>CM070083.1:23345264-23934408 GCA_036250285.1 Pyrocoelia pectoralis
ATTTGGTAGGTTTGGCTTATTTTAGTGCTTTATTTCCTCGACTATATAGGTTTTTTCGTAAAACAAAAAAGATATAAAATAACTTGACGTTACTGAAACTAAAGTTTTTTTAAATTTTTTTAATGCTAAAGACATAATGAAACCCGATATTTATAAATTGAACTGCGCATTTCGCAATTCGGTATGTATAGGTCAAACAATTCGAAATTTACAGATATTAGATACAAAGAAAATGTTACAATGTACTTGTTATTTAAACATAATCGCACAGATAGGTATAGAATTAGTGGCATTATTTGTATTTATTATTACAATAATGAATTACAGTTTAGCAACAAAAACAGAATGGCGATAATATCCGAGTTATCTGTTTAATGACAGGAAAGAAACAAGCAGGGGGGGGGGGGGTAAACGTTTATAAATTTTTCAAATACTTCCAGCGCTTCTACTAAATTTTGCTGATAAATTGTTTGCCGACTTTTTGTAACTACAGTTACACATTTATTCATTACAGCAAACTGCGATATACATATCGTACTGTAGACACGTCAACACGTGTATAAAAATACACACAAATACACTAGATACTACATACAGTACAGTTACCAACACAAAATTAACTACTTAAATGGTTTTTAAATTCCGTAATGCTATTTTCAATGTCAGGCCGGCAACCGGTTTTCCGTTTACGTTTTTTTTGTAGATTTTAAGCTATTGACATGAACAATAAACTTACCAAAGCGACCATAAAAATGCCTTGCACAATAATAAATGGAAAATCGGTCTTTTCTCGATTGCTAGTAACCACATTATCCACCGAGTCTACTTCATCTTCATTTATTTGTTGTCTATACTGTGGTTGACTACTTATCAAATTAACGGCGGCGGCAATTGGCCTTATGGACTCCATATTGTTCGTGTGTTTTACACTTAATCACAACTGCACTTAAGAGTTCAGACAGCTACTGGCTATTGCATTGGCTAAAGAATTTCTAATCTAAACTAAAGTAAAGTTTAAAGGAAGTTCATCGCTGACTCATATAGAAACACAACTGTTTCAGGCTTTCAAGAGCACATGGAAAATCATCGATATCAGACGTCACGTAAGCCAGTCAACTTCGGCTTCGGAATGAGTTAGAGGAGGAAGGAGGAAGGCCACATCAGAAGAGCTGGAACCCGAAACGTGTGGGATAAAGTGGGGGGGAGCTAAATCTTTTACAGACGTTTCTTTGTTTTTTTTATTATTGTTATTGTTTCGTTAACTTTGCTGACTATGAGTTATGAGTTAATATCTAAAATGAAATAAGCATTTTGTGTGAACTGTGAAGTTTATTTTCTGACATTCCCATACAATAAATATTACCTACTACCGTTGATTGAAAACAATCAACGCTACTACTTATCCGTCTCTTATAGACGCAAGTCGCAACAACAGTTCAAATTGGGTAGGTGTGTTGTGTGTAGAAAACAAAAAGTTACATACCTAACCTACCTACTGAAATATTTAATATTAACTTCTTATTCAAAATATATTATTATTCATAGTGATAAAAAAACCGCAACATAAATAAAGTGTAGGAATTTGTCCAGTTGATTCAGGTCCGGATTAAAGAATTGAGGGGCCCAGGGCTCTTACGGGCCCTTTTTAAACTCATCGAAATTATTTTACATGATAAAAAATATTAAAATAAAATCATATGAATATAAAGTACTCGTAAGTAAATAAATGTACCTACAAGTAAATAATTATAGATACTTAAATAGTTAAATATTTTAAATAAACAAATACATTAATTTACGATTCTGACAGAGACAAAGATAAACCGTTGAATAAAGAAGCCACTCAACGGATAAACGAAATACGGATATGGTATCGTACAGATCATTGATTATACAGGGTGGCTCAACGAAAACGTAACAGACAGGTTTCTGACTAGAAATTGTTATTTTTTTGTGAAATGTAAAAACACTTCAATTTTTATATCAAGGGGGATAATTTTTGCCATGAATTTCAACCTGAAATGATTTCATCCCTTAGCGCTGTGACAATAACCCCCAAAATTTAAATAGGCAGGGGTGGGCAGTCACAAAATACTTGTATTGAAAATACAGTATTTGAAATACATTTGTATTTTGTATTTGATGATTTTTCTCTAAAGTATTTTGTATTTCAAATACTTTCTTATGACTATTTTGAGTTTTGCATTTGAAATACATTAAATGTATGTATTTTGCCCACCGCAATGTTAACGATAGGTTCAAAGTGAATTCTAAGTACACATTTTCAAGAACCTATAAAGCTTTCCTAGAAACGTCGAACTTAATCTCCCAAAAAAACACCCCGTATGCGTATAGGTATTTTTGTATTTCAAATATTGTATTTGTATTTTGAATTTTTAAAAATAATATAAAAGTATCTCGTATTTTGTATTTCAAATACATTTCTAGGAATATTTTGTAATTTGTATTTGAAATACGTTAGTGCATGTATTTTGCCCAGCCCTGTAAATAGGGATGATGGAGCAAGTGATACGTCATTTGAAAGGTCTTTCTTCTACCACTAAAATTTAACTCATTTAACCCTGAAACTTTTCTTTTTCGAAATTCAGTGAAACTTCATAACTTCCAAAATAATTATTTTTGGAAAAATGTCTCGCACACGTCGATTTTTATCTTTTGTTGGACACATTTTGGCATAAAAAATTTACCCAAAACTCAAGATGGAGGCCACGCGCCATTTTGTAAAAAAAAATTAAATGGAAAAGGGGTCATGTGGTACATCGTTGAAAAGCTCTTAATAATGGGAATTCAAATCCCAAATTTGAAAACAATCGATTAAGGTATAACAAAATGTATCACTTTTTTACTTTTTGGAACGCATTAGCTGATTTATCATACGCGTGATTACTTTGTTACAGAAAAAAATTGCTTTTTTGAAATTCGAAAGTGTTTTTTTTATAATTTGTTCAAAACTATCGATTAAGGTAGGTATAACAATAAAAAATGGCGATCTTGCCAATGCGCCACTTTTCTCCTTTATAGAACGCATTAGCTGACTTATCATACGTCTGATTACTTTGTTACAGAAATAGATTTGAGTTCTTGAAATTTGAAAGCGTTTTTTTTTAAGTTTGTCAAAATGCGTTCCAGAAACGAAGAAAGTGAAGCATTGAAAAGGTCGCCATTTTGTTATACCTTAATCGATTGTTTTCAAATTGGGGATTTGAATTCCCATTGTTAAGAGCTTTCCAACCATGTGCCACATGACCCCTTTTTTTGTTTGATTTTTTTTTACAAAATGGCGCGTGGCCTCCATCTTGAGTTTTTGGTAAATTTTTTTATGCTAAAATGTGCCCAACAAAAAATAAAAATGGACGTGTGCGACAGATTTTCCAAAAATAATTATTTTGGAAATTATGAATTTTGTTCCAGACTTTTGCAACATCCTGCATAGTGCATACCATTGACTTGTTTGGTTCTTTAGCGCTTTGTTTAAGAAGTACAGTAATTCAATAGTTTATTCTCAGACTCGATATTTATACATTGTATTTACAAGACACGAACAAAGTTATATACATGCGTCGCGGATCATTATGTTGGAGTAGCGAACCGTCCATTCCCTCGTATGCTTCAGACTGGGGGGCTGATGTTAAACGCCATGATAAAACTGTCGGTAGTTGGTGTCTGTCACAAAATAAACGCCGCGGTCGGTATCCGTTTGGCAACTGCGGGCGCCGTCTAGTGATGCACCGCGGCGTCCTGCGTATCGGTGACAACGCTGGCGGATGCTTAGAGCTGCTCTTCCATCTGTAGAAGGCGGATCTGAATCTCCGGCGTTCTCGGCGCCCCGGCGTCGGCATGGGTTTGTTTGTCCAAGGGGGCTCTACTGTTTAAGCCCAAGACCCCTTGGTAGTTACTTGCCCCTTACTGTTAAAGCACAGGTGCAAGTATTAACTTCCTACTATTAGAGCACAGAAGCGTAGACGTCCAGATCTTTACTGTGAGAGCACAAGATCGGACTGACTTCTAGTGGAAATGTTCTTCGTTTATATACTATCCGGGCACGTGTTCATTACGTGGTGCGTGCGTGTGTGCACGTGCAACCAGTGGCGTGGCTGTTTCTGGTTCGCCACATCACTCCCCTTCCAGTGGTAACGTTGTTATTTGTAGCGAGCTGGTAATCTTATTTGTCTACCAGATCGAGTTGTTGGTAGATCGAATGTTACTTTGCTCGTTTTTGGCTTACTTTCTTCCTTCTGCGTTGTTGTAGGTTCTTGTGTGTCACTGTTGTGCGTGTTATCTGCTGTGCGTTCTGTGTTTTGTGTGATTGTGACCTGTTTGCTTGTGTCTTTTGCCGTGCTTGCTTGGGCGATGAATGCGGGTTTTATTCTTGCCATGCTGATTGTGACTGAGTTTTGGTTGCGGTTGATTATGAATGTGTTGTTGTCATAATTCCGAGATATTACTGGGTATGGTCCTTCGTAGACTGGTCTTAGTGTTTTTTTTGTCTCTCTACGAACGAATACATGCGAACATGTCTGTAAGTCCGTAGGTAAGAAAACTTTGCTTCTGTCGTGGTGTACAGGTTTAGTTGCGACCATGTTGTGGAAAGCTTTGTGTAAGTTATCTAGTATTTCTCCCGGTAGTGTGTTCTCGTGTTTCTCTTCGAAGAATTGTCCAGGTAAACGTAAAGTTTGACCGTAGACTAATTCTGCGCTTGTGCATTTGATGTCTTCTTTGAAAGCTGATCGTACTCCTAGGAGAACTGTTGGCAATGCGTCTATCCAGTTGATAGTGTCATAGCACGTTATTGCTGCTTTGATTTGTCTGTGTGTACGCTCTATCATTCCATTCGCTTGCGGATGATATGCGGTTGTCATAATGTGCTCGGATCCGATGAATTTTGTTAGTGCACGAAAGAGTGTACACTCGAATTGCCTGCCTCGGTCCGTTGTGATACGTAGGGGGGTGCCAAAGCGAGATATCCATGTATATAGGAAAGCTCTTGCCACGGTGTCGGCTTTGATGTCGGTCATCGGTGTTACTTCTACCCAACGTGTGTATCGGTCGACCATTGTTAGGCAGTATGTGAATCCTTGACAGTAGGGTAGTGGTCCTATTATGTCTAGATGCACATGTTCGAAACGTGATGATGGTGTTTGGAAGGTACCTGTGGGAGGTTTCGTGTGCCTGTGTACCTTGGAGCGTTGGCATTGTATGCATTCTTTAGTCCATTTGTGTATGTCAGTTTCCATATTTGGCCATACGTAATGTTGTTTGACTAGCTGCTTGCCTGCCTTGATTCCTGGGTGCGCTAGGTTGTGTAGTTTGTAGAAACACGGCTTGCGGAATGGGATTGTTAGATAAGGTCGCACATGTGTGGTTGATGTGTCACAGTATAGCTCCACGTTGTTGTTTCCAGTGCGGAATGGTTTTAGTTGCATACTGGTGTTGTTTGCTCGCAATGTTTGTAGTTCTTCGTCTGTTTGTTGCGATTCTGCTAACTTGCTGTAGTCAACTCCTGAGTGGAATGTTATTTCGTCCATTCCGACTCGGGATAGTGCGTCAGGGATTATGTTTTCTTTGCCAGCCACGTATTGTATGTCCATGGTGAATTGTGAAATGAAATCAAAGTACCGGTATTGTCTGGGTGATGCTTTTTCCGGTTTTTGTTGGAAAGCAAACATGAGCGGTTTGTGGTCGGTGTACATTGTGAAGTGGCGGCCTTCTATGCTGTGTCGAAAACGTTTAACGGCCTCGTATGCAGCTAAAAGTTCCCTGTCATATGTACTGTATTTCGTTTGTGCTTGGTTGAGTTTTTTTGAAAAGAAGGCTAAAGGCTTCCAGGTGGCATTTTCGTATTGCTGTAGCACTGCACCGATTGCTTTGTCCGAGGCATCCACCGCTATAGACAACCGTGTTTCTTGCTTAGGATGTGTTAATAGCGTTGCATTGGCTAAGTTTGCTTTTATTGTTTCGAATGCCTGGGTTGCGTCTGCTTGCCATTGTATTTTGCTGTTGCCCTTTTGCGTTCCCTTTAGCATGTCTGTTAAAGATGTGAGCATTTTTGCCGCTTGTGGTATAAAACGTCTATAGAAGTTAATCATACCAAGGAAACGGCGTAATCCTTTTATAGTTTGTGGGAGTGGGTAGCTTCGAATAATTTCGATTTTTCCGTGCGGAGGCTGTATTCCCTGTTTGTTGATGCTGAACCCGAGGAATTCGACTTGTTCTTTACCAAAATTGCATTTTGTGGTATTTATGACGACGCCGTATTCGGCAAATCTTTTGAACAGTATTTGCAGGTGTTGCGTATGCTGTTCTTGGTTGTCCGAAAACACGATTATGTCGTCTATGTATGGAAAACAGAATTCGAGACCGCGGGTAACTTCGTCGATGAAGCGTTGAAATGTTTGGGCGGCGTTCCGTAGTCCAAATGCCATGTATACATATTCGTAGAGACCGAATGGTGTGGTTATGGCGGTTTTTCTTACGTCTTCACTTGCTACCGGGATCTGGTGGTAAGCCTTGGCGAGGTCGATTACGGAGAATATCTCCTTGCCTTCCAGTAGGTGGGAAAAATCTTCTATGTGTCGTACAGGATAACGATCCGGTATGGTACGAGCGTTGAGGCTACGGTAGTCGCCACAGGGTCGGAATTCGCCGCTTTTTTTGGGCACTAGGTGCAACGGTGAGCTCCAATCACTTGAGGAAGGTCGGACGATTCCGGCTTGGACTAAGTTGTCGAACTCGGCTTTAGCTGCCTTGTATCGGTCCGGTGCTAATCGTCTTGGTCGATTTGAGACGGGAGGTCCTTCCGTGGTGATTATGTGATGTACCGTTGAATGCGCGTTTGAGGTGCGGGGTGAGGTAGGGTTGGTGATGCTGGGGTATTGTTTAAATAGTTTTGCGTATACGTCGCCTATTTCACTCGCGTAAGTGTTTACCGAAGGGCTGTTTACGCTGCGTATTTCACCTTTGGTAACTAGTTTTGTCACTGTGTCAACTAATTGTTTGTTTTTAATGTCCACTAGTAAGCCGTAATGAGCGAGGAAATCGGCTCCTAATATGGCGTATGGCACTTCGGCTATTAGAAAGTTCCATTTGAAGGCACGTCTTAATGCTAAGTTTAAACATCTAGTATGCAGTCCGTATGTACAAATTGTCGTTCCGTTCACGGCACTTAAATAAAAGTCAGTCTTTGAAACAGAGTGGTTTATGAGTTTTTTTGGGTACACTGAGATGTCTGCGCCTGTGTCAACTAGGTATTGCACTTGATTGTCGTTGATGAACAAACGGTATTGTGGTGGTGCTCTGTCTATTGCCGCTTCATCAATAGCCAGGCTTATTGGTTTTTTGGGTACTCGCATGGGTTTGTGCATTTGCGAGCCTTTTCTGCGAAACGGTTGTGGTAGTAACAATACTTAGGGTTGTTTTCGCGCGGTGCACTTCGTGACCGTGAGTTTCGGCGGTATCGCGTTTGGCTGCGACTTCTTGAGCGGTTTTCTTCTAGGTTCTCCAGCCTCTTTGCTATCGCGTCGAGTTGGTTCATGATGGCGCTGACTTCGAAGCATTCGCTCGTTGTTTCGGCTTTTTTGGAGACGGTGCTGCAAGATGGCGTGGTAAAAGTACTATTTTGGGGCCAAGTGTCTGAGATTTGGTCTGCAAGCTTGGCTGCGTCATCCAGCGGTTGTGCTTTTACTGTTGCTAGGATGGCTTGCGCGTAAGGTGGTAACCTACCGGACCAGATTGTTCGTAGTAATTCGTCTGGTACTGTATTACCGGCTAACCCTCGTAGGTGTCGAAGAAACTGGCTAGGCTTCCTATCGCCAAGTTCTTCGAACTCTAGTAATTGTTTCGTTTTTTCTTCCTGCGACGTTGACAGGCGGTCCACTAGTTCTCGTTTTAGCTTTTCGTATTTTTGCGTGTTTGGTGGGGAAATGATGATGTCGACCACTTCCGATTCGTACCGCGTATCGAGGTTACTCACTACCGAATAATATTTTTTTTCGTCGTCGGTGATTCCGTATAAATTAAATTGTCCTTCCACTTGTGCAAACCAGGCGGCTGGCTGCTCTGGCCAAAACGGGGGCAAGCGGAATGTTACGCGTTCTGCAGGCGTTGCGTTCGCGGTTGGATTATTGTCCTGCATTTTGTTGTTATCACTGCACTTTTTTGTTTGAATCACGTCGGGGTCACCACTTTGGTTCTTTAGCGCTTTGTTTAAGAAGTACAGTAATTCAATAGTTTATTCTTAGACTCGATATTTATACATTGTATTTACAAGACACGAACAAAGTTATATACATGCGTCGCGGATCATTATGTTGGAGTAGCGAACCGTCCATTCCCTCGTATGCTTCAGACTGGGGGGCTGATGTTAAACGCCATGATAAAACTGTCGGTAGTTGGTGTCTGTCACAAAATAAACGCCGCGGTCGGTATCCGTTTGGCAACTGCGGGCGCCGTCTAGTGATGCACCGCGGCGTCCTGCGTATCGGTGACAACGCTGGCGGATGCTTAGAGCTGCTCTTCCATCTGTAGAAGGCGGATCTGAATCTCCGGCGTTCTCGGCGCCCCGGCGTCGGCATTGGTTTGTTTGTCCAAGGGGGCTCTACTGTTTAAGCCCAAGACCCCTTGGTAGTTACTTGCCCCTTACTGTTAAAGCACAGGTGCAAGTATTAACTTCCTACTATTAGAGCACAGAAGCGTAGACGTCCAGATCTTTACTGTGAGAGCACAAGATCGGACTGACTTCTAGTGGAAATGTTCTTCGTTTATATACTATCCGGGCACGTGTTCATTACGTGGTGCGTGCGTGTGTGCACGTGCAACCAGTGGCGTGGCTGTTTCTGGTTCGCCACACTTGTATAAAGTCAATGATATTACTACTAAAGTAAAAGTTTGTGAAAAAGATATGCAGATTAAGTAGTAAATAAGCACATTCTTTATTGAAAAACTATTATAAAACAAACTATAGAATTCTGATATAAATAATTATGCAGTACCTACCTATAGTATCAAGGAGTATATACAGGGTTGCCCTCCATTCTTCGATAGTGCCTTTAATATTAATTTTAGGACAAAAGGTCATAAGACATTTCTTATTCAGATGTTCCTTGTTTACAACATAAAAATATTTCGAGGCCCGCACTGCTCTCGGTTTCGTCTGTACAGGATTGTACTCGATTATTTTAAATGGAACCGCCTATAGGTTTTTATATTTTTGAAATCCATATAAATTTGTTGCAAAAGGACCATAGAAGAAATGCCAAAAGTCGACTATTTTAAATAGAACACTCTGTATATTTTTCCATCAATGAACTGCTTTTTACGTTAGTTTTGATTTTTGTTAAATATGTCCTATATCTAAAGGTAATAGTTTCCGAGATAATAACCTTAGTTTGAATTATTTTGTTTTTTCGCCCAATTCTGAAAATAGAATTAAAGGAACCAACAAACAATAACAATATTCGTATCGGTAGCGTTACCTATCAAGTCGATTAAAGTAGTCCAGAACTGTGTCTTGCAATTCCTGTGGATTCGTAAAGCGTTTCCCATCCAAAAATTTCTTCAGGGGTTCGAATAAATAAAAATCGGAGGGCGCCAAACCGGGACTATATGGCGAAGGTTGGAGCACCTCCCACGTTCGTTATGTCAACCACTCCTTGGTTTAATTTAACGTGTGCGGGCTTGCGCCATTGACCAAAAGTTTAACTCCTTGTCGTAATTGTCTTGGTCGTTTCCTTCTAATGGCTGTTTGCAATGTCTGGAGACCTTCTCAGTTAATGTTTGTGTTTGTGTATTATTTGATCTCGTATCTTCCTAAATCGACCCAATATCCATCATCCCTCTGGCTAGTACCTACCGTACACGAATGTACAGAAGTTATTATTGCATCTTCGCCCATACGTTCCATATCATGCACTCAAGTGTGGGGTGCTCTTTCGATCTGGGTGCGACGTTGCATAAGTAATAAAGTAAATTAGGTATCAATTTCGTCTCGTCTGATCTATATGGTTACTCACTTCTCCGTGGATTCTCTTAACCCGCTCTTGAACGTTGAGATCAATGTCATGATCATGATTTCCTCTTCGCCTTCGCACTCCATGATCATCTTTAATGTTGCTCTATCGATTCCCCCTGGCGGCAACAATTAATGACCCTAAGTGGTGGTTACCGACCGGGTGCAATGACTAAAAGCCTATTGGCTCTACTCATGGGCGCCCACGGGGGGGGGGGAGTAGCCCCCCCACCCCTGGACTTGGACTTTAAGCAGTAGTAATTTCTTAACTAACGAAACGCTGTTTAATTTGCTTCATATTGTTGAAATGATTAATGATCTTCCTCAAATTGCCCCCCCCCCCCCCCCGAAAATTACTGTATGGGCGCCCATAGGTCTTCCCCTAATTGACATTATCTTATTTATAATTGCAATGTATTTCACTGCCTTTTATCCAGAACCATCCCTAAAATTGTAATACAATAAACCTGATATATTGAGGCTCACCGGGCCCATGCGGCATCCACCTATACAGGGTGTTTTTCGGGAGCTTTAGTTAGAAGTTTCCGGGAAAGTTTTAGAGGTAGGTTTATGAAAACTTGTGGTTAGGGGTTAATACTCTGTGAAAGCCCAATCGATGTAAAATATTTTCAAAATGGCGGCACTTTCGAAAATGCCAGAAGTAGCTAGGAACTTTGTATTTTAAACAGCAACCCTTATTATTTGTTGCATTTTTGGATTCTACGTAAAATTTCAATTCTTTTGATACCTACATGTCAATCTTTTATTAACAAAAATAAATAAAGCTACCTACAAATTTAATAAATTCTGTAAGTACCTACTTCAATGCAAATGGCGACTTATTTTAATTCTCTTCCTAATTGCATTGTTTATTTAAACGCACTGTTCGACCGTTGTTTTCACTTTGGATCTTTGCAATTTTGTCACCGCCATTGTGTGCGTCCAGAAGAAAGGTTCAATCTCGGATAGTCTCTTATTTAAGGTCTCGGGCACGAACAGAAACGTGAACAAAACTCCAGCCGATGCCATCACTGAATAAAAATACTGCAGGTTATGGATTCCGCCCATTTCGCTTATCATGGATGGATAACTGGAAACGGAAGCGAAAGAGAAAATGAAGAGTAGACCTAAAACAGTGTTCGATGCAATTCCGCGTACACCGAGAGGAAAGATTTCTCCCGCAAGGGAGAAAGGTATGCTCATTACACATGAGGTGAACACAGTGTACGTAATTAACATGCACAAAGGAACCCATGTGTGTGTGGTAAGACCTGAAAACACAAAGTGTGAATTGGGGGTTGCTCCTTCGCCAACTTACCCTCGGTAATCCATTTAGTATACAAGCCGGATATACCCATTGAAACCGCCATTCCAAAAAAATTAATCATCAATAGTGGACGTCGACCGAATTTCTTCATTATCCACACCGAAATTATTGTCATACCAAAACGGACTATTGCCAAATAGTTGGAAGAAAGATAAGGATCTACCTTGGTTCCAATATGCTGTAAGGATGATTGCAATGAAGGGTGAGCTTTAAATTAACTTACCTCAAAGAAAATGACCGTATTCATCAGAAGTACATTGATACCGGCAAATTGTTGAAAGAACATTAGCATCGTCAATATTACTAGAGGTTTGTAAACTATGGGAAGGCAAATCATTTGGAGTTTAGTAGTAGGTTGGCTTTGATTTTTATTAAAAGTCTGTTCATCTTTCATTTTTGATACCTCCTCTTCCACAAACTGCTCGAGTTGATCTGGATCATCAGTCTGGTACTTACTCAACCATGTGAGAGACTTGATAGCTTCATCTATGCGATTTTTGGATACTAACCACGAAGGACTGCTTGGAAGAGTGTACAATAAGCTTGTGGATAGTATACCATGAGCACAGGCGAACCAGGCTACCACTCGCCATGATGCGAGGTATCCACCAACATATGTCAGTAATGACCCTGAGAGCAAAGAGGTAAAATTTAACCCTACATTTCCACTGTTTACCAACCCAATCCGAAGAATACAACCGGCATCGCTAGTAATGCCCCTCTCATATTTGGCGTACTGATCTCCGATATGTAAACAAAGCAGGGTCCCATTTGAAAGGCTAAAGCAAACCCAGTCAGGATTCTACCAACAATAATCATTGCATTAGTTTTTGCGAGTGCAATTATTGCCCAGCCAAGAACGTGCGGTACTACCGTAATCTTGAGTACAAAAAGTCGTCCACACTTGTCCGTAATGAGACCGGTAAAGATCGATAGTAATGGTATAACCAAGTTTATGCAGTTTACTGCAATTAGTTTACTGATGACGAGTGTTTACCTGCAGTGGAACTTACCTATCCACAACTGCTCCGAGTCGGAAACACGAATAGCTCCGCTATCATTCTTCAGCTGAGGGATGAGAACAGCTGAATATACTACCCCAACACCAACACACATATAGACCAAACAGACGATAAGAGTTGCGTAAATCTAGAAATGATAATAATCAATAAAACGTGCAAAAGGATCACCTGAAACGTACTTGGTGAAGATAAGCTTTGAGATTGCGTAATTGAAAGCTCGCCATTTCGTGTTCCCTCGCACAACTCTACATGAAAAGTGAAGCATTTTGTTATTTCGCTATTCTGCAATAGCATAAATAAACAAACAAACATCTGATAGTGATAATTATTGCAAATGTTAATTAAGAAAGCTAACCTATGACATTCATAATCTCATCAATTTCGTAAGTTGAAATGTGCTCAGTAACTGCCTCGACGTATTAAGCAACTCTTCAATTGAACTAATAGTTCAACACTCGTAATCTGAAATTACCAAATGGAGTGCAATCTCTCCATGTTCTGATTCAGAAATGCTTGAACCCTTGAATATAGCAGTGTGAGATTTGCTCAAAAACATTTCCGCGGGCGATAACACACTTCGCCTCTTGTAATGGTAAGTTGCTCAGATCGGATGCATACGTAAGCAAAAGCCCAGCGCCAATCCGTATGTTTCTCTTTCGTCTTTCGGTTGAATTGGCGTTACAGCAAACGATATGTAAAGTGAGGGAACGAAGCTCAACCCGTACAGTTCACAAGTCCATCAGGTTCTGGAGATGATTGGGTATCATCTATTCATGTAGGGGTGGTCCGAATACGACCTGTTAGTAGTAGTATTCTTTATTGCTCTTATAATTGCAAAGATCCTTATTCTAATCTTGATCCTATTGACATATCATCTTTCTTCTCTCCCATACTTCTTCCATCCATTTCGCCCCTCTGCCTTCCTTGTCTAATATTTCCTCTACCTTCCTTTCATCCTCCCTTAACTCCCTGCATTCTCTTAGCATATGTGACACCTTCTCCACCCCTTTCCCACACAGTCTGCACTTTCTTTCTTCTTCCTCTCTCCAATACTTATTGTCCAGCTCCTCGTTCCAACATCTCAACCTCGCCACCATTCTGGTATATATTCTCCCTTGATGTTCTTGTAGTTCTGGACTCTTTTACTTTTGTTCATCTCTCCTGCTTTTGTACGTCCCTGTCCCTTCTTACTATGTCCGCCCTTACCCACCCCCCTTTCTCTTAATCTTTCTACTTCTTTCTTCGAGTACCCATTCCTTTTATCATATTCTTCCCTACTTTCTTTGTCTGTATTTCACTTTCCCTCCTTCCAGCATTCTTTTAGTGTTTTGCTTCCCTCTCTTCCACTGATCGCTTCCTCCGTACCCCACTGCCCTCCCTCCTGCCTCTACTCTTATTTTGCTACCTATACTTGCTCCCCTCACCACATACCCCAGCGTGTCTCTGTCCAACTCCAGCACCCATTTAAAATATTTCACTTGAAGTTCCTCCACCTCCTTTTGTTCCTTGTTCCTTGTCCCCGTATAGCACCACACTTTTTATCAGTTTATCGAACAGTAACTTCGTTTTTCCTAAGCCATTCCGAGCAACCTTTCTCCCACACTCCACACTTGTCCTATTAGTTTGTTTCCTTTTCTTACTCTTTCTTTTATATGTGCCTTCTCTTTGTTGTCCTGCCTTAACGTGTACCCCAGGTACGTGAACTCCTTCACCTGGTCTATTTCTTCTTCCCCCTAATTCCACTCCTCCGTTTTCCTTCTTCCACCCCTTTTCCTGAATACCACCATCTTTGTTTTTTATATGTTTATGTCTAGCTCCTTTCTTTTCAGGTATCTTCCTAGCGTACCCATCATTTCCCTCATTTCTTTTTCTTCTTTCGCCACCAATACCAGATCTTCCGCATACGCAAGGCACCATATCTTCACCCTTGTCTAAGCCTTTTCCTTGTCACGAATTTTTCGCTCATCTCTCCATTGACCTTCACCCAATTCCTCGTTTCCACATATATTTCCTCCATCCTTTTTACTAACCTTTCGTTTATTTTGTTTCTTCTCAGGTATTCCCATAACCGTTCGCTATTAACCTTATCAAATGCCGCTCTTAGGTCCACAAATAATGCTACCATTTTCCCGCTTTTCCTTTCTATCTCCTTATTCACCACATGTTTAATTATGTATACGTTATCCATCGCCCTTCTACCTTTTCTCGGGCAGCATATTCTTTTCTTTTAACTTCGCCTGTAGTCTTTCTTCTAGTACCATCTCATAAATCTTGTATGCCGTGTCTAATAACGTTATCCATCTGTAATTTTTCACCTCCCTCTTGTCGCCTTTTTTATGTACCGGGCAAATTAATCCTAGTCCCTATCTTTCTGGGAAGCAATCCCCTCTCCATATTTTATTAATTACCATTGTCATTCTTTTTCCCACTTTTTCTCCTCCATATAACCATTCTTCCCCTTGTATTCCATCTTCTCCTGCCCCCGTTTTGCCTCGTTTCCCCTTCTAGCAGTTTTTTGAAGTACCTCTCCGATTCTTCTATTTGTATACCCGTTTTCCTACTGTTCTCTTTCTCCCCTTCTTTAAATATTTCCATACTTCTTCTTCCGTTTTTATTTCCTTGATCAGTTCTTCCTTTCTTTCTGTTTTCTTCCTTCTTAATCTCACAGATCTTCCTGTACTGCCTTATTTCTTCTTTATATTCTTCTTTCCCCATCCTCCCTTTTTTCCACTGTCTTAGCGCTCGCCTTGCCTTTTGCTTCACCTCCTTACATTCACCATTCCACCGTTTTTTCTAGCCCATTTTCCCCCCTTCCATATTCTCCGTTTCGTCTTTTCCGTTGTCGCCTCCGTCCTCTCCCTCATTTGAATCTCTTCACCTTTTCCCCCGCCGCTATACTCGCTATAACATAGTCGATTGTCGATTCACCCCTCGCCCCTATATACGTGAATTCCCCAGTTCTCCTTCCTCCCTGGTCCCATTCAATATTTCCCATTCCCTCTCGTTACATACATCTAACAGTTCTTTTCCCTCCTTGTTTACCACTTTATCCCTTGCCCGTTTCTTTTTCTTCCCTTTTCTGTCTAGCCTTCCTCCCTCCTCCCCTATTCTCGCGTTGAAGTCTCCCCTAATTATTACCATTCCCCTCTCGCGCTCTTCTATCATCTCTTCCAAGTATTTCCTCGCCCCTTTCATCCCTCTACTATATACTGTCGCTACTCTTATTTCTGTATCCCTCCATTTTACTCTCCTCTTCACCATTCCCTTTCTCTGTTGCACTTCCTCATTTTCTTCTTGTTTCAACAAAATCCAGGATTTCAATTACTACTTTCTCCTGTGTAATTTTTTGCATTTCCAAGTATGTATTCTCTTACCTTGGCGTTTGCCTCACATCGGCAGATGACGTACAATTGTAATTGGTTTTGACCATTTCCGTCGCAAATTTTATCTTCATTTTACTTAAATTCCTAGTGCGTTTGGATTCTCCAGCGGGGTCTCGAAATGGATCTGTCCAGGGTTTCTTGATCTCTGCTGTTCTGTTTTGTTCTTTTCAGCTGTAATCATGTAGGTAATCCTAGACGTTCCATAGGTGGTTTTTCCAGTGCATACCCAGGTGCAATCGAGAAATACTGCGCAACTCGAAACCCACGCCAAACTCCTCCTACCAACTAACTGAAACCCCAAGGCACGTGATCGTCAAATTTCAGACCTGTCAAGTGGTAGGACTCTACGTTGTGAACGAATTGCTCGACATGTGTTTGTATTGATTTTGTAAGGATCGATTGGGGAAACATAAATAAAACAGGGGGAAGGATAGTCTTTGATAAAACACAAGAAATGGGGGATGGGGGGAATTTTTAATAAAAGTTCAATCAAGGGTTGCCCTCTCAAACCAAGTTGAAGTAGAGGCACAGGAAGTTAATGCCCAATAATAAATGTGCTCAAAGATTATATCAACCTCCACACAATTTAAGATTAGCTCTGAGTCTTCGCTGATTACAAGGTGTCTGGTACACATACTGAATTTATCACATAAGAATCTACCGCTGGAATTGTTGTTTTGATGCCTTGCTCCCGTATATTCCAGAGCCGATGCAATTACTGGTTATGGTTTTATGGAACCATCTGTGCCATTTCCTTTCAGCCTATATGTCTCCTTCATGGTCTGTATAATTCTCATCAGTTTTTTCAAGGAACCAACTCTTCCATCTCCTCCTCTCTGTAAGTTTCTGTAGGGTCTGAAAACTTCTGGAATCTCTTCACACTACCTGCTCCTCCATGAGTCTCGTTTTGCCTTTCCAATGGTCTTACTGCATTCGGTGAGTGTTATGAAGCCCATTTTCCCCTCCTTTGTCCTTTATTAAAAAGTTTTCAAGTTTGTATCCGTAATTTCCTCATTTCTTCTTCTCTGTTGCAATTCCTGTCTAGTTAAAATTGCTCTCTTCCTCATCCAGAGTCCGCGTTTTTTGCCTGTGTATGTTTTGCCTTGTATAACTTTTCTCTCTTTATTCTATCGAAGGCCTGCTTGAAATCTACGAATAGCATATGGAAATCGATTCATTCATTTTTTCCATGGTCTGTTCCACCGTCAATTTGCCTTCTGTGTGTCGAAATTGGTACGGACCTATTATTTTTTTCATGTGTACTTTTAGTCTTCTGAGAATTATCATAGAGAGTATCTTGTATGTTGAGGTAAGCTTAACAATCATTATGCCGCGAACGTCAGAGCCTTTCTTCGTTAGTGGGACGCCTTCACTCCATCCCTTGGGCATTCTCTCCTCCTTGTGATATTAGTTGACTCAGTCTGGTCGTTTCTTCCGTGCTCAATATCTATGTCTTCCCTTCCAGGTACTTTACCATTTTTCATTTTTTGTATTCCTGTTGTTACTTCTTCGCTGGAGGGTGGTTCTAGCTCATGACTGTCATTGGGGTTCGCGGTATTACCAAAGAGAATATAAAGGGGTATTACTTTGTTCCTTTTTTTCTTGTTGTGTGTTTAGTAACCTATAAAAATAACCCCTCCATACTTGTTTTACCTTTTGGTAGTCTTAAGTCTGTCTTTCGTTTTTTGTCTTCTTAACAGCTGGAAGAACGTTTTCGTGTTGCTAAGTTTATTTTAATTAATTATTTTATTTTAATAATTAATTAATGTACTCTGTTTACTTTCACGTTTTAAATTTAATTTTGTTTATTTTTATTTACAAACCGTATAATTAACAAATACTTATAATTTTTATCTCCTGTTTACAGTTTTATTTATTATTATTGCTGAACACGTGCGGGCCGGTTTTAATAAGTAAGTACTTTGTTATTTGTACAAACTACAATATGTAATAAAACACGGTTTACCAACTTTCAGTCCTTATTGTATGTTAATCACTTCTCTTTACTGTGTAGCCCATCTCCTTACCGCTACCCTTAGCTAAACTTAGTCATTCATTACAGTTGATTGAATTCGATCAACGGTTAAACTATTATACGTTAACAATTTCAGAAGGAATTGGGCACAGTTGTCAAATTTTCGAAGCTTCCAAAATTTCACAAATTAATTAAAACTAAATATCAATTCTTTTATATAAGTCAAAAGAAAAAGAATTTTGGCGTACCTAGGTCTTAAAAACTTTTTGTGTTACTCGTATTTATTATCTTTACCTATTTATTTACAATTAAACGTAAATTAACGTAATTAGTAACTAAAGTTTCGTTGTCTTTTTAACATTAACATTACGTTTTTTTATACATTTTTATAAATTAAGTTTAATAGTGAGACGGAGAGCGTACTGTTTAACCGTAGCAAGAAAATGACGCAAACACCGGACAATGAACCAAAAAAATGAGAAGTTAGACTTATTAATTAATCTAGTTAAAGACCTTGCAGTGGAAACAAAACACATAAGGCAAGACCAAGAGAAAACAAAGAACGAGATAAAGAAAATTAGAGAAGAAAACAACCAACTAGTACGGGAAAACCAGGAAATGAAGGAGGAAAATAAAACCATGAGGAAATATATTCAGGATGTGGAAGATTAGAAAATGAAAAGAGAAGCACTGCAAGCACTGAAGGATGAAAGTAGCGACATAGAAGAAATATGGGAAGAAATGGTCAGAAGAATGGTACAGGTGGAGTGAAGGGAGAGGAAAAAAGAGGGAATGGTTCGACAAGGAGTGTGAGGATGAGCTAAGAAAAAGAAATAAAGAGAATATAAGGTAAAACACAGATGAAGCTAAAAGCAATTACGAAGCGCAAAGAAGGAGGTGCAAGAGAACACTAAGAAGGAAAAAGAGAAAATACCAAGAACAATATATCGAAGAGATAGAGCAAAATTACCAAATGAACGAAATACGGAAGATGTAGAAAGGTATAAAAGGATGCAACACGGATCTGGAGCGAAAGGGTACCTAAATGGATTATGGATAATGGAATTGGAGGAAGAAGGAAGAGAGGAAGACCTAAAGCGAGATGGATGCAAGAGGTGTTGAAGGATATAAAAGAGATGAAGATCAAAAATTGGAGAAGCATAGCCAAGGATAGAAAGGAATGGAGAAGAAGAATACACCAAGCCGTGAGCCTTCTATTCGCTGGAAGAAGCATGTTTAAATTTAAAATTTAAATTAAAAAAAAAAGATCTGAAGGATATTTTGTTGAAAAAAAACCGGAATTTTAGTTTTTATAACTTTATGGTATAGTGACAATAAGCTATTTGGATGGACCATAAACTGGAGTGCAGTACGTTAATTTGGATAGTAGGTACTGACTGATCACGCAACAACAATTTAGTGGTAGTGATCAAGCAATGACTATGACAAAACCCTTTTTGTGCAACAGGGCTAACATATTTTTGGAATCTATTTCTCTCCAAAGAGCAGCACTAGAGACTTGGCGGAATTTAAAGCCACAGTTGATTACTTTAGATTTCTCTTGAGATCTTCTGACGCTTTGGAACATTCAGGAGACTCGAACAAGTTACCTAATAATCAATTTAGAAGCTTACATGTCAGGAGGGGACCAAGGGTAGATCCCTGTGGTATCCCAGCTGCGATACTTCTAGAACGAATTGTGATTATCTTTTAGACCGCGTCATTCTCAAAGTCTAAATGTTCAAGCAATGCAAGCGAGTTCTACAAAGTTTTAGGCGAAATGCGGTTGAATTTTCTGGGTGTAGGTAATTATTTAAATTAATTACTATTATTCCATATAAGGAAACAACAAGCCCTTTCTTAATTAACTACCAAATATTATTTCCGGGAAATTGTTATTGAATATTTTCTGACTTAAAAGTCTTATGTTTGTTTTGTAACGTAGGTACAAGTAACGTCTAATTATGCTAATTAGTATGTAACTATGTGCTTAAATCAAGAATTATATTACAGAAACTTTCAGCGAGAATTTTTCAAAAAGTGAGAAACAGACATTTGTTGCACGAATTTATTAAAAAATTCATACAAATAATAATTATAATAAATAATCGTAATACTAGGGAATTTGTACTTTCTTCTTCTCCTCCTCCACGTTGTCCTTCGAGTTAAATATGGCAAAAGTGTGTGACCAAAAATGCGTTTCGATTTCTGATAATCTCTTATTTAACGTTTCGGGAACAAACAGAAACGTAAACGCAGCACCGAGAAAGCCAACTACCCCGAAGAAATATTGAAGTATGTCCATTCCACCGAGTGCTTCAAGTAAATATGGGTAGCTTGCAACGGAAATGAACGCAAAAAAGTATAACATCCCGAAAACAACATTGCTACCGATTCCACGTACGGATACTGGAAAAAGTTCTCCCGACAGGGAAAACGGGATACCCAAAACTCCCGCCGTGAAAACGTAATACAGGAAAAGCATGCATATGGGAACCCAACTGTTCTCCGTCATATCTGAAAAAGAGGGGGGTAAGTTTTTAATCATTTCAAAATTATTGGTCTTTACCATTCGCTATCCAGTAGGTGTAAATCCCGGATATACTCATAGCAACCGCCATGCCAAGGAAGCTGAACATGAGAAGCACACGTTTTCCGTAATGTTTCGCGAGCGCCACGTAGATCAGGGTGGTGAACATACGAGTGACTGCCATGTAGGTTGAAGACAGGTAAGGATCTGCGTTCGTTCCAATTGCCTACAAAGAACAATGAGCAACTACATTATATTTTTTCAAGCGTTACTTACATCAAAAAATGTAACGGCGTTCATCACAACCACATACGAGCCGGAAAACTGTTGAAGAATTAGAACGACGGTTAATATTATGAATGGCTTGTAGGCAGTTGGTAGAATAAATTCTTGCCATTTACTACTTGTTTTAGATCGACTTTTGTTCGCCTCTTGTTCGTCTTGAATTTTGGTCAGTTCCTGTTCAACGATTTGGCTGACCTGTAATAAACAGTATTAAATCGAATTCTTTTTTACATTTGAAGTTGATTACCTTATCGGAAGTATGAAATCTCTTCAGCCATTCTAGTGACTTTCTTGCATCTTCTATTAGGTTTTTGGATACCAACCAGAAGGGACTGCGTGGCAAAGTGTACAATAAACTTATGAATACTACACCATAGGCACAAGATAACCAAGACACGATACGCCATGATGTAAAGTATCCTGCCAGGTATGTCACAAAGGTACCTACACATTACATAATGAGTAATGACTATTACGCGTTATTCCCGTGGTACTTACCTAGTGTGAATGTGACAGTTGGGATTATTAGAAGTGGACCTCTAAGGTTAGGTGAACTGATCTCGGATATGTATACTGAACACGCTCCCAATTGGAAAGCTGAAATGTTTGAAAAGTTGCATATTAGTGACCATACGAAATGTCTAGGATTTAGGATAAACAACTAAGGCTTTTTTTAGAAAATACTTAAGCTCAAAACGAGTTTCAACTTATTTTCATGGAAGAAACTTTAAAACAAGAAGAAGAATCTGCGTTTTGCTGCGACGTTTACAGCCTTTGAGAACACGGTGGGAAAGAAAAGTGCGCAATGAACAAAGTATCGCCGTTATTGAGCAAAGTACCTAAGAACATCCAACATCCACCTTATGGAAAATTATATGACATTACAGGAACAGGAAGTCGTTCGTTTGGAGGATGAGTTGATGGTCAAATGGAAGCTGACTCACTATTTCGTCCCCCAGGATCATTTTTGACTCAAGTAAAATTGTCGCGTTCAAGTGCGATATTTCAAAAACCCACTTTTTGAAACCAGCCAGCTTTCTATCGTCAATAACGAACGCTATAAAAGAGTATTTAGTTCCACAATTGAGTGGCATGAATTGATGAGCGGCATTTAGCACGTGAAACAAGTAAGACAACATTCGGCGATCAAGTTATTTTGCGAAATGGGCCCATGGTCCTGTGACGTAACGTCTCTGGATCATTTTCTGTGGAGATTATGTAATGTCTGAACAATTTGGAGCGAAAATCCATCACAAAAAAAAGAGCCCGAGATATTTTCAAGACAACTCCTTCCATGTGAAAAAATATCAAATAAAGCCTTAAAAAAAAGATATAAATAAGACTTCAAAAATTTTTCCAGATCAGTAGAGGTAAAAAAATGGCAAAAAATGTTATTTAGGGAAATCCCATTACTGGTTGAGGCTAAAGAAGTCAAGGAAAGGAAATTTCGGTCGGGTTAAGTTCATAGACCATATTTTTGAACCATTTTCAAATTTTGGAATGGTTCATCCATGATCAAATCTGAGCTAAACTAAGTATAATACCTACCTAGGGCAAATCCTGTTATTATTCTTCCAATGATGATCGTGGTACTAATTTTCGCCAGTGCTATGGTTGCCCATCCAACGACGTGAGCTATCAATGTCATTTTTAATACCCATAATCTTCCAAATATATCTGTGGCAAATCCAGGTAGTATACATACGCAGGGTATTACCAAATTCACACAATTCACTAAAATTCATCGGTTAAATTCGTCTAAATTAAATTCAAAATTACCTATCCATAAGTGTTCCGATGGAGTCAAAGGTATGGTGTCGGTACCATTTTTCAGGGCAGGTATGAGTACAGCGGAGTAAGCGAGACTTACTCCGATGTTCATATAAACCATTGCAACAATGGTCGAAGCATAAATCTAAAACAAAAAGAAATATTAGTAAATGGACAGAAAACACATTAAAAAAAATTACCTCAGGTAAATAAACCTTTACGTTGCTTATGATATCCTGCATCAACATAGTGAACTGAGTGAAGTGAACTAGTGAAGTGAACTGAGTGAAGTGAAGACTGCCTCATGAGAAATAGGTTTTATTGGCGTTTCTTTGAACAAAAAACATGTAATTGTAAGCATATTTAAGGACTTTTTTTATCCAATTCTAATTAAAATAATTAGATTCTTATGATTAGTTGTGTATGTACCAAAATTATTACAATAGGATTACAAAAGGATATAAATAAAGCAAAATGAGGTATTTTGAACAATAAGTAATAGAAGCGTTAAATTACGTTTAAAAGATTTAATTAGCTTCCATAATATTAATTATCATTTTGACTACAACAGCTATTCATTAAGTTTATTGCCTAGTGATATTATATTTATTCTGTTGGGTAAGTAAAAATAATAAGTATACCTAAAATGACATTCTATGTAAATTACCATCAATTAGTTGATTAGTCCAAGAATTTTAGTTTATCTAAGGCATTAATTTTTTTTGCTCGTCGAAATCTCAATCTTATTTTCACTGGGGGCTCTTTAGGTATATCCTTCACTCAAAATGGAGCGAAGTAACTATCACCAAAGAGTAGACACTGTGTCCAAAATTCCATGAAAAAAATTCAAAAATCGTCCAATGTGTTATTATTTTGAGCTTTCCAATTTTTAAGCTTCTACTTCACGTTATCCTAATGAATTTTTAGCTACAGTGATCTCATAAATGATCTTTTAGAAAATCTACCCTAATATTGCTAATTTCACGTCAATCTGACAACAAGCTCAAAAATTAAAAATCCGTCCAGATCTCTGAACTCCCTTTTGGATTTTCACCGCTCCAATTCTCAATTTTTGAGCTCACAAAACAAATGCACAACTAAATTCAAGCCAATCCGATTGTAACACTAATTACATTTAGTAATTAATTTCCTTTGTCTTGCAGGGCGTGGAAAATGGTCAAATTTCTCAATTATGAACCTAATTAAGTTCATGATTAGAAACGGTTTCAGTCGACTGCTATACATATTCTTCAATTATTATACTTAAGTGAAAATAATCAGCAAAAAAACACACCAATAGCGATTACAGCGTTGCTTGCTACTGTAATTTATTCATCATAAGTGAGCAATAACAGGAAACAGATCAAATTTTCGGAAAAAGAACTTTCTTGTGAGTAAAATTTAATTTACTATTCTTGACCTTCTGGGTTTCCAAAAATAGCAAATAAGCTTTGCGACAATTAGCATTAAACAATGACAATAGAATTCAATTCTTAAAAAAAATAGTCAAAAAAACCGTTATTTGTCTTTTTAATTTTCTTTAAACTTACTTTGTGGAATAAGTAATTGTATTAATGGAAATTAAAATTTAATCTGGGGAAATAACTTGCTTTTGTTATTACAATTTTTTCTATATTTTCTGAAAAAAAAAAACTCATACCTAATTCCAACGATCTAAAACTATCAAATTTACTTGTCTCTTATCGCCAAAATTCGGTCATTTTCCCCTAAAATTGGTTTATAAATAAAGATTTTGGACGTTCCTGAAGGACAACGATGACTAAAGCAGCAAAACCTTAAGAGATGGTTCTTGCCGATCGAGGCAATACGTTTGGCACTTTCTCGTCTGAGGTCAAAATATGATAGATGTTTCAACGTTGCTCTTCGGTAAATAATTCATGGGGTGGTCCCCTCTTTAGACACAAAAATTTAAATTATATCTGCACACATTCAAAATTAGACTATTTACTGAAAAAAGCTTGAGCTCCGTGCGATATTTCCCGGTGGAGACGTGGAGTAGGTCAAAACCGAACATCAGACAATCTGGCCTCTTCTCTTCATACCAATTCATGTCCTGTTTATCTCTTTTTGACCAGCGGCGAATTATGCCTTATTATATCAATAAGAGGGTCCCTTTTACAGAAAAGGTCATTTCGTGAAAATAAAATTTGAAAACGGCAACATGTTTTATTTATTATAACCGATATTCTTTCGTCCTGCTGTTGTACTAATTTGCATACTGCATTGATTACAAAAGACAGCGGCCCTTCACGCTTTGCGCCCCTAGGCTACAGCCTAGTCATCCTAGTGGGTAATAGCCATGGACTTATTGCTACCTAAGCTGCTTTGGTTCTTGCGTTTACGCTTCCTCGGTTTTGTTTTCATAGTCCATTACAGTTCCTAAGTAGGTATTTATATTTTTCTACTTGTTCTAACTTTTTTTTTGTTTTTACAGCTCTGTCCCGGTTCTTCTCTATAGATTCGTGTCTGATCCTTACCAAGCAGTTAACGTCTTCAAGGTTTTCGTCGGTAGAAAATTATTTATTGTCATACTTCTCTTTATTTACCATGTTGATCTGTGTACATGTACATCTTCTCAGATTTATCAAAAATACTGTGACAGCCATGGCTCTGTATAGCGCCGGCGTGACCTTTTGCGGGGCCGGGTTCAAAATGTTGCAGGACCTGAATACCTACCTTAGAAAATAAATGAACTACAGAAACATTTGCTTACATTGGTTTGTAAAGCCAGGACAAGGATTCAGTCTTATTTATTGTAGTTTGCAATGCAATGTTGTCCAATTATCAACATCTCAACTAAAATAGTAATTAAAATGTATAAATTTATCTATAATAAGTGTTATTGAAAATGATAAACTTAAACATTAAGCGACTGTTAAATGTGTACAACCTTTATTAATTTACGTTCTTAAATAAAATCTTCCATAGGTACAAAGTGAATCTGATTTGACAACACAGCGGTAATTGTGCGTGCTGTCAATTATTATAAATTGGTTGTTTAAATACAAGAAGGATTATTTTGTTCATCATTTAATTATTGAAACGAAAAAGACAATAATGCCGCGATGGTGCTTTGTGTGCAAAATAAGCCTTTTACGGACGTTCAAGGGCAAATAGAAAATATAACCATAGGTAGTAAAGTTCATAGAAGTAGAAAGAAATTTTAATGGGGGAAGTGATTATATTTACTTAAAATTTGAAGGAGAAGCTTAGATTATTTTCTATTTTAAGGAGAGTATCTGAAAATACACATACCTACCTATTTTGTTGGCCAACTCTTCTGTATCGTTGAAACATGCCGCACGTACACATGCTGATTACGCAGACTTCCAGATTCAAGAGTGTTTACTCGTGTTTTTCAATACACTGCGTGACACTGGTGCAGTACCCAGTAATCATATTTCTTTGAATGAAGTAGAAGACATTACGCAGTCTGTAGAACGTAACCCTTCAACAAGCACACGCAGAATTTCTGCACGTATCGGTGTTCCATATACAAGAGTATTGCGCACATTACGCATGCACGGGTTCCATCCGTATCATTTACAGCTCATTCAACAGTTTCGAGTAGGAGATACAGATAGACGATTAGAATGTTATCGTTGGATACTTGAAAATCGCCAAGTAATCCTATTTGTAATCTTACACTGTACACTTTCTTGAAAATGAGCTTCCAGCATTATTGGAAGAGATTCCCTTGGCTACAAGAATGCGTATGTTCTTCCAGCATGACGGGGCTCCTGCACATTCTAGTCGTCAGGTGACCTAACATTTCCTGGAAAATGGGTCGGTAGATATGGTCACGTTTCTTGGCCACTAAGGTCCCCGGACCTTACCCCTTTTAATTTAATTTAAGAGCTACACGTGGTATTATCAAAAGAAATCAAAAGTGCATTGATGTTGGTGGTGGAATTTTTATACAACGCAAAAGAAATTTGATCACGTAATTAATGTTATTGTTAGTTATTTAACATTGTTCCCTCTTGCGTGTACGGCAGAAGGGGTGGTTTTTCTGCTAAAGGGCTGCAACTCGAAAGTTCCTAAATCGGAAGATAATACAAAGTTATAAAATGATCCGTTTCTCTATTATTTAACATAGTTCCCTCTTGTGTTTTTGGCACAAAGGGTGGATTTCCTGCTAAGGGGTTGCCACTTGGAAATGAAGTGTTACCAATTTTTGTAGCCTAAATAATACTGGAACTACATGCATTAAAGATATCATAGATTTAATGGTATTTTCTACGAGTTACCTCTTCGGTGAAACAAGTTTTGGGGTTGTTTTAAGGTAAGGGATGCAGCTCGAAAATCGAAACTACACTAGTTTAAGAGCTCCTAAAGAGCTCCTAATTATGCGCCTATGCGCGATCTTCCGTTGCTGTTTTTAAAAGGTGGGGGGCTGAGTGAACGTTGATTCAGCCCCCCCACTTTCAAATGGAAATTCCTGCTAAGGAGATCGAGCTCAAAATTTTATTCTTGCGAATTTTGAAAGCTCATAAATAGCTTCTAATTCAGAGCTATCATTTTTTCAATTCTCGCGTGGTGGGGGAGGTGGTAGATGAACGAGGGTCTTTTACCCACTACAAGAATATTTTTTGTTTGTGAAGTCATGTAAGTAAATACCTTTTTGTAACCTTTATGTATTCTGTGACAATTATTTTATCGCTTTCGATGCGTTTTTTTGTGCATGGATTGCTTTAAATTATGAAATAAATTATTATTAAGTATTATTAAGCAAAAGGCTTTCTGATCAAAATTTCAGTACTATTTCTTTTGACTAAAATCAAAATTATTTATTTATGTTAAATTGGCAAACATTTATGTCATTTATAAATTAGTCAAGGGGAAATCTCATGGATTATCTCGTGAACGGCACGCGACTGCGCAGCTGCGAGTAGGAGGAGCCATAATTATGAAGTTTGGTAGTAAGTGAAGTATAAAAACATCGGCTTACTTTGGAAAAGGGGCCAAAATGTAAATAATGTGTTCTCGTTCTCATATATCAACAAATTTCATATTTATCCTGTAATTTATTTTATTTACTTACTGTTCAGTCATAATTACACGTGCTTATTATTTCATAATGACGGACGATATTTTTAGGAAAGTTGCCTACATAAAAGTTTGACGAGTTATAGTTAACTGTGACGTGGTCACGTGTCGTTGACGACATAATCCATTAATACATAGAGAGATTTTTCCCAACATGAGACCACCGTGAGACCTCCAATTGTCTCTACCATTCGCTGAAAAGAGGCCAATATTTAATTGTTCTATAAGAAAGTACTTGCCCAGTACTTTAAAATTTGGACCAAAGCTTCGATTCTAGCGTAGTAGATCCTCCTTATTTCTTCCGTGCTATGATAGATCACTTCAACTGTACTTCGCATAGTAAGTAGATAAAAATGGCACACTTTGGATTCGATATTTTAGATGGGAATCCGAGTACACCAATAGCTATCCAAAAAACACAAGAGCTAGAGATAAAAAGCGGGGTTTCTAACCACCATCGTGTCACTCAACCACGCTACGTCGACCAAGATCCCAAGAAAATGGCGACATAGTATAGTATAGTACTATAGTACAGAGAAAAAGGTATAGTTTTTGGTCGACAACGACCTACTCCTTCCAGTGGGCAATTAGAAAGAATTCTGTGGTACAAAACAAGATCTTAACGATGGTAGTAAGTACTCCGTGGTTCCTAACTAATAGGATCCTTACAGCGACTATCGGTCTCACACGAAACTTTATCAAACAACATTGGGCAACAAGCCAGATCATCTCAATTTCATCATCCACAAAATACACCGTATAAAAACGTTAGTTGTTACCTACTTTGTTTAAACGGTACCGTGGGAACCCTTTACAACGGTGGGAATTTTTTTAATTTACAATAACATTATTCCGTTACGCACATTTCAATGTTTTTTTATAAGTACAATATTTTAAATTTGATTAAGCCGCCATAAATATAGATATCAAAATTTTGATCAGATCGGCATTTATTGAGTTGAAGGCTGGGGACCTTTATGACGTTTGGTAATTTTCCCCATAAAATATTCGTCGTGCTAACGTTGCACGACCTTACATTTGACGTCTCATTCTAGTGTTAAAAAGACGTACGTCATATTGATGTCATTTATGTTCACTACAGAATGTTCTTTAAAATTTCCAAATTTTAATTGCCCATTGTTTTAATTAGTTTGAGAGCATTGACAGAAGTTGCGGTATTTACTTACTTCTTGCCTAGAGACAACGGTTGCTAATATCCAAGGGGCCAGTAAATACGTCACAATCGGTGCCTATTTAGCAATAATTGTTACAATAACACATTTTTTGAGTTAATTCTACTACCCCTCACACATTTCAATGGATCATTATCTTCTTTGGAGCAAATTTTTCACTTCCCAGACAAACAGATCCAGGCTGCTGAAATCCATATAAGGTGAACAAGTGATTCACCAAATGAGGCAAAACGAAAAATTCTTGAAAAAATAATCACAAAACCTTCCCCATATAAAAGAAGGGGGAAGGTTTTGTCATTATTTTATCCCCCTCCTACTTTCTGAGTAAGCTTAACACTGATCTTTGCAATAACATATAAGTCTTCTTCAATTACAGTTCTTGGACAGGTGGTTGCTGGTGTTGCTCAATGTAGCAACCGGCACGAATGATCTTGACTTTTTCCAAATCTTCATCCCCCCTTGGAAGTAATCCAAGATATTTTCCCCCCTAGATCATCTTTCTTCCCCAGCACCACCAAAGTGGCAAACGACCTTTTGTGTTTGTCTAGGAGAAATACTTGTTATGCCTATTATGCCAATATAAAATACAAATAGCAATCCATGGAGCGCTGTTTATCGGGAATTGCAAAAAGTTCTTCGCAATTTAACCTTCTATCTTATGTTAGTTCGTAATTACCTACCTATACTTGGACGAATCGAAAATGAAGCACCTATAGTTAAAAGTTCCATAACATAAAGGTTAATAACAAACTATCTACCATGTTGGTTCCTAGGCTTGAAATCTGATCCCCATTCAACAGGTAATCCTTATTCTGGGCTTAGTAGAAAAGAGAAGTTTGGTGGGTAAAATTCACAACCTCGCAATGTGTTCTTGTCAAGCTGGGTTGAACATATTAAAATTGACGAAAACTCTGGTATTTTGTTATTTGAGAGTAAATAACTTTGTTTTCGGAATTCAAACATTAACTTTCAGTAAATTTGGCAATTCGAGAAATTTGTACAGGTACAGGCGCAGCCTTGATGGTGAGAATAATATTTTCCGTATTCATTACCTAGTGTTATTTATGGAAGTATCGTTTCCTAGAAACCGAGTAATAATAGCCAATTAGGTATACCCACATGTTTTTGTTGCTAGGTTTGTATTTGTAGGTATGAATTGTTTCTCTGTTTGTGCAAGTGTAATTACGCTGTTTATCTCACGCTGTCGCTAAATCACTTCCATTCTAAAAAAACCTATTTGGATACCTTTGGTTAATAATAGACTCACTTGTTTGGTTGTCTTTTATCGCGTGAATGCACTAATAAAAAAATTCTGGCAAGTTGCCACGAGACTTCCCTCGCATAAACACTTTTTTCAAAAAAAAATATATATATACACCTATTGCTGAATTCAGAAAAAAATACTATTAAACTACATAAAAAACTGCAACTTTATCTTATAAAAAAAATGAGTGCCGCCATTTTAGCTTATACCGGAAGTGACGTCATCGAAGGTAATATCAGCATTTTCGTCCTTGGCCCGAATGCAATCGATTGGCGAAAACCGCATTTCGATAACTTTAATAGTTTCTGAGTTTAGAGCGTTGCAAGGAAATGTGTACCTACGGACAGACTACAGACGACAGACGGACGGATTTTTTTTTCATCTTTTGAATGAAACGCAAAGATATGTAAAAATTTGCATAGGTCAATTTTGGAAATAGTAATCACTAAACCTTCCCCATAAGAATTTTATTGAAGTTAAATTATGAAAATTACGTTAAAGTTAATGTGGAAAGTTAATGGAAATAAAGTTCATTAACTTTAACGTAATTTTCATAATTTAACTTCAATAAAATTCTTATGGGGAAGGTTTAGTGATTACTATTGTGTTACCCCATTTTGTGTACTACTGGTCAACTTGATATGGATCCCAGCGATTTTAGGTCAATTTTTTTGGAACACTAATACAATAGCCGTACACATGAATATGTAAGAACGTATGTAACAGAAACATATGCAGATTGGGATACGTGTACAAGGTACATTGCTTTTTGCTATAACACGACCATTTACCATAATTATACCTACGCCTCGCCGTTCAAATTATTAATTAGCAATTGGAAAGTGAGCAGTTTAGCCGCGTATGAGAAGGAAGTGAAATATAGACTACAGCTAAAACGGCCCTCGAAAAAGCTAAGCAAAATCGAAAAATGCAATTAGATACCAAAGCATGTCCAATTCTGATAATGTCAAATAACGATGATAATACTATAATAGGTAAATTTGATCCTAGATAAGGTAGGAAAGGTTATAACAGACCTGGGAACGACAAAGGAAACGAACATGGAAAACAAAATAAACAATTGATATAAAAATACAAACAGAAACGTAAACAAACGAAATAAAAATAATGAAAATGAACTTAATAAGAAAAATGTAAAGAAAGATAATCAAACTTAGAAACAAATAAGAAAACAAATACGTGGAAACTAGGAAAAATTACGACAATAATATCAGTATACGGGCCAGATGAAAATGAAAGAACAAACGAGAAAGACAAATTTTGGGAAGACTTAACAACAACAGAAGAAGCAAAAAGTACCATATACATTACACATAGCAGGAGACCTTGAATAGTAGAGTAGGGAAGAGAGATGAACAAAATATAACAACTTTAGGACAATACGGAGAGAATGTACGAAATAATAATGGAAAGAGGCTATTGGAATTTCGTCAATTGCAAAATATAATAACTAACTCATTCTACCAACATAAGAACATACACAAGTTCACTAGAGTACAAATAAACGAGAAGAGAGAAATTAATAATAGATTAGGTACATACATTATTAGTACAAAACGAAGAGAGAAACAGCATAATGGAGGTAAGAGTGAGAAGAGGTGCCGAAATGTTTAGTGACCACTACTGCCCACAGTGCAAAAAAACGTTTCTGAAATGTTTTAGAAACGTATCTCTGAAACATGAAACATCTCCGAAACAGCGACAGAAACGTATCATACACATAACATAGATGTTTAATGTCCGCCTTCAGAAACCTAGATTTGAAACAACACAGAAACGTTACATCGAAACATTTTATATATGTTTAAAAGAAACATATCGGAGAGTAATTTATTGATATGTAGGAGAAATGTGTCCTTATAAATGTTTCATACGTGAATATTTGAAATGTCTCATATATGTTTCATTTGAAACATACCTGAGTATAAAATAAAAAATTGAGATGTGGTAGAAACTATGGTACCGAGAGCCCCAACTGCTCTGAGGGTCTCTTTTCCCAGTATGCAGGGCTCCATGTACTCCGGTGGCTTGTTGTTCTCCAGGGCCCCCAAAATTCTTTTAGTGTAGACTCGAAGGAGATCGGTGATGATGAAAAATCCTTTTGCTTCAAGTGGGATTCGAACATCGGTCGCTTGTTTAGGAATTCAGAAAACAGCCACGCAAACTACCTGAGCTACCGACTCGCTGGCAAATAAGCCATTTAGATGTGCAATATTACCCATCTACTTATGATGAATAAATCTATTTTTGGAAACGGAAATTTTTCGTTCCAATTAAACACTAAATTGTAATTTTGGATAAATATGTAAAACACTCACATTGAAACGTGTATTTTTAGTTCCTTACGATATGTTTCAAGTGATTAGGTTTCTAGTAGAACGCTACTAAATACAAGTAACATTAACTTTCAAAGATGACTTCAAACGAAACATCACATTTTTAATGAAGTTTCTAAAATGTTATACGTTATCACTAAAGCTAGGATAGTTAGACAAAATGAAAGTTTAAAAAAGGCAGGCAAAAGGCATAAAAAATAATTTAAAAAAAGCATCTAAAAAGACAAAAAAGGACAAAAATGGCACGGAAAAGCGAAAACTGTCGAGATAAAATCAACACATACATATTCAATTTAAATATAGACAAACAAACATTTATTTGAAAAAGTAATTACAGTTGATGATGCTATCTGCTGATATTCTTTTTCAATAAAGTTTTCTGGCTAATTAAAATACGCTTAACAAGGCATAATGACTAAGGGATGCAATTTTAACAAAGACTGTATGTAGGTGCAGCTTGCAGGTAGAAATAATACAATGGGAAATATTTCAAAGTAAGGAAAATGACTCATCGGAGTTATTATTGTAAAAGGCTTAAATATTATAGACAAAGTTTGTATTCAGTTTGTATACCAAATTCCTTTCCCTTTCAAACAATTTGCTTTCTTAGAAATTACCCAGAAAAATATACCTATATAAACTCTAAAAATTAATAAATACTTACTTACATTTCAAAAAACTAAAAAAAATTTACAGAAAAGGTACTAAATACTTACGCGAAAATATCAAAAAAAAAAGGTAAAAAACGCAAAATAAAAGTAACAGAAACCAAAAAACGCAGAATAAAGTTTGCATTTTTGGAAAGTGCGTACTCTAAAACGGATTTTAAATAGGGTCTGCCTTATGTTTGTCCATTTATAAAAAAAGGCATCCTAGCTTTAGTTATCACATTCCAAAAAATATATCACAGAGATATATTTTTGGATACATATCTAAAACGTTCACACCGAAACGTGTATGATGTGTTTCTTACGATATGTTTCAAGTGATAAGGTTTCTGGTACAACACTACTAAACACAACTCCGTAACGTTAACTTTGAAATATGACTATTTTGTTTCAAACGAAACATCACATTTGTAACGTTTCTAAAATGTTATACGTTATCACATTCCAAAAAATACATCACAAAGATGTATTTTTGGATACATATCAAAAACGTTCGTGTAATGTGTATGTTTTGTATTTTATGTAACATATCAATTGAAACGTTTATTAGACATTACCATTCATTCGCTTTCGACAGGAATGTACCAGTAATGTGTCTTAGATGTTTCTTAGGAATGTTTCATTTGTAACCCTTATGCAACATTTAGAAACGTTTCATGGATGTATTGTGTTCAGTGGGTGACTAACGGGAAAAATAAGACAGAAAGATACGGAAACAGACAATAACATAAAAACAATAAAACGAAATCATATATAATTAAAAATATACAAACTCAGAAAGAGAGAGATTGCAATAAGCTACCAACAAGAAACAGAAAATAACCTAAAGGACCGAACGGACGAAATAAAACCGGCAAAAACACAAAAAGCATTTAAAAGAATACTAATTAATGCTACAAAGGAGACAATGTGGGGTATTTAAGACGGATAACGGGATAAAAGAAACGGCACGGCGGAACAACGAGATAAAAGAAGAAGTAAAAAAGAAAAAGAAACAACGGATAAAACTCCTAACAAACAAAACCACAGAACAATATGAAATATATAAAAATCAAAGAAAAAAGTAAAGGATTGAATAACAACAACAAAAGAAAAATCATGGACGGACTTTCGGAATAAGATGGAAACCGATAATACAGACAACCAAAAACTATTCTACAAAGTCCTAAAATCCCTTAGAATAGATAAACCAATAAAAGAAGTATCAAAAACCAAGAAACACTAATAAAAGAAACAGAAATCATGAAAAGATGGAGGAAATACTTCAAAGAATTGCTAGGAGAACAAACCAATATAAAATTAAATTATAAATACAACTGAATCGAAAAACGTAAAACAGAGTGAAGAAGAGGAAGTCGAAGAAATAAAAATAGACGAGCTGAGAAACGTAGTGAAAATATTAAAAAATGGTAAAACACGCGGAGATCACCAAATAACAACAGAAATGATAAAGAATCTGGGATAGACAGGAATGGAAATGCTCCTCGAAATATTAAACAAAGCATGCCACAATGAAAAAATACCGGAGGAATGAAGAACAGTGTAATAACACCAATACATAAAAAATTCTGGCAAGTTGCCACGAGACTTCCCTCGTATTAGCACCTTTTTCAAAAAATAAGTATAGCGCAATATATATTGCTGAATTCATAAAAAAATTCTCTTTTAAACCACATAAAAAAACTGCAACTTTATCTTATAAAAAAAATGATTGCCGGCATTTTAGCTTATACCGGAAGTGACTTCATCAAAGGTAATATCAGCATTTTCGTCCTTGGCCCGAATGCAATCCTTTGGCGAAAACCGCATTTCGATAACTTTAATAGTTTCTGAATATCGAGCGTTGCAGTCATTTTTTGAAAATTATTTTTTTTAACACTTTTCAAAAAATAAGTATAGCACAATATATATTGCTGAATTCAGAAAAAAATACTCTTTTAAACTACATAAAAAAAACTACAACTTCATCTTATAAAAAAACGAGTGCCGCCATTTTAGCTTACCTATACCGGAAGTGACGTCATCAAAGGTAATATCAGCATTTTCGTCCTTGGCCAGAATGCAATCGATTGGCGAAAACCGCATCTCGATAACTTTAATAGTTTCTGAGTTTAGAGCGTTGCAAGGAATATGTACGGATAGACTACAGACTAGTGGTGGCAATTTTTTTCGAATATTCGAATATTCGAATGTATAATCGGGAATTATTCGAATACTTAATAATACCACTATTCGAATTAGAATAAAAACGAATAAAACGAATAAAACGAATGAAACGAATAACGCGAATGAAACGAATAAAACGAATGAAACGAATAAAACGAATAATGGCCAGAACAAAGAAAATTGTTAAATTAAGAAAAAAGAAGACGTCGTTGGTTTATTATTGAGAGATGACAGACGGCAGGTATGCCTACTACTTTTCATGTCATGGAATAAATTGTTTCTCATTTACAAATTTCTTGTGACCCACAATATTTTATGAATAGGAGATGAAACGTTGTAGGTACGATATTCGTATTGTAAATAGCTATTTTAGCATTTCTTTTCTGTCAGCTTAAAGTCATTCGCTATTCAATAACACCCTTTTACAAGTCGTAATGAACTGTAATTTATTGTTTGTTGTGTAAAAGGTTTTCGGTAAATCAGTGAACACGTTTCTCTAAACATTAGGTACCTACAATAATCCTCAACCATGCAGGGTGATTTTAACTGGAATTATTTTCATGGTATTGTAAAGCTTGGACTTTGTTTATTTAAGTTTTTACTTTTTACTCGCCTTTGATGATAATTTATTCCTTTAAAGGATTATCTAAGCATTTAAATATAAATTTTTGCTTTAGTTCAAATTATTTCTCAGCCTAGACGACTACATTACTGTGATTTATGACTCAAGTGTTGAAATATTTCGTGAAGAATACGAGTGATGCGGTAGTTACTTGCAAAATTTGCAATAAGTGCCTTAAATTTAATGGAGTAATTTACTAACGCATATTAAGGTTAAGCGTGGTTTCAAATGTTTATGCTTAAATGAAACTTCCATTGGAGAATGCTCTACTACGTTTGTAGTATAAAACTAGCCCAACGAATAAAAGGAGTAAAACGATAAAACGAATAAAACGAATAAAACGAATAAAACGAATACAACGAATAAAACGAATAAAACGAATAAACGAATACAACGAATAAAACGAATACAACGAATAAAACGAATAAAACGAATACAACGAATAAAACGAATACAACGAATAAAACGAATACAACGAATAAACGAATAAAACGAATACAACGAATAAAACGAATTTTTTTCTGACTGTTATTCGAATTCGAATAATTCTATATTCGAATATTTTTTAACGAATATTCGAATACGAAAAAAAATAAATTTGCCACCACTACTACAGACTACAGACGACAGACGGAAATTTTTTTTTTCATATTTTGAATCTACATACGTATTCAGAAACGCAAAGATATGTAAAAATTTCCATTGGTCAAATTTTTTTTTTTGGAACACTAATACAATACTTCCCTTTTACTTCGTACTTGGGAAGTAAAAAGGAGACAGAAAACAATGCAATAACTATAGAACAATTGAACAATATCATAAAAAGATATACTAACACCAATACTAGAACCTCAACTGGCAGAACGGGGCGCAGAGCGGATTCAGACCAGGAAGAAATACGCAAGACCACATTTTCACAATAAAACAGGTAATAGAGAAAAGACAACCACAAAATAAAAACCTTTACTTAGCCTTTGTAGATCTGCACAAGGCCTCGAGATAAAGTGTGGAAAGGACTAAAAGAAAAAGGAATAAAAAATAAAACAATAAAAGTGATACAAGATTTATACAAAACCAACACAAACCATAATAAAAGATAACATGAAATCAGAAGGGTTGAAAACAGAGAAAGGACTAAGACAGAGAGGAGGGCTAAGTCCAACCCTATTCAATATACACATGGACAACATCATCAAGAAAAGTGAACAAAAAGTAAAACAACTGTATGTAGGACATAGATATCTAGAAAGAGTAGAAATAGCTGGAGGAGTATTCGCGGACGACGCCGACGTGGTGATAAAAGCGGAAAATGAAAAAAGGCTACAAGAAAATTTGAATATATGGAAAGAAATAATGGAAGAAGAGGGAATGGAGGTAAACATAGAGAAAACAAAGATAATGGTATTTGGAGATCGAAATATTACAACAAACATTAAAATAGAAAACACCACAATAGAACAAGTAAAAGTTTTTAAATACTTAAGAGGAACCTTCGAGACAACAGGAAAACAAGAAATGGAAATTAATGAAAGAATAGAAAAAACAATAAAATTATACTATGCAATGAACTAAAAATTTATAAATAAGAAAGAAATTAGCAAACAAACAAAGATAAAAGTGTTTAATTCAATATATAATTAGGTAATACAAGAAAGAGGCAAATCCTGGGAAGAGGCAATAAATCTAACAAAAAATAGAAAAGTGTGGAGGAAATTTATAGAAGAAAAGTAAAATAAATGTAAAATTAAAAAAAACTATGTAACGAAAAATAATTAGAATGTTAAGCCGACAGCTCTGGATATATGGGTAAAGGATTATAATAATAATAATAATTTATTTTATATAGGTATATTACTAGAACTAATAGTTACTTGATTCCGATCCGTGCGGTTAGTTAACCAGGCTCAGCCTGAGTATCGATAAGAACCAAAGTACAATAATAATAATAATTTGATCTTTGCGGTTTACATAGTCCTTTTACCGTAGTTGCAGAAGAAGGACCTCATTGTATTATTACAGATGATAAAGGGAAAGATACGGTAGTACACATATACATGTTTGGTCAATCATGATACCTCTTGTAAACTCAATCCGGGGACATACTGTATATATAAATTACGGTTGGGTAGATACTTCTCAGTACTTCACAGAATATGTGATGCCGTCATGCCCAGGAGGAAGCGGAAAGGAAGAGCGGTATACTGGTGGAATAGCGATATTGCCGAACTCCGGGTGAAATGCGTGGCCAAGAGACGACAGGTTGCCAGAGCAAGGAAGGCGGGACGAACTCCAACAGAGTTCCTCGACGATCTCAGGGAAAGCCTCGAACAGCTGAAGAGGAAAATAAATGAAAGTAACAAAGTCTGCTGGAAACGGTTATGTGAGGAGATAGACCACGACGTGTGGGGTAAAGGTTACAAAATCGTGATGAAAAAATTCGCTAAAAGAGGATACCCGGTCGGATTTTACGATGCGACATTACTAGGTGTAATAGAACAGCTCTTCCCTAAAAGAGAGAAGCTAGAAGTGCAGAGCGGCGCGGACATGGTGCACCAGGAGGTTGTATGCGGAGAAGTGGTGGCGACAGCGCGGGAACTGCCATATAACAAGGCGCCGGGACCAGACATGATACCGGCAGCAATAATAAAACACACAGCCATAAGGAGGCCAGAGCTATGGGTGGAAATTATAAACAAACATCTTAGGGTGGGAAAGTACCCGGAAGTATAGAAAAAAAGCAGGTTAGCGCTTATCCCTAAGACCAAGGAGTCATATAGATCAATATGCCTGACGGACTTCTGCGGAAAGATAATGGAGAAGGTGGTAAAGAGAAGGATAGAGACAGCAATCGAGGGTAAAATATCAGAGCGTCAATATGGATTTAGGAAAGGGAGAACGACGGCCTAAGCTATCCAGGCCCTGGCGGACATACGGAGGAGAGCTAACTCCGGTACGCATCGAACGAGGATGGTCTGCCTGATGGCCTCCATCAACGTTAAAAACGCCTTTAACACGCTAGCCCACAAGGATATTATTAAAGCGATGGAGGATATGGAGATAAAAGACTACTTGGTAAAGATGATAAGTAGCTACCTAACAGGGAGAGAGATAGAGGTTCAGAAACCAGAAGGTGGAACCTATAGATTTAGGCCGGAGGCAGGATTCCCCCAAGGGGGAGTGCTCGGACCAACACTATGGACGATTGCGTATGATGGAGTGCTGAGAATCGGGGTACCCCAGGGCATAACAATTATTATAGGCTTTGCGGATGACATCACAATAGCGGTGGAAGATAGAATACTGGAGAGTGCCGTGACTAAGTTACAAAGAACAATAGATACGATACACAAATGGATGGAGGAAAGAGGACTAAAACTGGTCCCCGAGAAAACGAAGGTTGCCCTTATGACAGGACGAAGGAGGATCAAGCTGACCGGTGTGGAAGTACTGGGGCAGGCCGTAGAGGTGGAAAAATCAATAAAGGTGCTGGGAGTCGTATTGGATAAGAACGGTACGTTTATAGAGCATGTCAAATATGTAGTAGATAAGGCACTGCGAAACTACGCGGCCATAGCCAGAATTATGCCCAATAAAGGGGGTGCTAAGGCCTCCAAACGTAAAGTATTGAGCAGTGCGATACAATCAGTGATTTTATACGCGAGTGAAGTGTGGGCAGGGGTACTGGAATGGGGATGTGCAAGGGCTCTATAATTAATAAAGTGCTACGACTACTTGCAATTAGAATTACATGCGCATATAGAACGGCAGCGTTGGATGATATTCTGGTTGTGGCGGGCATACCGCCAGCAGAGATAACCGTAAAGGCAAGGGCGGAAAAATGGAGCACTGAAAAAACGTGCATGGAGTGGCAAAAAAAAGGTACTTCTCATTTGCATCTGGTATAACAAATTTGTTTTTGTGACAAAAATGTTAAAAACCGGCCCTGGAATTTCAATTCCTTACATAACTCAAGTAGGTAATAATTAATCTTAAGAATGGTGTAATTGACACTTTAAATCTGTCCCGCCATTCACCATAAAGGCAATTATAATAGGTCTGTACACAAGGGTGCCGCCAGAAGATTTTCCCAGGAGAGAGAGGGGGGGGGGAAGCACTATTTGGGGTTCGTAACTCTGGCGTATTTTCAAGATTTCGTACAAAATTTATTTTTATTTTTAATAACTTTTGCCCCTGGCCCCCCCTTAGTGGCGCCCTTGTGACTGTACACTGTACAATATGGTACACCACAGAAGTTGTCCCCATAGCATTCCCTTCTCAAGGTAAACTCCACAGAATGGTATTTAAGGAAAGTGAATCTGAAACTAAAAATATTTTAGGGTTGCTGCATTGAAACCTGTGTGGAACTTAAGTTTGGCAAGGTCACAGTGAATGGTAACACATGAAGCCTTTGTCTATTTCTAAATAAGTAAGTAATAACAAACTTCCCAGGATTCTCACAGGTGCATCTATAGGGGAACATCCTAAGTGAATGAGTGTAAATGACGCTTAAGGTAATGCTAAGGCTAAGGATCTCACAATCAAACACAGCATCGCGAACCAGCTGCCCTGACAAGTTGTCGTGTCGTAACTAAGGGCTTGCACGAGATTCCAATGCGCCGACGTCATAAAACATGTACGGGCGTGGGGTGTTGAGGTTTGTGCTAAGCGTCTTGATTTAGCCACACGGACGAAGAGGAGGCAACCTTAGGAAATAACCTTAGCGTCAGAGGATCGAAGCGAAGAGATGCGTGGCTGCATCATAGATAACTGCTGGCCTAACCTTGAAATACTGGATGCCACTCCGTTGTAATGAGCCGCCTTACACATGTACTCGCTTTAGAAAGGCTTATGTCAATGAAAACTTGGAGGAAACGCTGTCGGAAGAGGAGACAGGGAACCTGGATCTTAGACAGAATTGGCGAGTCTATTTATTGGAGTGATATCGCCCAAATTGACACGATATGGCCACCGACGAAAATCCCTGCTCGTTATATGCCTAGGCCAAGTATCGGTGAACTAATTGAGTTTGGAACTTAGTAGAGTAGCTCCCTGGGGAGAAGCGATACTAATAATAATAATAATAGTAATGTCTTTTTATTAAATTATGCAGAAAAAACAAAAAATTGTTATAAGGAAACTATTTAAAAGAAATAAACAACTTAAAATTAACAAAATACTAGCAAAATAAACAAAAATTAATTAACCAAAACAAAACAAACATACTGTCTACTATCTTGCATAATTTAATAAGGGCGACGTTTAGATACCCGGCTACTCTGGTTCTGCTCTTCCACTTAATCCAAGTACCATACATATTACTTATTTTTTCGAGAGCACATGGGAAGGAATTGTGTTTTGAAACATATTTTTATAGTTGTCTATGTTGAGCAGGGGAGTGGTGGCGTGGTGCGTTTTAGGAGATAGAAACAGGAATAGGAATAGTAGGTTCGATTTCAAATTCAAATTCAATACTAAACATTTCCAAAACCTTTTTTCTTTTTTTTTATTAAACAACAATCAGAAATTTACAATAATTCTTTAAGCTATTGTGTTAACATAGGAACTAGATTGGGTAGTTCCTTTCGGGCTTGATGAGTTTCGCCATTAAGAAAATCTCTTACACTTTATTTCAGGTCCACTGGTCTTTTTCTCTTCAGTCTTGCAGGAGTTGTTGAAGGAGGGTGTTTGTATGTGATTGTAATCTTTGGTGGTGTCTGTTACTTCGTTCTTCAACGCTCCTGATCTGATTTCTCACATACCACGGGGCATCGAAGAATTTTGCATTGTGCACGCTGGGTACGGTAATGGCAATGTTGGACTTGGTGGCGCATTCTCATAATTCAATGCCGTAGATCCAGATTGACACAATTATGGCTTAGTACAAAAGTATTTTGCTTTTTAGCGAGTTTCTACCAAAATAGCCAACTCTCGATTTTACATCGATCTGTTAATCATATCTGCCAACTCTCACGTAAAAAGCGGGAGTCTCCCATATGTTAGTACGAACTCCCGCTTACCTGCATCACAATGATCAAGTCCCGCAATTTGCGTCATTTTGATCTCAAAAATATGACCCCCCCTTCCCCATACATGGTCCAAATGTGTCCCGCATCTTCTCAATCTTAGGTTGGCAGGTACCTATGTCTGTTTTTCCTTTCTGTTTATATTTCGTTTCATTGATTTTTATTTTCCATTTCTGGAGCCACTCTTATTCTAATTGGAATATCTTCTTGGAGGTTTGATGATGTTGCTAGGAGATCTTCATGGGTTGCCAATAGAACCGTATCATCTGCGAAAAGTTCCTGTTGTTGTATAATCCGTTGTGGAAAAGGTTAGATGTACCTATACATATATGAGCTGATATATTATATCAGTTAATATATTAAGAACATTGGTCCCAGCACGCTACCCTGAGGGACTTCTGATTTAATAGGCTGGAATTGTGAAGTTTCACCGTTCACTCTGGTTCGAAAACATTGAAGATAATAAAAACGAACACAATTACTAAATTATTGTATATATCATATAAATATGTATTTCTTATTAATCTTATTTAAATCAATATATTTTTATCCATTTCTAAAAAATTAGTTGCAATTATAAATTTGGACACGTACCTAAATGAAAGGAATTCAAATATTAGTGTTGTCACTTTTTTGTTAATTCACAAAGTTCATATTAAAGTTTTAAGATAATTATTTAAAAGAAATTACGTGTATTTCACAAAAGAACACTCAAAAATTAATAGGATTTCATCTCACAGAAACCATTTTCGTATTGAAGTACCTAGTATCGACGAGTTTGAAGGCCTTTTTAACAAAACAAATTCTTTTTGTCTATTTGTCTCTAAATTATGCAAGTTGAAACTTGAAAGACAAACATATACATGTCTGTAAATAATTTGATAAACAAGCAATTAAAGACGTAAATTTAAACAAACAAGAATTGTTTATAGTTTAATAGTGATCTTAATAAAAATTTGGACCAGCAAAGATGGCGGAGAAGAAGGATGTTTTTCTATTTTCTCGTAGGTACCATATCGTACTGAGATACTATTGAGTTTGGAAAGAATTTGAATCATAGTACCTAGGTAAAATATATAAATTTTTCAAATAATAACTTCTTTTTATTTTCAAGAACATGATAAACACATTTAAACAGGCAGTTGTTTTGGTACTTCTAATATTTACAAAATTCCCCCGATTGTCTAATTAATTTTTTTAACTGAAGTGGAGCCAACTACAATAATAACTGTAACCTTGGACCCTTAAATTTGTGTTTATTGTTATTTTGTTTTAGTCAGAGATACGCGGAAAATGATATTTTTCTATTCAAATATTTTACAAAAATAAAGTAGGTATTTTTGCAGATCTTTTCCACGTAATAAAAGTCCCTAAAAGATACGACGTAGTTACCGCAACGAAACTAAAAAAAAATAAAATATTGAATACATCCTTAATTTGGTTTTTATAGTACAGTCATTGATTATATACTTCGTGTAATTACCCCTGCAAACCGGATATTTAGATTTAGGTGGTACCCCAGGTACTAAATCCAAAGCAGCAAAAAAAAAACGTTTGGGAAAGGTGAAAAATTGATAAAAAACGTTGGAAATGTCAGCACGGTATTTCCGACGTAACAACGAATTTTTCAAATTGTCGTCTTAAAGGCGTAGGTACTACAACTGAGGATTCCAAAACGCGGTAACAGAACAACCTTGCTGAACATTCTATCCTTTTCGATTCGACGGTTCTTTTGCGACAGTGCCGTATAACATTGGATTTATACAGGGTGTCCCACTGCTCCGTAATCGGTCGATAACTCAATGCGGGTTGAAGATACAGAACAAAATTTTAAATAAAGGTTGCTTTGATTTGAATTGCGCATCTTTTAAAAATATAATCTTATATTTACAGTATGTTGCATTTTCACCTGGCAGGAAAATGTCAGTTTTTTTAAATGGCACACCCTGTATTTTTTTCCCTTCATGTATCGACCAACCATATTTATATCACGCCTGAAATTTCTTTGATATTGGATATGCGGTTCCCATGTTATTAATTATTTTGTCAAAAGTCTTGTACAATTCAAGGTCGGACTATAATAATATTCATAACCATAACTAAGTTATTCTTCAAAAAAGGAAAAATTTATTTGACGAATACCCCTGTATTTTTATTTAGCATCATATTCTCGACAAAAAAACCTATTCAACGGTGTATTATTTTCTGGTATTATTTTTTGTACTTTTGTTAAAAAAATGTGTTAAAAGTAATTTTTGTTTAATTATTATTATTATTACAAAATACCGTTTTTGGTATTAACGCAAAAGAACAAAACTCAAGTCCTGTGACTATCTTTCCAAAACCTTCATAGTTTTGGGGGGGGGGGGGCATCGGATTCTGACAAAATGGCCCCCCACACCCCAGGTGACCGAGAAAGGGGTTAACTTAAAAATCTTAAATGGGAACCTCTATTTTTTATTGGAGATTCGGAAAGAGCGTAAAAAACTATGTTGGTTTAATTCGGAAACTTTTTTCTGGTGGCGCTGCAAACGGGGTGTCCCTGTAACAAATTTCACCCCCCCCCCCCCCCCCCGACATTGCTGAGCTAATAGCTCCGAGGTAGGGGTTGAATAGACGGAGATTCAACCGAAACAGACGAATTTTCGTCCGAGCGCAAGTCCATTCTCTCGTTGGATTAAGTATAGCTACACAGTCGAGAGAAAGGGATAGGTATTGAGGAATTTTTTGCTCACGAAACCCAGCAATTTCACCCGTCAATTGCAGAAAACTAGGAAAAGATTGATTATTTCAGAAAGTCAGACATAATTGATTGCCTGCAGAAAGAGGTCGACAGTGTTCAGTCATCCGAGGAAATTCCACATGCGAGATCAGAATATGGTGTCGTTATCTTGGTGGAGCCACTATTTATTCTTTGAAGCCACAAACTGCTGCGAAAACTTTCGAAGACTATTTTTCCATTTGTTTTCTGAAGCCAATTGAAAAGGAGCCTAGAAACTCTCCAAGGACGTTATTTGGGACTCGACTGGGAATCGTCCATCAAAGGAGAAACGAGAAATGATCGAGGCAGTCCATTCGCGGTGCTGGAATTCGAGTCTATACGGTTCAAAGTTTTGGAGTCTTTCTTTATTCAAGTTTATGGAGGCGGTGCAACATCTATAAATCAACAAGGAAAGTTGAGATGTATTCTGTCACCGAAACCAAAATCCAGAAATGATCTCCGACACAAGACGCGTCCTACTACACTGCAAGAGAGGAGCTTACCAAGCTAGCATTTGGAGCAGTGCACATAAGGCTGAAAGTCCCACATCCAATTCAACATGGGTGGAAGAAACTCGATCGCAGGTTCCTTCCCGTGTGTAAATCAGCGCCTTAATTACCAAGGGAAAGGTTTGCGTCTCAAGGGCCTTTGGCCCGAGGGACAGCAATTGCCCGAGGAGTTCTTGGGAAGTTGAATTATCCGATCTCTGTCTCCTCTTGTCCTCGACCGCCCACTTGTCTACCTAACGAGAGATAGCTCTACAAAGCCTGCCTATGGGTTGCAGTTGCCCTTTCTTTTTTTTGGGTTGAGAGTTAGTTCTGGAACTGAAATAGTGGTGTGTTCTGGGATACTTCCTATGTAAGAGTTTTTATATATTTTTACCTAGTTGTATCTCTCTTAGATATACAAGATTTTATCCCACTTATGACGTACCTACCCCAAACAAAAGGGTATGTTTATCCAGATTCAAACACTTTAGAAGAGAATATAGGTTACAAGGGTGGCATAAAATAGGCACGTTTTCGCTTCCAAATGTATAAGTTGTCACCAGTCTCACAAAAAGTCACTCGTTCGACGGTCTGATCCTATTGAGTCTATTGATCCCCCTCCCGTCTTAAAGCGAAATTCTGGTCAAAGTAGTGTGTTATCGCGTCTTGAAGATATCACACTCCGCCCCACTACTTGGATCCGATCGTATTGCCTCATACGGGCCAAAAGACGAAGGTGTTAAATTCTGAAATACCATAAATTTACGCTTGGTCAACCTTAGACACTAGCACAGATAAATTTTATCTGTGACACTAGTAACAATGACCGATTTTTTGCTTGTATGTATAAATCGTTTTTTAATTTAATTAAATTTTCTCACGCTGTCGTTTAATTTATTTCTCTCTTTACTAACAAAATGTTTACGTGTTATGGTAATGTAGTTACCATATGGCGACTAAATGGAAATGTGAAGAGTTTATGTATACCTATTGAATATGATGTGAATCCATTAAGTAGGTAGGTACTCTGGGAAAAAAAGCTTTTGAATAAACACTCGCAGCCTTCAATTTTGGACTTATATATAGGTATACCTAGTGTTTCCTTTCATAATTTTTTGCACCTATCAAATTTTTTGTTTTTTTCTATAAATAAATAGGTACCTAGGTATTTTGTACTTTTTCTAAGAAAAGCTAATATGGCTAAAACTATAAAATTAGCTGCTCAAATTTTGGAAGAAACAAATAGAGCAATCCATAAAAGATCTTTAAATGAAGAACAAGTGGGACAACGTGAAAATTCAAAAAAATACTGAAAATGAAGCTTCTCCATCTGTCAGAATAACCAACGTGGAAGGGCACCGCCAGAAAAATTTCCCAGGGAGGGCAATTGGGGGTTCGTGGCTCTGGCGTTTTTTCAAAATTTCGTACCAAATTTATTTTTACTTTTAATAACTTTTGCCTTTTTTCTTTTCCCGGGAGGGGGGGGGGGGGGGGTGATCTTTTAATAAAAATTAAAAATTATCTATTGAATTCGATCGTAGAAGAGATGTACGTGTGTCTCGATTACGACAAACTTATGTAATAATTATATTTGCACTTTTTGTACCTACTTGTTACACAAACTACAGGGTGTCTCAAAAAAATGTACTCACACTTTAACTGTCAATATGTTGCCTTTTCTGTATTGCAGTGCAGGTGTAATTAATTAATCACGGCATGGCAGGAAATCAATTTATAGTTTGGAAGAGAAGAAGTTTGTTCTGAAATGTTATTGGAAGACCCAAAACGCCATTGAAGTGCAAAGATTATTCTCAAAACCGCCACCAACGTCCCAGACCATTTGAACCAGATGGAAACGTCCAGAACATCAACAAGAAACGTTCTGGATGACCATGAACATCCACGAGCCCTGATAAAGAACAAACTTCTCGGGAAACCCACATCTCCAAAGATACAGCGTCTATCGCATCATGAAGCGTCTGTTCATTACCTATACCTACCACAGACAACATTGTCTGTGTCTGTACGTAGGTATGTCGCAAAAAATTATTGTGACATAACCATTTCGTAACTGTTGTCTCTTTTCAAGCAATAAGGGAAAACCATTGATTATACATATAATAAGGGGAAAACCATCAAAACAGTATTTATAATTTTCTCGTAAATGAAGGTTTTTATCATTTACTTATTTACACATGTATAAAATAACAATAATCATGGACTTAAAGATGACGAAGGAAATGGCGTAGACAGTGTTAATATTTTTATGGAACAGTAGGTACCTATACACGTTTTCCAAGGTTTCCAGGTTTCGTAGTGTTCCTCCAGAATCAGTACAATTATTGAAGTTACGTAAGATTGTTTTGTGGGAAAGACATTGCCGAGTGCCATGCGATCTGCTTATAGGATGGTAGAACGTTGAAGCAGTTAAGTAAATATAAAATCCAAGGCCTCAACGAACAAGGACTTCCATGGTCTCTGCGCCATAAAAAGCTGTTCCAAAAACATCAGGAACAAGGTGGAAAAAGTAACAAATCGACTCACCAGCAAAATTTCCTCTGAATAAATGCCTAAAACTGGAACACCTAAGTCACCAGTAAGAAAATAATGCGCCAGGGGAAGACAGAAAAACGTTTCAAAAAAAACCAACGCGGCTATACTACCTATATAAACTTCTGAATGGCATCGGAAAGTAATGTACAACGAAGAGAACACATTACGAGTTAAAATCTCAACGGAATCGATGGAATCAAGTAATAATAGATGAGAATAGTTTCGGACAAATTCTCGGAAACTAAAAGGGACTAAGAAACGCTCACATTTACGGAACCACCATCATGCCGTACCCAATCTCCTGTCACCTAGATTAATGACTACTGTGGCGACCACATGTGATACCGGTACATAGTCGCTTACGTACTGAAGAGCAACGATTGATTCCCATTGAACGACCAATGACAACGCGTCAACACCGGCTAGAATCCTTTATAAGCGAACGCTGTTACCCACAGAAGTCAGCGCCAACGAACACAGTCCGTCTACACGTCTACATCGACCCGTCAGCCTGCATTGCAGAACCAGTCTACCCTCCGGTGACCGACCAACTTACCTACTACCTGTACCTCCATTATTAAACGCTTTCCGCGCTGTTAAAACTTGTACATAATTTATAAATAGAAATGTTAGTTGTTTTCACAACTTCCAAAACTACTGTACTTTTCACACCGAGAATTCAGTATAAATTTGTAATTAATAAAAATAAAAAGCATTGTTTATTATAAAATTATTGTTTATAAATAACGGTAAAATAAAGTTACACTCGAGCGGCACATTTTAGTTGAGGCCGCACCGATTCCTGATCGGCCCAGCAATAAGGCAACGCTCGATACTGAATTCTCAGTGTGAAAAGTACAATAGACGACTGCTAATTAGATACATAGTGTAGTGGTCTAGTGGACATATTAAAAATGGCACGGGCGGTGAAGTATTGTTTCATTGAACATTGAAAGGCATAATACAATTCTTCGGCAATGGGTACTGGAAGTTATTGATATTCCCCTGGTAAAAATTTATATTCTAGCAATCTAACTGGCAAATATCAAATAGACACAATTCTTCAAAAAAAAATGATTTCCAAAGATTTATAAAAACTAAAAAGTATGGGTAATTGCCTCGGTATTAGGTAACCTTTCTCGGAGGGGGGGGGGGGGCTCCTTCATATTCGATCAAAATACAGATTTCGTATAAGGAAGTCAAGCATTTTATAGTGCTACGGTGTACTATCCAGCATTTGTTACATTATTTTAGGGAAACATTGTAATAATCCCAGGCTCTTTGGTGCCTTTATAAAAATATAGGAAGGCTTTTTCACAAAGAACCTGTGTCTTAAGGTATTGTATGCCTCGCAAGGAGAGGTGACTTTTTATTTCACATCAGTGCTGTCAGATTTGTGTTCCTTTTGCTGAATTTCAGCAGATTTTCTGTTCTTTGGTTGAACCTTTGCAATGTTTCTCTAGAATGTTTCGATTTTTCTCCCTATTAATATTTAAATACTAAAATTAATGTTATTTAATTAATTAAAAATTTAAACATTACAATTATTCAGCTAAAAGTTAAATTGTATACAATTATTTTATACTGAATCATAAAGTCGAATGACATCTAAAGATTTTGCCGGCCACTGAGTTACAGGACATCTGGGATCTTTCTGAAGGTGACGAATAATGCACGGAAAACAAAACACATATCTGCAACATGACCAATTACGTCACTAACCAAATGTTTACCGTTCATTTTACCCGGAAACTGGCAGTACTGTTGGAATTTTATAAGACTGTAGACAAATGGGGCATCTTCCTTTAAAATCACCTGCTTTAGTGTGAACCTGTAAAGATAATTAAAATTATTTATAATGAAGTTTACTCGGCTAACACATACAGGGTGTACAACTAAGAAATGAGGCCGGCTATAGCTCAGAAACTATTTCAGATCGAACAGTGAAATAAAAAATCTTATAATAAATGTGGCCAAGAGAAAATTCTGCAAATTATTTTGCAATTTCCTATCATTACCGCCAGAGGGAATTCACTGATTTTAATTTGAATTCCCATCTTTTGGGCCATTTTCCTTAATGTACTTAAAAACAATATATCCATTGCAAACTAGCGATCAATATGTAAAATATTGTAACCCCCCTTTTGCTCATCTACTCATCAATTTTAAATTTTGTCTTTAATTGTAAACCCTTGATAATGGGAACAGCAGTTTCCCGAAACATATCACAACACCTGTAAGAAAAAAAAAAATTTTTTTTTCGCAATCTATCATCATTTAATTCCTCATCGTTGCTTATAAAAGAAGTTTCAAGGGGAGACTTTATTAATTCCTATTCTACAATTTCACCCCTTTGTGTGTTCGAATTCTACAAAGATGTCCAAGAGAACACTTGATATTACCATTTGGTAGAGAGACTGAGGAGTGGACAAAGTGGCCCTAGCCTACGCAGATGATGTAGTGGTGTTGTTAAAAACGGAGAATGAAATGAGGGAAATGGTGAAGACGGTGAAAGGATGTCTAGACAAAAGGGAGTTTAATATAAGAGTCGAGAAGACTAAGATGGTTGTCTTCCAAAAAGGTAGGGGAGATATAGGAGTGAAGAGTGGAGATGGGGGGAGGACGAGATAGAGAGTGTAGGAGAATTTAAATACGTAGGGTACACTATGACGTATGAGAACAAGGACTACGCTCATGTTAGGGAATTGGTAAAGAAAGGAAAGAAAATATTGGGACGGATATGGGAGATGGGAGAGAGTATCTTCGGCAAGGACGTGGAGAGAAGGGAATGGGTATTTCAAAAGCTAATAAAGAGTATAATGATGTACGAGGCTGAGTTATGTGGGTGGAGGGAGTGGGAGGTGATGGAAAGAGTACAGGAGAGGTAGTGGAAGTGGGTATTGGGATTGGAGAGGGAGACTCTGGAGTACATTGTGTTAGAGGGGGTGAAAGGGGAGAGGATGAGAGTGCAGACGGGGAAAATTGCAATGAAATACGAAGAAAGACTGGAGAGGGGGGAAGGAGAAGGAGGGGATCTACTGCAATACTGCTGGCAGGAGATTGAAGAAAGAAAAAATAAAAGTTGGCCAGGAAGACAGGCGGAAATACTATGAAAGGGGAGGGATATGCAAGAAGTGAGGTACAGAGAAGAGAGACAGGGTTCGAGGATGCTACAAGGGAGGAAATTGTTGAGAGAGACAGAGACACACTAAGACAAGAAAGACGGAAAGAAATAGAGAATGGGAGGCATAACTGAAAATACAGGGAAATAATTACAGAAGGAATTCCAAGGTACATAGACCATGGTTTAAGCTTAAAGAAGAAGAGGCTGGAGGGAGATGAGGGCTGTAGGAGGTGGAGGAGAGAAGGAGAATCATAGAAAGGGCACGCAAATTGGGAAGATTACAATTGTTTTAATCCGTTTTGATAATTATCTATTATGTTAAATTTCATTTTATGGAGGATTACTTACTGGAACTAGAATATGAATCGTTGTATAAATTTATTATACAGGGTAGCCCATTAGTCGAATATTTCAATCAATAACATACGGATTAAAAAATGTTCCAAATAAAAGTTGTAGGATACGAACCATTGCATATTTGTAAAATATTTATAACCATACAGGGTGCTTCGAATAATCGTGGCTCCGTGCCGACCTGTTTTTTTAAATGCTCTATGTTCATATTTTTGTTTTTTGTTTTAAATGCAGCGTTTCCCAAGTTACGAATTTTTTCCTTATTTTTCTGAAAAACCATTGGTCTGATTAAAAAATGTTTAGACTCGTTCAGTTTTAAACTTTGTAGTCAATTATTGGTACACAAATTAGTAAAGTTCGTTCCTCAGTGAATATACAAATATTTATCGATTTAATTATACGGGGTATTTCCAATAATTCGTAAAGTTTTGTCAATTTCGAATAGGAAAAGCTTTGTTATTTTAAATGTAAAAACTACTAGTTTTAGAAGACACATAGTACAGACATGAATTGGAGAGATTGAAAAGCTTTATCGACACGCATATAATAATATACAGGGTGTTCCATTTAAAATAACAAAGTTTTTCCTATATGAAATTTACAAAACTTTACGAATTATTGCAAAACACCCTGTATAATTCATAAATACAGTGTAATCTCACTAATCCGGCACTTCGATAGATTGGCACGTCCAGTAATCTGGCACCCCTCCGCCAGTGCGCTTCGGTCGCTGCGTCGTCCGTCGACTAGCAGTCTAACCATAGATCTTAGAGTAACCTTATCATGCGCACGTTCTTACGTATTTGTTTTTTACTTCCCGAGTACGAAGTAAAAGGGAAGTATTGTATTAGTTTTCCAAAAAAAAAATTTGACCTATGGAAATTTTTACATATCTTTGCGTTTCCGAATACGTAGATTCAAAATATGCAAAAAAAAATTTTCCGTCTGTCGTCTGTAGTCTGTAGTCTGTAGTCAGTAGTCTGTAGTCTGTAGTCTGTAGTCTGTAGTCTGTACGTACACATTCCTTGCAACGCTCTAAACTCAGAAACTATTAAAGTTATCGAAATGCGGTTTTCGCCAATCGATTACATTCGGGCCAAGGACGAAAATGCTGTTATTACCTTTGATGACGTCACTTCCGGTATAAGCTAAAATGGCGGCACTCATTTTTTTTATAAGATAAAGTTGCAGTTTTTTTTATGTAGTTTAAAAGAGAATTTTTTTTTTAATTCAGCAATATATATTGTACTATACTTATTTTTTGAAAAAAGTGTTAAAAAAAATAATTATTAAAAAATGACTGTAACGCTCGATACTCAGAAACTATTAAAGTTATCGAAATGCGGTTTTCGCTAATGAATTACATTTGGGCCAAGGACGAAAATGCTGATATTACCTTTGATGACGTCACTTCCGGTGTAAGCTAAAATGGCGGCACTCATTTTTTTATAAGATAAAGTTGCAGTTTTTTAATCTAGTTTAAAAGAGAATTTTTTCTGAATTCAGCAATATATATTGTGCTTACTTATTTTTTGAAAAAAGTGTTAAAAAAAATAATTATTAAAAATCGACTGCAACGCTCGATACTCAGAAACTATTAAAGTTATCGAAATGCGGTTTTCGCCAATCGATTGCATTCGGGCCAAGAACGAAAATGCTGATATTACCTTTGATTACGTCACTTCCGGTGTAAGCTAAAATGGCGGCACTCATTTTTTTATAAGATAAAATTGCAGTTTTTTATGTAGTTTAAGAGTATTTTTTTCTGAATTCAGTAGTATTTATTTTTTGAAAAAAGTGTTAATACGAGGGAAGTCTCGTGGCAACTTGCCAGAATTTTTTCAAATGAGAATAGTTTATAGTTAAAAATGTCAAATAAACACAAACACAAGACACTAGATTTGAATAATAAAATGGAGATTTTAAAGAAGTTAGATAGTGGAAAAAACATGTGCAAATTGGCAAAAGAATATGGTGTTGGGCGTGCTACTATACACGATCTTAAGAAAAAACGGCAAAAGATAGTAGACCACGTCAAGACAATGGAATCGGGGCCAGGTAAGCGTAAAACAATAAAAGTTGGCAATTGTCCAAAGATGGAAAACGCTCTTTACATGTGGTTCATGCAACAGCGTTCTAAACACACTCCTATATCTGGAGAAATTCTGAAAGCAATCGAATTTTATAAAAAAATTACCCACAAAGATGATTTTCGTGCCAGTGATGGACGGCTGGATAAACTTAAAAAGCGATTTGGTATCCGTCTATTAACCATATCGGGTGAGAAATTATCAAGCGACGAATCTGCAGTACAGCCATTTATTCAGCATTTTAAAAACAAAGTAGAAGAACTGGGTCTTCTTCCTGAACAAATCTATAGCGCAGACGAGAGTGGTCTGTTCTGGCGACTGTTGCCCAATAAAACATTCGTATCTTCTAAAGAAGCAAGTGCACCAGGTCGTAAAGTGAGTAAAGATAGAATCACATTCATGCCGTGTTCAAATGCTACTGGAAGGCACAAATTGGATTTATTAGTGATTGGAAAAGCAAAAAATCCCAGAGCTTTCAAGAACATTTGTCTGCCAGTCTGCTACAAGAACCAAATTAGAAGTTGGGTCACGAGAGAGGTATTTATCGAATGGTTTCATAAAGACTTTGTCCCAGAAGTCAAGAAGTTTATGAAAAGATCCAACTTGCCCATAAAAGCTTTACTCGTACTTGACAATGCTCCAGGCCACCCAAATGAACAAGAACTTAAATCAAGTGATGGGAATATCCAAACCATCTTCCCACCGCCAAACTGCACACCTTTACTGCAGCCGATGGATCAAAATGTTATCCAAAAAATAAAATCTTTGTATAAAAATAAATTGCTGATCCATATTATATCTCAGGATGGTGATATAACGCAGAGCCTTAAAGTATTGAATTTGAAGGATGTTGTATTCTCTCTCGCTCATGCTTGGAAGTCTGTTTCATCTAACTTAATCCAATCTTCATGGAAAAAGTTATGGCCCACAATGAATGATGTATCAGAAACAGAAGAAACAGATGAATGGGATCCTGAAGATAATGTGCCTATTGCCGATTGGTTACAAAATCTATCAGAAAAAGGATTGGAGACAAGTGAGGAAAATTTAAATTCTTGGTTTGAAGGAATCGAAGAAACAGAGCAAATTATGACAGATGAAGAAATAGTATGTGAATTAGTACAAGAAGAAAGCTTTGTAGAAATATATAGAGCCACCAACCACTACAACTGCTGTGAGAGTTAAACCAGATAAAGGACTGATTTGTTTCAATACCTGCATAACAAGGGCAGAAGAAAACGGCATATCTGCCAAAGATATTATAATTCTTCGCAACATGCGAGAAAAGGTTTTTAAGCAAGGACTACAAGTTGCACAAAAGCAGACCTCAATTAAGGATTATTTTAAAACTACATAGTTAATTACATATGTATTACATGATAATTGAATACATTACATACATTATTCTCTCTATGAAATGCTTTATTTTATTCATTACCTATTCACTATAATCCAGTAATCCGAACATTCCAATAATCCGGTACCCTACGGTTTTTAATAGTGCCGGATTAGTGAGATTACACTGTATTTGTATATTCACTATGGAAGAACAGGTCGATACGGAGCCAAGATTATTCAAAGCACCCTGTATATGCAATGGTTCGTATCCTACAACTTTTATTTGAAACATTTTTTAATCCGAATCCGGGTCCAAAAATATCTGGATCCGAATACCGGATTTTTGCGATCCAGATCTACAGAATTGGGGGTTAAATACGGATTCACGCATCTACGGATTTGTGAGTTAAATCCGCACCTGCATTACTATTAATTTACAAAGGATCCGGATCTAGTCTGTAGCTGTATTTGAATAAATTCGTGGAGGAGATTACTAGATTAGAGTAAATTTCATTTACAAATGAAGGAAGATGATGAAAACGTAAAAAGCACGATTAATGAGTACCTAAAAAAAGAACTTGAAGTTAATACGGAAGTGCAAGATGTAATTCAAATTAATAACAAGAAAATGATGATTATAACATTACCCAATTTTGAAAGTAAACTAAAAATTTTGAGGAGTAAACATAAGCTAGCTCAAAAGAAAGTATACATAGATAATGGACCTTACTAAAAAGGAGATGACAGTTCAATGGCAACTAAGGAAAATAGCAAAAGAAGAAAGAACTAAAGGCTCGATAGTTCAAGTCTTGCACCAGCAAATACTTATTAATAACATAAAATACAAATGGGATCAGAATGAAAGTAAACTCATTCCAACCCATTCAAAAAACGAATAAGGATACCTACAATAAATAATAATCAAAGTACCGGTGATGACCCTACACTTAATAACGACTTTAACATATGCTTCTGGAATATAAATGGTCTAAACCTAAACGGTCTACACAATCTGGATAACGAACAAATACACGTAATAAATAAAATTGATGTAATATTTATAAGTGAAACCTGGCAAACAACAAATGTAATAAAATTACCAACGTACATGGAGGAATATCAAATGATCATATCACCGGCCACAAAAGAGAAAAGTCTAGGAAGAGCAAGTGGTGAACTTATTACATTATACAAAAAACAAATTACAATTACATCCATTGAAGTAACAAATTCCTGGATACTATGCGAACTCAAAAGAGAAGGAGACAATATTTTGCTCATGGAAAATTACTGGAAACCCAGTCTGGACACTGATTTGATTATGGAAATGTTTAGTGATACATTAACCAACATATACGAAAAATATTACAACTATAAATGGATTATCGGGGGAGATTTTAATTCAAGAGTCGGACTATTAAACCAAATACAAGCAGAAACGAGTGACTTCAGTAAAGTTGACACAGAAAGGACCTCAAGAGACAAAATTGTCAATAAAAGAGGTAAGAAACTAATTGAAATTGCAGATAATTTTGGTCTAATCTTATTAAACGGAAGAACAAACAGAGTTCCCCCAGCAGAGTTTACCTATATATCAAAAAATGGAAAAAGTACTATAGATCTTATATTTGTCAACGAGAATTGCCTTAATATAATCAAGGATATGGAAGTTCATAACATACTGCACACCTCCCCGCATCTACCAACAATACTTTACTTAACACAGAGAGCACAGGAAACAAATTACGAACGAATTGGCCTATTGCAAGAGGAAACCATAATTAAATGGACAGATGAAAAAGGCGTAGACTTCATAAAACGGCTAGAACTATCCCCAAAAATTTATTTTTTAACGGAAGATGTTAACGAAGGATACGACAACTTAAAAAAAGCATTCCAGGAAGCAGCAATCAGCAGTAATCTATTAATAAGGAAAATTCACAATGCACCACACAAAATAATAAACGGAAATCGATGGTTTGATACAGACTGCAAAAAGAAAAAACAAAATTGGAAGAAAACTTTACGACAATACAAGAAAAGACGGTCAGAAGAATCACTACAAGAATATTTTGCAGCCAAGGCGGAATATACACAAACACTTAAAGCAAAGAAAACAGCTTATGCTAAAGAAGTTTTTGATAAGCTATCGAATATAAATAACCCTAAAGCCTTCTGGGAAACAGTCAATCAATTTAGGAGGAAAAACAAAATGGGAAACGTAATACCGTTAGACGAATGGACATCCTTTTTTGGGCACATGTATGGAAACAGGCAAACAGATATCACAACATTTATATCCGTACTTCATCCATACTTAGACACACCAATAGCAATGGAAGAACTAGCATCGTCTATACACCGAACAAAATTTGGAAAAGCGACGGGTCTAGATGACATCCCAAATGAATGCTATAAGGGAATGCCAGCATCATGGTATCATTACACGCTTACATTAATGAACAGGATTCTGGAAAAGGAGGAGGTTCCCAATGCTTGGGGACGTATTAAAATGTCTATGATCCACAAAACAGGAGACAAAACCAACCCACTAAACTATAGAGGAATAGCCTTAATTAATACAATAACAAAAATATTCACTAACATAATACTAGAGAACGGATAAGGATTCTTAAAACCTTCCCCACAAATTAAAGGGTTGTTTATTGTATAAAATTTGGTGCGACATGTTTCGGTACCGTAAAAAATACCATCTTCAGGCGACAGCTTGAAAACAAATTTGACAGTAATATAATCATAAAGGAGAAAATACTTACAAAATACTTACAAAATACAACCCTTTAATTTGTGGGGAAGGTTTTAAGAATCCTTATCCGTTCTCTAGAATTTTGGTCACCCCACTTTGTGAAAAGCTAGTTACTAGCGATGGACCTTACACAACTACTAACATAATATATAACAGACTAACTACCTGGTGTGAAAACTGTGACATTTTGCCAGATGAACAGGCAGGATTTAGATCGGGAAGAAACTGCGCAGATAACATATTTATACTAAACACTGCAATCTCATTGAACATTATACCAAAGTCATCATATTTATACGGCATTTTTGTAGACTTTCAAAGGGCATTTGACACACTAAACCATAAGTTGCTATGGAAAAAACTAAACGCGATCGGAGTAAGCGCTAAACTCATTAGACTCTTAAGAAACTTATATAACAATGCTTGTATTATAACGAAAATTAATCACACCTATACAGAAGGTACTCCAATGACAAAAGGAATAATGCAAGGAGACTGTCTCTCACCGCTCCTCTTTACTTTATTTATATCCGACATAGTAGACTACTTCGACAAAAATGAAGCAAACGGCGTCAAAATTACACACCAAAAATCAATATCGATGCTTCTATATCCGGACGATATGGTACTTCTCGCAAATAGTATTCACGAAGCAAAGAAGAAACTTAAAATTCTCAGTACATACTGTGAAGAAAATGCATTAACATTGAACATACAAAAAACTAAGATCATCCCATTTCACAGAGGAAGAAGGAAAACGAAAAATGTAGAAAGCCTATACTATAACAATATAAAACTAACGTATACGAATACATACACTTACCTTGGAGTCCCATTTAGTAGCACAGGGGTATTTAAGGATGCGGCGGAGCACTTTATCCAAAAGGGAAAGATAGCCACCGCAAAAATAAGGAACATAATGGTAAATACAAAAACTTACAACTTAGATGTAAAACGCAAACTTTTGGAAAGTATCTCCCATGCTACACTATTATACAGCAGCGAAGTATGGGCAATAAGATATTTAAATGAGATAGAGAAGGTACAACTACAATTTCTCAAGGGAGTATACCACTGGCCGAGAACTACACCAAATTACGTTGTGAGAGGTGAAACAGGGCAATCACATACAGCACTTATGGTAATAAAAAGACTATGTACCTTTTGGCTTAGATTACTTAACACCTCAAATACCAGAACCACCAGAATATGTCTGAACGCGCTTATGCTGAAGCATCATGCCAGTGACAACAAAACAACACTAAACTGGTTCAGTCAAGTACAAGCCTTATTTGCGGAAGTAGGGGAGGATCTCACGTTAGCATGCAACCTAACACAAACCATGTTTAAAACGAAAATGGACGATATAATGGAAAAATGGAGCAACCACCTCAAGTGTATAGACATTGAGGCAATACTGAACTCACGAAACGCACCGATATACAGAAACATCAGTAACCTAGAAGAAAAGGAAGAACATTACCTGAAATTCAAAACCACGATTAACAGGATTCGAGTGATAAGCCAAACAAGAGTGGCAACCAAAAACTATATGGCATGGTATTTTAACAATTGCTCATACAAGATCGAAAGTGACAGTGTATGCTCTATATGCAACTTGGAAGAAAATGAAACCTTGGAGCACTTTCTTTTGTCATGCCCAATTTATCAGCCTCTACGCGAAACATTCCTCCTAACGACCGGTAAGGAACCGTGCCAGAGCATTGAGGACCTACTGATCATAACAGATAGAGAATATTTAAATAGCCTATACTATTACATAACAAACGCACTTAGAATAAGATCTTTTATTCTAAATGAATAAGGTTTTTGTTTTAACTTGTTTCACCATTAGCTCTTTTTTTGTGTCAAACTTATAGTATAACATCTGGTCATTAGGTATAATATTATAATAACTTATGTAATAAACGTCGAACAAGTTGTAAAAGATTGTTATCTAATACAATAAAAAACTATCTATCTATCTATCTATCTATTTACTGATCCAGATACCAACATTTTGATATTCCTTTTTTGTAGGTCATAGATCCCTGTTTTTAATTATTTATAATATGTTGGCTTCTAGCCTTCTAGCTTCAAAGTTATTTTGTGATTATTCATTTACTGCAATAATGTTTCATTTTAATAACTTCTAAATAATATGTACATCAACAACAGAATTCATGTGTGATCGAATTTCGGATCCGGATCCAGTTAAACAAATCCGGATCTACGGCAAATTGTATGAGATCTGAAGAAATTCAGATTCGGACATATCGTATGTGGAAATCCGGATCATACCGGATCATGTTTTGGATCCGGAACCGATTCACACCCCTAGTAGAAATCGATTGTGAGTACAGCAGCAACATCATGAATGCTGATGTTTGACATTAAAACAGTACTGCACGAAAAACTACGGGCACTGCAAAATTAAACTCACCAAAGTGAGTTTATTCCATACAGAATATTGTGACTTAGTAAACTCGATTATTGTTGTACTTACAGGTGGTGGTGGGACAATGGGTAAAGACGTAAAACTGTAATTCGCCCTTTCCGCATTCCATACTTGTAAAAATTGCATAAAAAAGGCAGATAATTCCAAAACGCTCGTTGTCGTATTACGAAGTAAACCGGTACCGAAATCGGACAAACTGAAACAGATTCAATTTGGGATTCATCTTTACAACAGAGGACGTCGAACCTCAATTCTCCTCGAAATAAAGCAGTCCAGAAGGCGGGAATCAACTGTGGTGTTAGTGCGTAAGCGAGCTTTAGTCGAAGAAGTTGTAGTGACGGTGTCTGATGGCAACTAGCGTTTGAAAGGTACCGTAGGTATTGTACAAAGGTCCAAAATCCGTACAAACAATGAAAAAGTGAGTGTAGAACAATTGCTGCCCTTTTACAAGCGGTTGAGGTGTTCTGAAATTAATAAACAATAAAATACAATTACACGCAAACATTACGGTACCGATGGTAGATAGTTGTCCGCGTTCTCTATCTTGTACAACTGAATTCTTGCATCCACTTTTACTTTAAAATAGGGCAACAACACTAGAAAAAGTAACGAGAGTTTCTGTTCCGCATCTGTTAGTTTCTCGTTTAATATTGAGACACGTTGTAGTCCATAGAAGTATTCCGCAAAAGAAGCACCTGTGGAACAGGGGGAGGTGACAAATGAACCTACACTATAAGAAGCTTACCCGTTGTACGTAAATAATGAACCTGTACAAGACCATTTAATAGGAGGAAAAGTTCATCGTTGAACTCGACCAGCCATCCGAATTTCGACGGATTTAGTTCCCCTAAAAACTGCCAACGATAATAATGTTTGTTAGTAGGTTACGCGACACTTACTGTGGCTAATTTTTGGAATGCAGGGTGAAGAAGTTTGTTGAGCGAATTTTGTGCTATAACCTCAAAAATTGAAGGTTGTGCGTTAAGGGTCGCAGTAAAATGGGCTATATTTGCAGCCATTCGCGCTCTTTTTTCAAAATTCCTAGCGTTGTTTACGATTTACTGAGGATTTTGCGTAAGAATTGATAAGGGGTTTGTTAATAAATTCAAACCCCACCTCACTTGAATGATAAGAGTATCATAGTGACACAAGTTTGAGGTTAAAAAGTCAACTATTTTTAACCTTTTATATTCGAAGCTTTTTATGTTCCTACATTTAATATCTAATAAATTTAAGTGTTTAAGGTACTTTTCGTGCAACATGGTTAAGAAAGCCCTAGTTCTTGTAGCTGAAGGTAGCGAGGAAATGGAATGTATCATTACCGTTGACGTACTTCGACGCTCAGGGGTTTGTCTGTTCGTTTCCTACTAATTACTTAATCAGTTCAATTACTGTAGGTACACGTTGATTTAGCGGGTGTTAATGGAAAGTGGGCCACGAAATGTAGCCGTGGTGTGGTAGTTCTCCCCGATATTGAGTTGAGCGAAGCGAAAGGTCCATTTGATGCTATAATTTTACCGGGCGGTTTGGGCGGTTCGAAAGCTTTTTGTGAGAGTAAAGCGTTAGGAGAAATGTTGAAAGAGCAGGAACGTGAAGGACGTATAGTTGCCGCCATTTGTGCAGCACCTACGGCTTTACGAACACATTGCGTTGGATTTGGTAAAAATTTGACATCGTACCCGTCTGTAGAATCGCAAGTGATGGATGGTGGTAATTATACGTATAAGGAAGATGAAGTGGTCGTTGACGGAAGTCTAATAACAAGCCGTGGTCCGGGAACTGCCTTCAAATTTGCGTTAACACTTGTGGAGCACTTAGTAGGAGTAGAAAAGGCAAAAGAAGTTGCACGAGGGATGTTAACTTCTTATTAAATTATTGGTAGTACTGTGTGTCTAAAAATAAATTACGTTTAATCATTTTTGCATTTACCTTTTAATACCCCCTTCAAAACCTCTTCTACTGCCAAATCTGTGTTGTGTGGTAGAGCTGATTTAGTTGTATCTCGCAGGAGATTCTGTCAATCTACCTCTCAGTAACAACAGCCTGCTCTGTCGTCTTAACGACAGCAGCAACTACACGCTGGACGACGCTGGGCTATGCGGATGATTTATCCATCCTAATAACCGGCAAGTTTGAGGGCAGTCTGATGCAATCAGCTCTCAGAGTGACCGAAGAATGGTGTAAGGAACACTCCCGACAAAAACGGAGGTAGTTCTATTCACAAGGAAAAGGAAGATTGTGGGCCTTCAAGCTCCTATGTTCTTCCAAAAACACCTCCAGTTTTCAGAGTCAGTGAAGTATCTTGACAATAAACTGAACTGGAGCAAGCACATCCAGCTTAAATCGGAAAAAGTAAATAGGGCTTTCTTGCAATGCGTCGCCGCGCAATGGGAAGACTTTGGGGTCCATCCCCAAAGGTTGTCCTGTGGCTGTACACCGCTGTGATCAGACCTATGTTCTGTTATGGAGCAATTGTCTGGTGGCCTAAAACTAGACTCTCTACAACCAAAGCACTCTGCAACCATGTGCAAAGACTAGCGTGCCTTGCGTGCACGGGCACAATGCGAACAACCCCACAGCCGTCATGGAAGCCCTCCTGGGTCTGCCTCCACACTGGATCTCCACGTGAGAGAGCAGGCCATGTTGGCAGCCTTGCGTCTGAAAAATAAAGGGTTGTTGAACAGTAGAGGTATTGAGGTGGGACACTCGCGAATTCTGGGCGAAGCAGTCAAGCGACTGCCTCTATACTAGAAGGACGATCTGACTCACTCACCCCTCGATTCATACTAGGGAAAAACTATATACCGCTCTTCTTTGATGCGGAAATGGCATCCCAACCGGGCATATCCATCTTCACGGACGGATCCAAAACAATAATGGAAGGAACAGGCACCGGCGAATTTATTCCGAAGAACTGAACTTCCATATTAGCTAAGCACTAGGCAAAATTTCGACTGTCTTTCAGGCAGAACTAGCAGGAATAACGCTTAGTGCGAAAACAATTAATTCTTATGCGCGGCATAAAGAATAAAATAATAAGAATTTCCAGTGACAGCAGAGCCGCTCTGCAGGCACTAGGCTAGGTCAATACAAAATCACCTCTAGGCTGGTTTCCGAGTGTCACCAAGCACTAGAGCAAGTGACAAACAGCAATACCCTTCAGCTGGTATGGGTGAAAGGCAGTGGCGGATTTACAAATTTGCCGCTAGTAGGCTATTCAATTTTTGCCGCCCCTACTGACCTTTGAAATTCAATACACTATATAGTTTAGTTCACAATCATATTTATTCTGAAATTGCAACTTTATGATTTGTAGTGTCCGACCGAAGGTCGATTTCTGGCCGAAGCCGAAGCCGAAGCCGATTAATCGGCTTTTGCAACAACCTTCGGCCGAAGCCGAAGCCGAAGCCGAAGGTTTAATAACCCCAAGAAATTCAGTTCAAGATTGACTAGAAGTAAAGAATTAATGATGAAGTTCATAGTTTTTAAGTTTTTAATGCTAAACAATGCTGAATAACTAATGTGGACTGTAAATAGTAATTACTATCACATAAAAAAAATTAATATTAATAATAATTAGTAATCAAAGTTAAATAGTCGTACGTACCAAAATACTTAACCAAATGCGTATGCTAACTGCTAATTTGTTTTGTTTTGACCGGCGATGCAGGGTGATCCCGGTCAATCCCCGCCCTCCGCGCGACCACTTTTTCATCGCAATCCCGCGCATTTCGATATAGTTCGTTGATTTTCGGTATTTGCTAGAAACCTTCGGCTTCGGCCAAAACTTCGGCCTATTTTAGCCGAAGCCGAAGGTTTGGCCGAAGGTGGTATTTTTGGCCGAAGGTGGCCGAAGCCGAAGCCGAAGCCGAAGCTTCGGTCGGACACTAATGATTTGTGTTCTATCCTCCTCATTACGTCGGCTTTTTCCCGTTATTAGTATGATTGTGAACTAGGGCACTACGGCACTAGGGGATAGTTGTAGAAGTTTTTGTATATTTTACAGTGCGTTTAGTAATCTTTTATATACGGATTACGGACGTAAGAGTGTTCAGTATACTGTGCATTACTAAAATATTAAAATTTTTGTCACTCGTTTCTTTGTGTATACAGGGTGTTTGTAAATAAGTGCGACAAACATTAAGGGGCGATTCTGCATGACAAAATAATGACAGTTTGCTATATAAACGTATGTCTTCAGTCTTCAAATGTTTAGTTTCCGAGATACGGGGTGTTAAAGTTTTTTTTAAAAAACTGACGAGGTATTTATTGCTCTAAAACCGGTCGAGATATGCAAATGAAATTTGGTGGGTTTTGAGAGGTAGTTATTGCGCATTTTTGACATGCAATTCAGAATTTTATGTTCATCAGTGACGTGCATACGGGTAATGATCTCAATTTTTGTAAAGAAAAAAATGGTACGCCACTGAGATATTTCAAATTGAAAATTATTTTTGAATTCCTCGTTCAATTTGTGACAAAAAATCTCTCTTGCCTTTTTTTGTATGGGGCGCCATTTTTATGCAAAAAAATAAAAATATTATTTTTTCATGCAGAATCACCCCTTAATGTTTGTCGCACTTATTTACAAACACCCTGCATAATAATGTTTTTTTTATTTCTGTAAGATAAAAAAAATTTTGGGGCAAATTTGCCGCCCCCTAAAATTTGCCGCCCTAGGCTCCAGCCTACTCAGCCTACTGGTAAATCCGCCACTGGTGAAAGGGCATGCTGGAACAATAGGCAACGAAAAAGCCGATAAGTTAGCCCCGGATCCTGGCCTCAAAACATAACTGTTTTATGGTCCAGAGCCGGCTCTCCCACTTTACAGTATCAACTGTAAACAACTTGATAACTCAAGTAGATACCTTAGTCCAACACAAGGCTAGGTGGAACTTGACGTCAGGCAGCCGTCACGCGAGAGAGGCCTTTAGAGGACCATCCCGTAGCCTGGCTCGCTTTTGCACATGGCTATCCAGAAGGAACCTGCGACTACTTGTGGGCATACTTTCTGGGCACTGTAAACTTAACAAGCACATGCACCCCATGAGCTTGGTCGAATCGCACCATCCTGTAGAGGATGCTACACAAACGACGAGACGGCGCAACACATACTCTGTGAGTGTCCCGTACTCGTCGAAACAAGACGATCCGTGTTGGGGGAATCCTGGCCGGACATGGCTATGATCAGAGTCGCTCCCCCGTCCAGCATCCTCAGGTTCATCTCACACGTGGGATGGCTTTTGAGTGATGTTCTTTTGAAATTAACTGCAAGGGAGCCTTCGAAAAGGGTTATTCCAACCCTAAGGTAACCGAAATATCTCCTTGGAGAAAAACTTGGAGAGCACCCTTCATGGGGGACGTCTCCTCGAGTCCTGTCAACTAACAGGACGAAGTGGATCCAACTCTATTGTGGAGTCATTTGAACAGGCATGTCCTCTGAGAACTGCTATAAGACACGCTCTATAACCATCCTTGGTGGTACAAGGCGCTCGAAAAGCAGACAACTTGATTGGGCCAACTGTTCAATGAGGCAAGGAAGACCAAAGCCACAGTCGATTGGGAGGCCAACAAGGCTATATAAGAAGGATATTAGGAGGCGTCAGAGGGAGGGACGGAAGAGTTTTTGCGGATCTATATAGAATCCACCTCCTATATGCATCTCCCCCCTAAATAAAATTCTAACGAAAGATCCATATTACAACCCAAATAACCTCAGAAAAGAGGATGGTCCCTATACGGACAACCTCTACGAGACAGCTAAAGTGCTAAAAAAGAGACGTTCACTTTCCTGGAGCCGCCATGAGGGATGATTGGGAGACTGCTGATCAGATAGTGGACGTAGGAAAGGGTTACTTGGGCGGTGAAGACGTTCTCAGCATATAAATCAGGATTGGACGGCATATATAATACTATCAGCTCTTCTGCATCAGTGGGGACTGGGCTAGTGTTGTCCACCAGATGAGAATGATACATACCTACCCAAACAACGAAGGAACATAAAACATTGTTTTTATCCCCAAACCTGGAAAGGTGCATTAGGTACTCCCCACACCTAAATCATATCGTCCACAGTCTAATGTCTTTTGTGTGACAGACACAAACATAAATAGTGTGTGTTTTGTGGACACAAATGAGGGATCCAGCCACTGACCTGTATCTTAAAGGACTGAGCATTCTAATGATCCCCTCCACTATTTTTGAAGCAAATTGAAAACCGGTATTTTAAGGTGCCAATTAGTAATTTAGGTTTGTTGTGTTGGTGATTATTGGTAACACTGTAACTAATGTTTTTATTTACATAAACATATATAACCTTGTTTCATACGTAGTATAAACTACGTTTATGCATTGCAATAAAATACAATTTTTAATAATTTACGTTTTTAAATAATTATGAGCCTGTAATTATACTACTTTTCACCAGATATTAAGCATATAGGTCAGAACAAGCTAAACTGTAACAGCTGATACCAGTACTACCAACACATTATAAACACGCGAGCTACCATCATTATATAACTAACGCACTAGTTGGCACCTGCAGTAACTAATATTTAGGTGGGGCTTGTTTGCTTCAATGTTGTATTGAAGAATGCTCAGTCCTTTATGATACAGGTCAGTGGATCCAGCGCAGCGCTTGTACGATTCCCGCTGCACTCTAATGAACATATGTTTACCTTATACTCTGCAGAGATCTACAGAATTAACCCTACATTCCGTCGTGAGGCAGATTGAGAGATTTGTTGGACTGTAAACAGTCCACCTTGGGAGCATTCATAGACCATTAGACACTTTCAAAACAATATTAGAAGCTGCATTACGCCACCATGGTATACCTATCTGAGGTCGTACGAAGCCTTTGATTTGTATGTTGCGTACAATGAACTGTATAGTATACAGTTCATTGGTTGCGTATAATCAAAGTACGAAGCTGCATCATGCAGCTGTTTAAACTCGGGGCAGGTGCACATCAGCGTAGGCGACAAAAGGGTGGAGGTGCACAAGGTATAGTGAGAGGATTTCAGTGGGGTACTGTCACCACTTCCGTGGCCATATATTTATATGCTGGGGCATGTGGATGATTTTATCCATATTAATAACCGGCAAATTTGAGGTTACTCGGCAGTCTGCTCTCAGAACAATCGAAGATTGGTGTAAAGACTGACTGAAAACTTATGAGTTGTTTTTGGAAGAGTAGAGGAACTCGAAGGCCCTCAATCTTCCTTTTCCTTTTGAGGAAAACTCTAAGACGGAGATAGAGTTTTCCTCAAAAGGAAAAGGAAGATTAAGGGCCTTCGAGCTCCTCCACTCTTCCAAAAACAACTCAAGTTTTCAGTCAGTGAAGAGGTATTACACTTGACAACAAACTGAGCTGGAGTAAGCACATCCAGCTTGAAGCGAAAAAATAAGCAAATAGGACTTTCTGGGAAAGTCGCCGCGCAATTGGGGGACTTTGGGGTCCATCCCCAAAGGCTGTCCTGTGGCTGTACACTTCTGTGATCAGACCTATGTTGTCTGGTGGCCTAGAACTATAGATTCTCCACAACTAGCTCCCGATAATAAAACGGTGATGAAAGGTCCAATACGATCCCGGCCCAGAAATACCGACCAGACAGGCGAGGTATATCTAGGGGTCTGTCATTTTAGACGACAATGGGTACTTTGGCTCACACGTGAGAGCGGTGGTGGAAAATGCGGAAAGGAGAGGATCGATGGTCTCCAGAATAATGCCGAATATTGGCGGCCCTATAGTAGCGCCAAAAGAGGCGTTCTGGGGGGTGTAGTACATTCCATTAAGTGGCACCGATATGGCACGACACCAAGATACCGCGACATGATGCTGGGGGCGCAACTGATGAGGGTCGCTTCGTGCTACAGGACAGTGCGTCGATTACTATTTACTGCTGCGATCTCAACCGACCAGGAGGTGAGGGAAAGAAAGGAAATCTTTGATGGGAAGAGCAAAAGGGACAGGTGAGAGAGGACAGCTTGAACTCGTGGCAAGATAGGTGGGACGAGAACGTGACCACAACGGCGTGGACGAAACGATTAATACCTGACGTGAGATTATGTGGGTGGCATCCAAGCATAGAGACCTACTGGAGTACTAGGAGAACCCCAGGTACTCACGAGCCACGCACACGGATGCTTTGAACAATACAAAAAGCGTAGGTACATGTATAGGAATTAAAGGTGACAAAAATGACCGATGCGTGTACTGTGGAGTAAGCGACACAGCAGAACACACACTCTACTATTGTGGCAGGTGGGGGATCGAGGGAAAGAGAAGAAGCGTGGGCGGAAGCTGGCACGGTCTTAGAGACCGATAACTTTCTGGAGGCCGCGGTGAAAACCAAGGAGTCGTGGGCGACAATGAAAGGCCTGTGTAAAAGAGTTATGCCCAAGAACGAAGCCGAAGAAAGGGCGTCGCAAGGCATTTAGGCCATACGAGAGGAGATATGAGGCAGGAGAGGATACGTGATCGCGAGCCCGTGCGAGAATGCTGACACAGCGATACCTCGGCTCGAGAGAAAGGGCGGGGGGGGGGGGGGTTAGTGGGTATACCAGGGTGGAGAGTACCACACATGCCCTCTGTCATGCAACAGGCAGGGACGGTGCGTAATGCATTCCCTTCCCGACAAAAAAAAAACTGCACAACCATAGCACTTCTTAAACAAATGTAAAGACTATTAGCGTGTCTTGCGTGGACGGGCGCAATGTGAACAAGTACCCCCACAGTCGTCATGGAAGCCCTCCTGGGCAGGGGCGTACGTAGGATTTTCGTTCGGGGGGGGGGGGGGGGGGTTAAAAACAACATATTTTTTTAAAATAATAATAATCGAAATAACAAAGTTAAGACGTCTAGATGAACGCGCAAGACGATTGATTATTTCTTCGGGATGACAGCTGTAATATCAAAATTAACATTATTATTCTTATTTTTTGTGTTTAGAAACAGTGATTGAGCCTTTGAATGAACATTTCGGGGGGGGGGGGGGGGGTTTAACCCAAGAACCCCCCCCCCCCTCGGTACGCGCCTGCTCCTGGGTGTGTCTCCACTTGATCTAAACGTAGGAGAGCAGCCTTCGGTCTGAAAAATTAAGGGTTGTTAATATAGAGCGGTATGAGGTGGGCCACTCTCGAATTCTGAGCGAGGTAATTAAGCGACTGCCTATCCTAGAGGAGCGATGAACTCGGAACTCGCACGACCGGAATTTATTCCAAAGAACTGAACTGCCATATCAGCCAACCACTAGGTAAAATTCCAACTGTCTTTCAGGCAGAACTAGTACGAATAACGCTTAGTGCAAAAACAATTTATTGTTATTCACAGCATAAAGAATAAAATTATGTAAATATAGGAGGAAGATGTGGGGGCTGTTAAGGGAATGTGAGATAGGAGAGGATTTGGTGATGGGGATAGAAGAAGTGTATGAGGAAACAAGGTCCACGACGTGAGCGAGGAGAAGAGAAAGGTTTTGGCTTGTTAAGTCCGAGCCTTTTCTCGTTATACATTGGAGATAGATTTAGAAAAGGAGTTGCGGGGACATCAATGGGGGGAGGGGTGCTAACAGGGACGATAAAAGTGTGGGTGTTAGCGTATGCGGACGACGTGGTACAGTAATTGCCGGATAGTGAGAAGAAACTGAGGAGTTTGATTGGCGTGGTGAAGGTATATTTAGGGAGAAAGGACTTACGCGCAAATGTGAGAAAAACTATAAAGTGATGGTGTTTCATAACAGACGGAGGGTGGTGGGGGGAGGACGAGATGGAGAGTGTAGATGAATGGAAATATCTGGGTTATGTATTAAGATACGATAATAAGGAGGAGGGCATAGAAGAGAACTGGCAAATAAGGGTAATAAGCTAGTGGGGAAGAGTTTTTGGGAAAGATATGGAAGAGAAGATGAATTTTTGAAGGAGGGTGATGGGGTACGGAGCAGAGATATGTGGGTGAAAGGAGTGGGAAAAAATGGAGAGTTCAGGAAAAATACTGGAGATGGACGTTGGGGTTGGATAGAGAGACGCCAGGGTATATAATGGAGGAAGAGATAAAAGCCGAAAAAATAAGAGTTCAGACAGGAAAGAGAGCGGTGAAGTATGAGGAAGAGGATTGAAATTGTAATGGTGAATGAGTGTATGAGAGAGATGAGGAAAAAACGGATAAGGTACGAACAGGAAGAGGAGGAGAATGTTTTATGAGAGCGCGCGGTTATGCGAGGGAGCCAGGGAGGAGATAGAAAGAAGAAGAGAGGAAGGATAGGGATACGGTGGAAGAGTTGGTAGATAAGGACGTTCAAGGCCAGGAAAGGAGAGCGAAGAAAGAAGACTAGTGGCCAGATTTAGGCGAGGGAATGAAAGTAGATATTGGTGGAAGGACGAGAAAAAGGTTTGTAGAATGTACAGGGAAGGGAGGGAAAGTGTATGTGACATAAGTATATGATGAGGGAATGTGAGGAGATACGAGAAGAGAGAGAAAAAGGGGCAGGAGTGGAGTGGATGGTGTTAAGAGAGGAGGGAAAGGATGAAACAAAGGGGCAGGAGTAAAGGAAGTTTTAGAGTGGTAGTTTTTATTGATATGTTTGGGAGTTTTTTGGTGGGGAATTTATATATATTATATTATTAATTTTTGACTAGGGAGTTAGAATAAGAATCGATTGAGGACAGGAGACTATATTAATTACGAGGGGGTGGGGTATGCGAGGGAGGAAGTAGAAAGGAGGGAGGAAGGAAGAGAGATGGTAGAGGAGGTGGCCATGAGGGATAAGGATGTGCAAGGACAGGAAAGGAGAGAGAAGATAGCCGGAGGGAGGTATATTGAGGGATATGGAGAGATCATGGCAGAGGGCAAGGCCAAGTACCCGACAGGGGAGATGGGTCTGAAGGAAAAAGAATTGTAGCAAGGTTTACGTGTGGAAACGAGGAGAGAGAGAATAGGTATTGGCGGGAGGAGGAGAGTTTGCAGAATGTGTAGGGAGGGGAGGGAGAATATGGCACATATGTTAAGGGAAGCGAGGAGATGAGAGAAGGGTAAGAAAGGAGATACTAGGAGCGAAGGGGGAAGGATTGGGATGGATGAAGGAAGTGCTAGAAAGGAGGGAAAAGGTGGAAAGTAGGGGGAAGGACAGGCGGGAGTAGTTTTACGATGGGGAATAGAATCATGTATTTATTTGATTTATATGTAAAAAAATACAATAAACCTATTTGATTTGATTTGAATAAGAACCGATTGTATATTTTTGTTAAGAATACAATAAATATTGATTTGAATTGAAGAATAAAAACATCAGAATTTTTAGTGATAGCAGAGCTGCTCTGCAGGCACTAGGTCAATGCAAAATCACCCCTAGACTGGTTTCAGAGTGTCACCAAGTACTACAGCAATACCCTCGAGCTCGTATGGGTTAAAGGGCATGCTTGGAGAATATAGGCAATGAAAAAGCCGATAAGTTAGCTCAACTGGCCTCAAAACCACCATTTTGCAGTACACAGTATCAATTGTAAAAAACTTACAATTCAAGACACCAAAGCACAGCACAAGGGTAGGTGAGACTAGTCAGTGAGGTGGCCTATGTGCGCATAGACACAGTATAAAGATACATACAGTAAAACAACTCTAAGAGTGGGGGTAAGACTGCGCACATCATTGCGCACCTCAAGTCCGCCATGTTTTAAGTTTAAGTCATTAGCGTAGTCACAGTTTAATGCTTTTATACTGTGGCGTAGTAAAGATTTATTTCTGTGTAAGCATCGATTTAGGCAGTGGTAGAGTGGAAAACTATTACATGTAATTTTAACGTTATTTATATTTAAGTGTGTAATCTGTTTAGTTTATATATAAGTTAGTTAGTATTCGGTATTTAGTTATTAAAGTTCTTAATAGGTTAATATTGTTACAAAGATTGCATATTGTTTAAGGCGGGTATGACTCATCCGCCGGAAGTTTCGAGAAAGCCGCGCGCGATGACTTACCGTTCCTTCTAGAATTTTCGAGAACAAATGCGGACTTGTATAAATAATGCCGCTCAATTTTTACGAGTTAGTTCATAGTTCACAGTTTTACAGTTTAACGCGTTCGCGAAGTTTAAATGTGATTACCTTAAACGTTGATTAGGTTAGACTTTTTAGTGATTAAATATTAAGTGTGATTAAAATAATTAGTGAACCTCTAGTGTAAATAAATTGATTAATTCTTAAGTTAACAACTAAGTACCTATTCGTAATTGGAAATAAGTGATTAATAATTAGCGTGTAAATAAATAAATATTCGACTTGGTTTCTTAAATAAAGTTTCGTTACAATATAAAAAGACCATAGGTAACTATGATGCGTAAACCGGGCGGTGTTGTTTGTGCAGCAAAAAATTGTGTAAATAAAACTTATAATAGTGAAATGCGGTTTTTCAATTTTCCTAAGGACGAAGGAAGGTAAGATATAACTTTGCAGTATTTTTTTTCCTGCGTGCATTATAAGTTATAATTTATAACCTTAAAGGCAGTCATGTGATTATACTAAGAAGCAAATAAGAATAAAGTAGATGACGCTTCGATCTAAGTTACATTATACAGTTTTAGTCACATTATTATTTTTTTAAAATATCTAGTTCATCATAAAAAAAATATTAAAATTTTTAAAATACGTCTCTGTTTACATTTCTTCCTTTTATTACGGACCTGCAATTTTAAACTAAAAATATGGCTGCCACAGGTTGACCTTGTCTTTCTTAGAACAAAGGAAATATTGCCGAGTTGTTTTACTGTATGTATCTTTATACTGTGGCATAGACTTGTAACCCCCCCTTCGTTATAACCTTATACAAATCAATTTCAAATTACAAAAACTAGGGGAAGAGAAGGGAAAGTATCGACATCTTATTAAATATTTACTAATAGTATCAACCTAATGGCAGTGTCTTAAAACTAAAATAAACAGTTAATCACTCTTTAAGTGTTTAGCATTCACTTTTGTACTATTCTTACAATTTTCGTATACACCATTTAGATCAAAAGCGGCCTTAATATTTTCCCCCGAAAATAAGAACTTGATGACTTTTCCCTTAGAATCAATCAACGGTCTCCGATCGATCTCTTTACCTTCTTTAAATACAACTATCGTCGGTAATTGCTTGCTCATACTACTATCGTTTATACGATACTTTGCGCCGGCCTCCGGATAACGTCCGACGTCAATTTTACCGAACTTCAAGGTATCTAAACAATAATCGCTACTAAGTTTAGCGAAAATTGGTGCAAAATTTGCGCACGCTGGATTCCAAACTGTATAAAACGCGATGACCCAAACCACACGTTTGTCACGTGACAATTCCTCTTCTAAACTATTGTGGCCGTGAAAGTAAATTACTTTATCGGGGCCCGAATAGGCAGGTTCGGGTAAAAGAAGACCCATTACTAAAAACGGAGGACCACGTAAACGTATAACAGTACGAGCTTTATACTTACATATGAATATTATAGTGTAAACTATTCCCATTATAAAATCGGCGTAAAACCATAAAATGAGATTGGCGACCTTAGTATATATAAAACTTGACGATAAATAATTAATCATCGTTACGCTTCCAGTTTTACGACTTCTTACCATTATTACGATTATGAGGAAGAATAATATTTCACTTTCTCTCTGAAAATTGTAATAATTTAACAAACTAATTTGTAAAAACAATAATAAAAATTACCCCATCGAATTCACATTCCTCTACACTGAACAAATAGTTACAAATGCCGGGTGTTTTTCGACAAATTATGTACGAGATACTCAGGATTACATTAAAGATATAATATGGCTTTAATAGTTGCTTAAAATCTTCTTTGAAAGACATCTCTGACGGTTTTTCTAATAATTATTGATAACAATGTAATATTTTGATTTTCTGCAAACAGTGTTACCATAACCACAAAACAGTGTGTTTTGTGCTTGTTTTGTGACCATAACAATCATTACCAACGGATTTTTAATTCAACACTGACATACAGTTAGTGTAAGTTATTTCCACTAGATGGCGGGCTGGGGATTTTACTACCAGAGTCAGTAGATTAACAGAGTACCGCAAGCCTTTGACGCGACAAATGCCGCCCTGGCGGCCATTTTTAGTCCATATACATAAAATATACTTACGAAGTGCGTAATTTTTAATGAAATGCCGTGTTATTGTGCCGTTAAGTGTATTTGTTTTATTATATTCCGAAAAATTTAGTCAAAAACATCATCTACTTTACTGAGCGTGTAGTGAGTGAAGCACGGAAAGGACTAAAAATGGCGGAGGTTGCGGTACTCTGGTAATCTACTGACTCTGTTTACTACAGGGACTCTATTTACTACTGCATAGTCTCTATAATAGGGACTCTCTATTGCATACAGTGACTTTCAGTGAACTCTATTACAACTGAAAGGATAACGCCGAATATAAAAATTGACTCGTTCTGTTAGAGCAAGATGGATGTTAGTGGGGTGTAGTATTGCGCGGGACTTGTACTGGGACTGCTAACAAAGAAGGCCGAAGGAGGAACCCAGAGAGCCCCCCCCCCATGTGTATAATAATATATACATGTATTATCTCGCTAATATTAATCAATTACCCAACGAGTGTGATATAATTTTCCTAACATATATCTAACATGCAAATCACCGAATACTAATTAATTAATAAGTGGATGGCGTCCCATCCAGAGGACTTCAATAGAAAGCAGAAGCCCTCTATAATATTGTCGGCTGCGCACCCTACAACATACTATACCTTCATACCCAGCAAACACACATATAAAATATACATACAACATATATAAATTGATGTAAAAACCCCTACATATGCTTTTTTATATATCAAGTATGTAAGTATTCTTTAACAAAGTTATATAAACCGTATGTCACACAATTACGTATATTTTACATAATAGTATAGAAACTTACGGATATTCTGTATACAGAAATTCATATAATATATACATATAGATAATTACATATCACTCATGAAATTCATGTGCTGTCATATTTACATGATTAGATTTATGTACGTTATATGTAAAATATTATATGTAATATTACTAATTTTTTATGTAAGGCTTCTGTAAATATAATTAGAAATTATCATTACATTACATATTATATTGTATGGACGAAAATAAAGTCCGTTTGTATTTGCGCCACATAAGTAATCGCACGCGCGTGTTTTCTATAACGCCAAAAATTGTAGTTCACGTACCTTTAATATTAGATCCGTATCGACTAAAATGCGTCTAATTTATATAGAAAATAAATAATATAAAATAAATTAAATCCTGGTCATTTTTAACATAAAGTTAAAGATAGGTATAATTATTGAATAAGACTTCACTCAACGGTATAATCAAACAAAATTTAAACTAATTACGCGAAACAGCGCAAAGTTACGAAGTACGAAATAAAAAGAAGGGATGTTACAGATTAGCGCAGGTGGTACAATGTCGGATTTCAGAATTTGCACGCCCATCCGCAAACGTTCGAATCCGGTTAAGGGAAACTTTTCAAGCAAGTATATCATAATAAACTGTCGGCTTTCAGTTCAGGTAAAAACGAGTTCGTGCAAGAATTAAGTACAGTTGCACGTAAAATGTAGTTTTCCCATTTTTTGTATGGAACTGCTTAAATAATTTTTTACATTGATAAAATAATTACATTATGCTCGAGTAGCTGCCATTTTGGTCATCGCAACGCTTTTACAACGAATATTTTTTATGTAAATATTAAATAAAATATACATAAAACGTATATAAATTCATGTAGAAGAATTTACATCTAATAGACATATATATTATTTTGAAAATTGCTGACATCCTGACATTAGATATCTCTTATTTTTCTTCCAGTTTTATATAAATCTAAAAAGCTCTTACATAATTTATATGTATTTTATATATAAATGTGTTTGCTAGGTATACTACTAGAAATAGTTCTGATACCCAAGGAAGAAAAAGGTTCGGTAAGACCCGTCGCCCTAATCAGCCTCCCAGGCAAATAGGCAAAGTAGCCAAAGACGCACTAACAGAAATTATACGGACAGCTGAGACGTCCTTCAATGCACTACCAGCAACCGTCATAATGGAAGCGATGCACAACACCTGGGCGCCGCCATATATGAAAAAGGTAATACATAGCTACCTGTCGGAAAGGAAAGTGGAGATCAAGTTCCCCGTCAGGAAGAAGTAAGGAAAATGTAAGTAAATATTATGGAATATGATGCGGTGGTCAAAATGGAGGTACGAAAATGGGTCCAAATCGTAGCATTCACGGACGACCTGAAGGTAGTTGGAACGGATAGAGAGCTTCAGGTGGCGGTGGCGAAAAATAACTTGCCCATAGATACAATCGACGGGTGGATGAAAGAAAATCACTTGAGTTTGGTAGGGGGCAAATCCAAGACGGCATTCATAGTGGGAAGGAGGAGAATCCCCCCCCCCCCCCCCAACAATAAAGGTAAACGGCTCGAAAGTTTAGATAGGAAAAGAACCTACACGTACTAGGCGTTACCATCAACACTGGCTTGACCATCTAACGGCACGTCACAGAAAAGACCCAAAAAGCGACTTTAATGGAACTAACTGCAGATAATAATCGAAACTGCAAGGGTCCTAAAGACAGCAAGAGGAAACTGATAGCCACGGCAGTAAGTAACATGGTATTATATAGGAGTGAGCTTTGGAGCAGAGCAGTGGAAACGGGAAAATCTCGGAAGATGCCGGACAATCTACAAAGAATCAAAGAATGACCTCACTCCGAATTGCATCGGCGACGTATCGAACCGTCAGTAGTGAGGACTTAGGCGTGTACCTCAAAAGGTTTAAGAAAAGAGACACGGAAGCATGTGCAGATTATGGCTATAGGGATTCGGAAGGGCACGCGGGCGCTATTAGAGTGCGACAGATAGGAGGAATAAGTAGATGGAGAGGTAGCACCCAGGTGAGAGTAAACTTACACAGCAGAGATATTACCAACGAAATCTTAGTAAGGGCTAGTAATGCTTATTAGTAAGGACGAAAATAGTAAGGGCTAGGGAATGAAACACACGAAAGAGACTAGCAGTAACCCCCCCAAGTAATGTCGTCGAGGCGGTTTCGGGGGTGAGCGCTTAGCATTAGAATGTGGTAAGGTTTTAGTGGGTGGAAGCTCCACACTACCTAGGCAATAGCACCAAGCCCTGTGCGCACGCATTTCCTATACCTTGCAAAAGAATTACTCCTGAAATGCTGCAAAATGTACGGGATCGATTTAATCAAAATCTGTATTATTGCATGAAGCTTAAGGCAGACCCTTCGAACCCCAGCAGACACACATATAAAATATACAAACATATATAAGATTGAAGTAAATACCCCTACATATGCTTTTTTATATATCAAGTGTGTAAGTGTTCCTTAATAAAGTTATATAAACCGTATGTCATAGATTACGTATATTTTACATAATAGTATAGAAACTTACGGATATTCATTCTGTATACAGAAATTCATATATACGCTGTTACTCCAACAAGTATTCCAACTGAAAATATAATTACGAATGTAGAAATAGCACTTAAAGACGTAAACGACCATGCAGCAGATAAAATTCGATTAGAAGTTGCCCACATTCTAAAAAATGCACATCTTCCAAAACAAAACATAACAAAAGCTCAAAAAAGTCATTTAAAGGAATTGAAAAATAATAAAGACATCCTCATACTCCGTGCTGACAAAGGAAATTCTACCGTAATTGTTAACACTTCAGATTACAATGAAAAGATGATGGATTTACTAAATTCAAATGAATACAAAAAGAGCAATTCAAATCCTACCACATATTTGGAAAAAAGAACAAAACTCTGATCAATTCCACAAATCTGTCTGACGAAATCAAACGAGAACTGATTCCAAGAGAAAAGAGTTCGTGCGTTCCTAAAATATATGGTTTACCCAAGATACATAAAGGTAACAACTGGCCACTTAGACCTATAGTAAGTGCATTCAACTCTCCTACGCACAAACTTGCAGGCTATCTAGCCAAACAACTTAAACCATTTTACGAAAGTGCTCAATCTTATATTAAAAATTCACTTGACTTTTTAGATAAACTTAAAAATATAGACCTAAGTGTTAGTGACGTTTTAGTTAGTTTTGACATTGTTTCGTTATTCACAAAAGTTCCAATTCAAGAAACCATTAATATCTTGAAAGAAAAACATAAAATCGATACCAATCTTATAAGATTAATAGAACATTGTATGTCCACTACATACTTTACTTATAATGGTCAGTTCTACAAACAAGTTCAAGGTGCCCCTATGGGTTCTCCACTTTCCCCAGCAATCGCAAACATTTATATGGAAGACTTTGAACAAAACGCGATTAATACAGCTATCCTTAAACCAAAATGCTGGTTCCGATATGTCGATGATACTTTTGTTATTTGGCCACATGGTTCACACACTTTAGACGATTTTTTACAACATTTGAACAACATACATCCAAATATCAAATTTACAATGGAAACCGAAAACAACAATGAACTACCTTTTCTGGATACATTAATAAAGAAACGTGTTGATGGTAAATTTAATTTTACAGTATACAGAAAACCAACACATTCCAATCGATACTTGAATGCTTCCTCTCATCATCATCCAAGTCAACTAAACGCTGTCATTAAGTCTCTAACAATAAGATCGTTACGTTTAACTGATGACGAATCCAGAGAAAACGAACTAACTAATATAAAAACAGCATTACATCAAAATGGATACTCTTCTAAACAAATTAACAGAATTATAAAAGATTGCCACAATTTTACCAAAGAACCAACCACCGAGAATGAACTTAAGAAACCATTAATTCTTCCATACATAAAAGGTGTCACTGATTCAATTGCAAACAAATTTCCCAAAGATAAATTCAGAAAAATTTTTAAACCGTTTACAACTGTACAACAATTGTTAAGGAACTGTAAAGACCACATACCTGGTGAGAACCAGGGAGTATATGAGATTCCTTGTTCTGGATGCTGTCGCTCCTATATAGGACAAACAAATCGTAGACTAAATGTAAGAGCACAAGAACATAACTTAGCGATAAAACAGTTCAATACATCTTATTCCTTGGCTTGTCATCACATGGATACTGGTCATAAAATAGATACAAGCAATATTAAATTACTCGCTGCTACTAATACATTGAATGAACGTATAATACGAGAAGCCATAGAAATAGAGAAGAGACCTTTATCACTAAACAAAAGAGACGATACTTCAAGAATTTCAACCATTTGGAAAGTCGTCATAAAGAAACAAAACACACCTTTACAAAGAATTACAACTAATATGAATTCCAAAGACCAACCAACTACAATAAATGTTCAAAATCTTCAAGCATCTACCTCCAACGGACCCATGACACGCAGTAGAGCACGCATTAATACATTAAAAAATTAAAAATTAGATGGCATATTTCATTGGTGACAATTGTCATTATCTTGAAAAAGAAAACGAAAGTGGTTTTCGAAACGTTGAAGAATTAAAAAATATACCTACACGAGAAGATCCAGAAATGAATCATATTTTAAATAATACAACTCGTGGAAGCCTAAACAATAATATAAATTCATATAATATATACATATATATAATTACATATTACCCATGAAATTTATGTGCTGTCATATTTATATGATTAGATTTATGTACGTTATATGTAAAATCTTATATGTAAGAAGTATTACATATTTTTTATGTATGCCTTCTGTAAATATAATTATAAATTATCATTACATAAATTATATTGTCGAAAATAAAAGTCCGTTTCTATTTGCGCCGCATAATTGTTAATCGCAATCGCGCGGGTTTTCTATAACGCTAAAAATTGTAGTTCACGTACCTTTAATATTAGATCCGTATCGACTAAAATGCGTCTAATTTATATAGAAATTAAGTAATATAAAATAAATTAAATCCTGGTTATTTTTAACATAAATCATTGAATAAGACTTCACTCAACGATATAATCAAACATAATTTAAACTCGCGAAACAGCGCAAAGTTAGGAAGAACGAAATAAAAAAAGGAATGTTTCAGATTAGCGCAGTGGTACAATGTCGGATACAAAGAAAACACATGTCGGATTTCGGAATTTGGCACGCCCACTCGCAACGGTTCGAATCCGGTTAAGGGAAACTTTTCAAGCAAGTATATAATATCATAATAATCTGTCGGCTTTCAGTTCAGGTAAAAACAGGTTGGTGCAAGAATTAAGTTAATTAAAAGTACAGTTGCTCGTAAAAATGTAGTTTTTCCATTTTTTTTGTATGAAACTGCTTAAATAATTTTTTACATTGGTAAATAATTACATTATGCTCTAGTAGCTGCCATTTGGTCATCGCAACGCTTTTACAACTAATATTTTTTATGTGAATATTACATAAAATATACATAAAACGTATATAAATTCATGTACTACAGATATAGAAGAATTTACATCTAATAGACATATATATTATTTTGAAAATTGCTGGCATCCTGACGTTAAATATCTCTTATTTTTCTTCCAGTTTGATATAAATTTAAGAAGCTCTTATATCATTTATATGTATTTTATATATAAATGTGTTAGCTGGCACATTTATTAAACTGAAGTTGAATTTGCATAAACTGGTTTTATATATTAATTAGTACAAGAAAAATTATACCCTGTCGGCGCTTTATTAGTTTTTAAATGACTAAAACTCTTTCTTCATTTTCCATTTTTGCAAATTCAATTTTTTTGTTAAAAATAATAAAAACTCATATAAACTAGTGCATTTACAAAAGAAAGACCTTTCAAATGACGTATCACTTGGCCCATCATCCCTATTTAAATTTTAGGGGTTGTTCTCACAGCGTTAAGAGATGAAATTATTTCAGGTTGAAAATGATGACAATAGTTGTACCCTTTGATATAAAAGTTGATGTGTTTTTGCATTTCTATTAAGTCATTTATGATAATTTCATACAGAGTGTGCCATCCCTGCGAAATTTTTGGATAACTAACCGTAGTTCGTCCCTGGCTTCAAGGCAGTACTGTAAATCTGTTTACCTTTCCAAGATAAACATACACATACGTTATAGTTATGCGGAAAATTTTATAAAGATCAAATAACCAGTAAAAAAATGAAAAATAAAAAACAAATTCAAAATTCACACTTTGGAGGCATCGAAAAAGAGGGCCTGCATAGAAAAAGTTTAGGTATATGAAGTACTAACATTATTTTTACTCAGACTACACGCTCCTGACTTTTTTCCCATTAGCCTCGGGACACCCTGTATATTTCGTGTGATAAATTATTGTATTATTGTTTGTAAATTGTGTAGTGTTAGAGATTTATTTATTGTATTGTGACAATGCGATTGACGTGTCCTACATCAACATATTGGACAAACAAAACTTATTATGAGTTATTACCAATTAAATTATTATCATATGTGTGGTAGTACGTAGTGAGTTATACATGGCAATCAAATATGTGATATATTTGGTGATATGATACTAATATGCGAAATCAACATGAATAGATCGCGGTTTGGGTTTCATGTATGGGATGGCGTTGATTTAACATGTAATATAATAGTCCCTGTACTGGAGTCCTGTAAAAATTTTAGTACTGATTTATCTAACCAACAGAATTGAGTAAGGGACATATAGGAGAGTCAAAAAAAGGTAGACATCACAATATCACCATATTCTGAACCAGATTTTCTAGACGCCATTTTCTAAAATGGCCGATACGCATTTGATTGTGCATATATTTTCGCTCCTGTGACAGTCACATTCATCATTTTGGTGTCTAAATATATGTTTTTAAGGACAAGGAATTCATTAAGATAGTTTGTGAAGTTGCCTGATAGCTATTTCTTAAGAAAAATCAGTACTAATAGTTTTACAGGACTCCTCTGTTACTGCATTTAGAAAACAACTTACTTCAAGCAACTAATTGACTTTCAAGTTTGTTTATTTGGCTCATTTTTTATTGTGCGAACGAAATTTCCGGAAATTTCATTGAGAAAAGTACTTTTTATTTGACTGAGTTTGTATTTATTAATTTTTTTTTAATAGATAAACCAACACTGATGAAAACGGATGATCAACAAAGGATGTGAATGTCGAATGAGACTGACAACTGTTCGCCAAGAAAAACCAAATGTCTTGTATGACATGAAGAATTGCGTTATTTGTCAAGCTGTAGATAGTAACAAAACTGATACCACAGTTAATTGAAGAAACAGAGGACAAGAAGCGGCCGCCATATAAGAGATGTTGTGTTTGTGTATCATGTGGGAAACCCAGTGCTATAAAGAGTACCTATACTTTCATCAGAAGTCACACTTTCAGTCTGTTTGCAACTATGTCATCTCTTATAGCGGTTGTTTCTTGTACTCTTTTTCTTCCATTAACTGTGGTAACAGTCTTGTTACTGTCTACCGCTTGACAAAAAACGCACTTCTCCATGTCAAACCGTTTTTCTTGGCGAACAGTTGCCAGTCTCATTCCCATCCTTTGTTGATCATCCATCTTCATCAGTGTTAGCTTACATACAAAAAGAAAAAATTAAAAAAGACCAACTCAGTCAAATGAAAAGTATTTTTCCCAATGAAATTTCGTTCCCACAATAAAAAAATGCCAAATAAATACACTAAAGTAAATTAGTTGCTTGAAGTAGGTAAGTTGTTCTCTGAATGCAGTAATAAACGAGTCCTGTAAAACTTTTAGTAGGTACTGATTTTCCTTAAGAAATAGCTATCAGGCAATTTCACAAACCATCTTAATGGATTCCTTGTCCTTAAAAGCATATATTTACGCACCAAAATGATGAATATGACTGCCAAAGGAGGAGAAATGTATGCACAAGAAAACCGGTGTCGACCATTTTGGAAAATGGCATCCAGTTAACTTCGCAAACCATCTTAATCGATTCCTTGTCCTTAAAAACATATATTTAAACACCAAAATGATGAATGTGACTGTCACAGGAGCGGAAATATATGCACAATCAAAGGCGTATCGACCATTTTAGAAAATGGCGTCTAGAAAACCTGGTCCAGAATATGGTGATTGGTGATGTCACCCAACTCTTTTTGACTCTACTATATGTCCTTTACCGTTGATTGAAAAATCCTTTAAATAAACTCTTTAGTCAATGCCTTTACTCAATTCTGTTGGTTAGACAAATCAGTACTAAAATTTGTACAGGACTCCAGTACAGGGACAGGAGTAATGAGCGGCGAGTTGAGTCGCGGCGAGCCGAGCGACTGCGAGATGTCTTAGACCGGATCTAGAACAAAACATATTCATAAATGACTCCAGCTTTGCTTTGGTAACGATCGCGGACAACCATCTCATAAGATCAAATATTTTTGCAAATTCTGATAAATTGAGAGCGTCGTAGTGTTTATGTAGTTGTTGATTTCACATTTAAACCGAAAAGTATAATCAAATGGAAGATTTTCGAGTAGTTCACGATCATTACCCCTCTTTACCAAATTAATTAAAACGTTTTAAAATAGTAAAACGTAAAAGACCAAAGTATAAGGTGATGTAAAGAGGAAGTAAGAGCATTAGGGATAAACTGGTAAATAAGGGATGTATGTACATACAGGGAAATCTAATGCACGTAAATGGAATTATTAGTGATTTATGGGCAAATATAGGGATTATTTGAACAGCGTCATTAAAAAGTTTAGTAAAGACCTAACAGACCTTTACCACACAACAAACTTATCCCATCCTTAAACCATACTATTTGGCACTTAAATGTAAGTATACAGGCAATACATTGTTAATTGCAAAAGATTGTTTTATGGGAACCTTATCAACAATTCCAACAACAACAAAAACTGTGGGGGTATAATATCGACACTTCATAACAATGAAAAGGTTGTCAAAAACATTACGCTTTTGACATCTGTAAAAGAAATTGACGATCCCCAAGAAATTGCTGATACGTTCAATCCAAATTTCAATAAAGCCCCCTTAGATATATTAAGTTCAGTTAAATGCACTAGCTCCGATAAAAACAAAAGTTATGGCTTTTCAGAGCAACTAAAAAATAAAAAATCGTCTGGCCTTGATCATATACCTACGTCTTTGCTACGATCTCGGATCAACCATTCATTATAACGCATATTACGCACTTGGTAACTTGGTCTTTTCGGAAGGCATTTTTCCGAAGGAACTCAAAATTTCAACGGTTCACTCCATTTATAAAAAAGGCAGTAGGTACCTACTCATGACTGGACCAATTATAGCCGCAATAAGCAGTTTTGTAAATGATATCGTCTCTTTCCTCGAAGAAAAGCAGAGTACTCTTGCCATTTTTTGGGATTTAACTAGGGCTTTTGACTGCGTTGAGCACTCGCTTCTGACTCAAAAACTGAACACTTATGACATAAGGAGCGTCGTTGCAATTTGGTCTTCTTCCTACCTTGCTGATTGATGTCAACAGGTCGAGACAAAATTTAAAAACGGCGGTACTATAACTAAATTTTTATCGTCAACACTTAATGTAAACGTCGGACCAATCCTTTTCGTATTATTTATCAACGATATCGTGAATTTTTTCAACTGTCTCATCTTATATGCAGACGATACCACTGCTTTGATCTCCGGTAAAACCTTGGAAGGTGTTCAAAAGCGAGCTTGTGATATCCTTGCTAAACTCAGTAACTGGTTCAACTTGAATAGATTGTTTATAAATCGCGATAAAACGTTTTTTGTTCCATTCTCGTGTCGTAATAGTACAATATTCGACGAATTAACAATAAGCCAATGTAATGCAAACCCACCTCTTCAGACCGCAGGGAAGTTCTTAGGAATATTGATAGATCAAAACCTAAATTGGAAATCCCACTGCGAGTATCTTACAAAAAAGCTGAACACATACTGTTATCAAATTATTCATATTAAAGATCTTATAGGACTACAGCACACATTGTCTTATTACTTGGCTCAAATACACTCGAGGTTGATGTACGTCATTATTATAATGGGGATCGTCTAGTTCAGCGACGAAGGTATTCCTTGTCCAAAAAAGCATAGTTTGATGCGTTGCCGGTAGTACTAAATAGTAAATACGAATCATGAAGACCCAATTTCAAAAAATTACGCATCTTAACTCTAGCATCCATATACAGGGTGTCCCAAAATTGCTGGGACACAGAGCTACTACGTGTAATAGAGATCAAAATAAGTTGATTGGACCCAATTTATGTATATACCAAAATGTACCGTTTGCCCGTGAGAAGAGTTCAAAGTTTACATAAAAAAACACATTTTTGTACGCTGTTCAGACATGAGTGAAACAAATTGAATGAAATTTGACAAAAGTGCATTTTAGAGGATTACTCTCCTTTGGGTAATTAAATAAATCCAAAAGAAATTGTAGAAGGGTTAAAACCACCCTCACCTCCTTACATTTTTTTTCAGAACTTTCTTAGGGGTGGCAATACGATTCTCAAATTATTTTATCAAGAAGACTGATTAATTATCTTCATTTGGTTACTCTTGATAACATTTCGTATTCCGCATAGTTCCGAAGGAAAAAAATGTTTTCTTAAATAATGCTAACAGATATTCCTAGTACAAGTTTAATAAAATTGTAATACAAAATTTAGTTTCAATTTTTTACGTCGAATTGACCTTTGTATTGATGAAGGTGACCGTCATATTGAACATTTATTATGAAAAAACGTTTTGCCTTTGTTTCCACTGCCAATTAAATTTTGTATTACAATTTTATTAAACTTGTACTAGGAATATCTGTTAGCATTATTTAAGAAAACATTTTTTTCCTTAGGAACTATGCGGAATACGAAATGTTATCAAGAGTAACAAAATGAAGATAATTAATCAGTCTTCTTGATAAAATAATTTGAGAATCGTATTACCACCCCTAAGAAAGTTCTGAAAAAAAATGTAAGGGGGTGAGGGTGGTTTTACCCTTCTACAATTTCTTTTGGATTTATTTAATTACCGAGAGGAGAGTAATCCTTTAAAATGCACATTTGTCAAATTTCATTCAATTTGTTTCACTCATGTCTGAACAGCGTACAAAAATGTGTTTTTTTATGTACACTTTGAACTCTTCTCACGGGCAAACGGTACATTTTGGTATATAGATAAATTGGGTCCAATCAACTTATTTTGATCTCTATTACACGTAGTAGCTCTGTGTCCCAGCAATTTTGGGACACCCTGTATATTTTAGAAGTTCTTTCATACGTGTTTTCGAACCAACACTTTTTGTCACGAAACAGTAATTTGCACGCGTACCATACGCGCAATAAAGACAAATTTGTTACACCGGTTGCAAGATTAAAAATTATCCAGAACCCGCCAAAAGTGCTTGGAATTAAATTATTTAACATCCTTCCCGATACTGTAAAAGATCAGAAAACATTAAAGGCGTTTAAATCCACAATTAAAAAAATCTTATTAGACGAAGCTTTTTACACTATTCACGAGTACCTATGTAAAATTTTACTCTAAATAGAGTTGCTTGTCTTGGTCACTTTTTTGCTACTGTTTTTTTTCCGCTTACCTAGGTACATACTGTTTTTATTATTGTAATTCTGTTTATTATATTTAATTGTACTTGACGCTTCCCAAGCAATTTTTTTTTATCAGGGAACCTAAATAAATATTTTATTATTATTATGTACTTCGATTGTTATCGATACTCAGGCCAAGCCTGGTTAACTAATCGCACGGATCGAAATCAAGTTACGATTAGTCCTATTAATACATATATCTATACAATATAAATTTGAAGTTGCTGTTAAAAAGTGAACATACTAAATACTATACACATATTATGTTCATTAAATTAAATGACGTTGATAAAACCAACGCTGATCACATTTTAGATAATGTATTTGTTTGAGAAGCCTCGGTGTATTTGATCCCAATTTGTAAAAGCCACGTCCCGTCGACCCTCTTTCCGCGAAGGCATTAACATGAACGCATCGTCGCGCATCAATAACAAAAAGAGACCCTATATTCCTAGGCTTCTCCGTTGGCTTAGTGACTTTTTATAGAAAAGAAAAAATGAACATAATATGTATGTTTTGAAAAAGTGTTATGGTTATTGTGTAAGCGTTTTTTGTTGTTTAGAAATTTTCTAACTATGTGGCAAGTGTTGATAATGACTGCCTTTTGTAATTGTATGTATAGGTATTACAACGAGTTCGCCAATGCACGTCATTAACGAAATAAAATGACATACCAAAATAATAATCGTAATCACTAATCAGGTACGTTATTCATGGTTAAAAAAAGTAATTTTTCAATGTTAGTGTTGGTACTGAAAACCAACGATGCCAAACTCTTTGTTTAATATTCGCGTTGTAAATTTAAGGTTATATTATTGTTCTGCTTTCGTTGTTTACGTACATTTAAATATTCCGATTTTTCGAATTTGCTTACTTTTCTGTCCTAAATTACACTGTCACTGGATAGTTCCAATAGTACAAATAATGTCTGTCAACATTGTAGTAAAATGACATCATAAATTTTGTGACGTGCATTGGAAAACTCGTTGTAGTTCTTATCTAACCCTAAAATGTGCAAACTGTGATGTATTGTTTTTGGTATAACTCCGGTTGCACTAAGAACAATTATTATTATTATTATTAATGAAGAAATGTTTTTTGAATTAAAGTACAAAGCTTATCATAAGATTAGATACAAATACTAATAATAAAGTAGTAGCTAAATAAAAGCAGTGTGTTTTATAATTTTCAAACGGACACAAAGTTGACGACGGAGTCGTTAATTATTTACCTATAATTTATAATTAATTTTTATACGGTTGGGTAAGTACCTACTTATAATATTATAACAATACTACTTACTTGTTTGTTGTTTGAATGAAAATGATCTTTGCGTTACATGGTGTCATGATATTGACAATTAACTGAAACTGATACAAAACAGTTATAGTATAATAATTGTGTAATAATTGTGTATCCAAGATTAGCGATTAGTGATCATCTTCAGTGGCGTAAAGTACACCCCCGCAGACACCGGACGGCGGGGGGCCCAGTCATCTCAAGGGCCCAAACAACCAACCTTTATAAAACAAATTTTTAAATTAAATAAGTACCTAAATTAAGAAATAAGTTTAAAATCAGGAAGTCATGCTTTTGTATGTACAGGGTCAGACAAAATGATCTGACACATTTGTAGGTTAGGTAAATAAAAGGCAAATAATGTAAGGAAACAAAAAAGTGTTTTTATTTTCGAAAAGTACATAAATGCCATTTTTTTTCGTTTCTTTTTCAGTTGATTTTGAGAGAGATGTTTCCTGGTCATTTGATCTCATTGCGTGGTGACATCGGTTAGCCCGCCCGTTCACCTGATTTAAATCCGCGCGATTTTTTTCTCTGGGGATACCTCAAGTCAAAGGTTAATCGCCCTCGATCTATTAAACAACTTAAAGATGCAATTCGTCAAGAAATTACTGCCATTCCGCATGAAATGACCCACCGAGTTATAGACAACTTTCATAAACGCCTTCGACAGTGTGTGGTAATGGACCCAATTTCACTGATTTCATTTTTAAAACATATTGAAAAAAAGTGTACTTTTCGAAAATAAAAACACTTTTAGTGATTTTTATTTTTATAGCAATTGATGTCAGTAAGGCACCTTCTTTGTCCACAACGACTTTAGCCGATATTATTTCTTTATTTACTCACCTCTCTTAGTTTTCGCGAAATTTCTTTCAAAATAGTTTTTTTAGGCGACTATTACATAAATAGTTGTTTTACGTTTCTTTTGAAAACCGTAAAGTATAACTTTTTTTTTGACATCTGTCATAAACAACTTTACGGCCGCATTTACTTTACAACCGCTTTTACTTTACTTTACGGCCGCTACAATCACTTTTACGGCCGCTATAATCACTCTGCAAGTGATATGTTGTCAGGTAACTGTCACTGTCAAAATTATGAAATTGATTTTTAAATTAAAGTTTATATCTTTTTGTAATAGTCGCCTAAAAAATGTTGTGTTCACCTCGGTTAAAAGTTCTTTTTTAGCATCATCTGATTTGCTAGCCTCGGCTTTCGCCTCGGCTGCAATCATCAAATTCGGCCAAAAAAGATCACTTTTACAACCTTGATACACAAATAACTATTATGAAGTGCTCCATGATTAGCTCCTATATTTGTATAAATTAAAAACCTTTTGAGATAAAATTTTAATTTTATTTAAATAAAATTAAAATCTTAGCTCAAAAGGTTTTTAATTTATTGTTTCAAAATATTTTAGTGGTAGGTATGTACTATTAATATCGTTGTTTTTCTGATAGTAACATGGGAACCAACATATTATGGTTCTACTTCACGCTCCTTGTTATACTTGCGACTACCATACGAGCTTTTTTCAAGAGGAAGTATCAGTATTGGAAACGAAATGGGGTCCCTTACTTAGAACCTGACATTCCTTTTGGAACAATGAAGAATCCATTCAACGAGAAGCTATCTATACAAGAACGTCTACAAGAACAATATATGACCTGTAGGAAGAAGGGATATAAATATGTTGGAATTTACATAATCACATCACCTCAATTAGTAATTATCGACCCTGAACTAATTAAAAGTGTCCTCTCAAAAGATTTCTCTCACTTTATGGACCGTGGAATGTACCACAACGAGAATGACCCCTTGAGCATGCATTTGTTTTCTTTGGATGCTTCTAAATGGAAAAAGCTGAGGCCTAAGCTAACACCTACGTTTACTTCAGGAAAAATGAAGATGATGTTTAATATGGTAGTAACCTGCGGTCGCCAACTTGGAACGTCGATGGAAGAAATTTGTGTTAAGGGTCCCGTTGACATAAAGCACACCTTGGAATGCTACACGATGGATGTCATCGGGTCTTGCGCATTTGGTATAGACTGTAACAGTTTTACAGATCCGTTCAGTGACTTTTGTAAATATTCGAAGAAAATATTTCAACTGAGTCGGATTAAAAGACTAAGGGCGCTAATTATAAACATTTTCCCATACCTTGGCAAAACATTACGGGTAAAACTCATGCCGAGAGACGTAACGGAGTTTTTTTTAAATATTGTTACGCATTCTGTAAAACATAGACGAGAAAATGGCATCGTTCGCAACGATTTTCTACAAGTACTCATGGAACGGGTCGACAATAACAAAGACACGGATTCAATTTCGTTTAGTGAAATGGTCGCGCAAGTATATGTCTTTTTTATTGCCGGATTTGAAACATCGTCAGCTACTATGAGTTTCTGTCTTATGGAATTGTGCCTAAACCCCGAGGTACAAGAAAAACTACGCGAAGAAGTGAATTTAATATTAAATAAGCACAATGGCACCATAACGTATGAAAGTTTAAAGGAAATGACGTACATGAATGCTGTGATTAATGGTAAAACTCCCATAGTCTGTAACATTCGCCTAATTCACGTTACTTTCTAGAAACCCTACGTAAATATCCACCGGTTCCAGTATTAAACCGTAGATGCATCCAGGATTATCATCTACATAACAGTGACATTATCATTCGGAAAGGTATAAAAATTACAATTCCACTAATTGCTTTACATAATGATCCCGAATACTTTTCCAACCCCGAAAAGTTTGACCCGAACAGATTTAGCGTTGAAAACAAACACCTCATCACCCCCTTCACGTATATGCCCTTTGGTGATGGACCAAGAGCTTGCATCGGTAATATCCATTTGGTAAAGTCTAAAATTGAATTAATACTGTTTTTAGGTATACGATTTGGTATAATGCAAACCAAAATCGGTCTAGTCACCATGTTGAGAGACTATAAATTTTCTTTAAGTGAGAAAATGAAAATACCAATTAAATTTAAGCTTCATAGCTTTATGACGGCAGTAGAAGGTGGAGTTTGGTTGAATGCTACAAAAATTTAGTTAGTTTTGTTGTGTGCCTACTTTTAGAAATAAATTTTACGTTTGGTACTATTACCAAAGAGTTTATAATTTATATACTCCTTTGCTAATGATGATGGACGGTTTCGAGCAATGGAATTAGTAACAATCGTTTTTATTGTGAACCCTGTGAGAACGCCCTACCACATTGTCTAAAAAACCCAAATCATAGACTACCAAGCAAGTACCTTTTTCGTTCAGAGAAAAGAGAATAGGTACATTTAAGCGTAAATAGAATGGGACTTGTTCACTACCCACTTCCTTTCCGTTCTACCATAGGGTCAACGGTTTGCTCTGCCTTTTTCATCTACTCTAGGCTTAATCGGTTATTATTGTAATATAATAATGACAGCTTCCACAGTTGTTCATTATAATTGAAAATTATTTATGCTAAACTTCCATATCGCTTAACCACTATAGTAGACAAATTTTCTACTGCATTTGGTAGGAATAACGCTGAGTGTAATACAAGTTATTATGTATATAGCATAAAATAGTATATTATACAACAAGCTTATAATCTTGGTGTTTATTGCACGAGAGAACGTTTAACGTACGAGTGAGCGCAGCGAGCGAGTCACGCTAAATTTTCCGAGTGTAATTAACGAGTTGTACACGCTATTTTTTTTATGCTAGCACCATAAACTTGAAATTTCATTTTTAAACAAACTACTTGCATGAATGTTATATCGTTTCGATGGATACGGTTGTTGCAACGCTTTTAGGATTGCCGTGACTATATGAACAATTTCTGGTTATCAATAGAGCCGTTTATGATGCTAGCATAAAAACAACAAAATTATAATAATTTGCAATGACAGCAAGGCTACTTATCGGGTGTTTTGTGGTTCAGGAAAGTAAACAATCTAATATAACTCAATATTCAAAGCCCGCCACAACGCTAGGTGGAACTTGATGTTAGACTGTCGCCATGCGAGAATATAAGCATAGTGTGTTTATGCAAAGGCAATAAAGTAAAAGATTATAAAGATCTACGCCCAATTACGATATTACCCACTTTATCTAAGATATTCGAAAAAGTGCTGGAAAAACAACTGCGACACTTGTTAAATGTCAACAATATTCTACCAATGACGCAATCCGGATTTCGCACAGGGTATAACTGTGCTACCAGTGCTACCGCTCTTTCAAGTATCACGGATGATATACTAACGGAAACCGACAAGGGTAATTTAACGGTTTTCATTCTAATTGACTACTCCAAGGCTTTCGACATGTTAGACCACAATATTCTTGCCGATATTTTACGATTTATGGTAACGGATGAATCTGTTGTAACACTGTTGCGTCACTATCGTATTGGCCGTCAACAAAAAGTGATCTTAAATGGATTAGAGTCAACCGCGTTACATGTGTCCAAAGGAGTTCCCCAAGGCTCAATTTTGGGTCCACTGCTATGCACTATTTACACCTCCAACATATTACCAGCACTAAGGCATTGTAAGTATCAGCTCTATGAAGATGATACTCTTTACCATTCATTCTCCATTAATGATTTAGATACTGCAATGTCAAGGGTATTACAAAGTTCAACCCCCATAAATCGTCTGTAATAGTTTTCGGTAAAGACAAAATTAGAGAATCAGTTTAAAATAGACTCATTCCGAATTTCTCATGTGTAAAAAGTTTAGGGCTATACATTGACAACGGGCTAAGGTTCACCAAGCATGTCGATCATCTCATTGCCAGAGCGTATGGTCAATTGCGATTTCTGTACAGCAGCCGTCATGTCCTGAGCACAAAATATAGGGCATTACTATGCAATTCCCTGGTTCTATCACAGTTTAATTTTTGTGATGTTGTATATGGATAATGCTTGTTAAGTAAAGATTGTGATAGAATTCAGCGGGTTCATTTATCATACTTTGCCATTGCAAATCACAGTCGACAGTGGATTATGAGTGGGTTCAGGGGGAAGAACAAAAAACTGTCTCCAGTTTTTCTGACCCTGTACCTTTTGAATACGGTGTAGGAACCATATAGTGTTCAATAAAAGCTATTATTATTATTATTATTATTATTATTATTATCTATCAAGAAAGATATGGGACTACCTATGGGCATACCATGTTAGGGGTATCCTGGCCGGATCTGGCTACGTTTTGAGCATCTCCTCTTTCAGCATCCTCAAGTTTATCTCACGTGTGGAATGGCTTGAGTGACGTTGCGGAGTCGGATGATTTTAATGAGGGTGGGAGGGCAAAGGGCCCAAATATGATGATCGCAAGTGCGTGTGAGCTGTGTCCACCCTCATATTGTAATCCAGAATCTAGGTCATCGAAATGTTGAAATTATTCGTTAGAGGTCAGTTGGAAGGAAATCTATGGAGAGCGGGAAAAAACCATATTATGAAGAGGGCGTTTACCAAAGATATCACATATTATACAACCTCAAATATTTTTGCAACTTCTGATAAAAGTAAACGGAAAAGTATAATCAAATGGAAGATTTTCCAGTAGTTCACGATCATTGCCCCTCTTTACCAAATTAATTAAAACGTTTCAAAATAGTAAAACATAAAAGTCCAACGTATGAGGTGATCTATGGAGGATGTAAGAGCATTAGGGATAAACTGGGAAATAAGGTATGTATCCACGTAAATGGCATTATTAGTGACTTATGGGGAGATATAGGGAATTATTTGCACAATGAAAAAATGTTTTCAACCAACTTCAAAAAGTTGGTTACTAAATTCGTCCGGATGTCTGCGTGTCTGTGTGTCTGTGCGTTGGTCGATGTTACAGGGGTTAGAAAGCTGGAAGTGGTGTAATCCTATAGGAAATTCTTTACTGATTCCAAATCGCTGGTAAATTTTTTGATCGGATCACCCGTTCGCCGTCGGGACGCCATTAAAGTCAAAATATACACCCTTTAATATCTCGAGAACGACACGTCCAATTTCAAAAAGAAAAGAAATACGTTTCCTTTATTTTTTGAAACCTATTAAGTACGTAAACATTACCCTCACCCCCCTGTGGGGTGGAGCAGGGGTGAGTTTACAAAACTTAAATGGAAACACATATATTTTATTACACTTTTGGATTCTCCATAAAAAACGATCCTCAAATTCCAAATTTCACCCCCAACTGCAACCCCTTTTTTGGGGGTGGAAAACGATCTTTTTTACTTTTCTTTTCCTCTAAAATTTTTTCGTGATTTACAAATTGTCCGTCACCCTGTCCACTCCCATCTCTCTTAAGGGTGAAAAGAAAAACAATGACTCATTTGTGCAGAATCCGGCGTGCTTGTGTCTGAGGTGGGGGGGGGGGGAGTTATATACATATACATATGTATACTTGCCATAATTAGTTACAGATTTGAAGTTGGTTGAAATTAGAATTCTATAAGAATTTGCGCCTTTTGATATGTAGGAATCGGGCATGGCGAGGATGCACGAAACCACATCGGGCACGCGAAGCGCGGTTGGCTGACATTGGTTTCCCCCGCCAGGTCAAGCGCCAATGAGAATTCACCTAAGATAAGTAGGGAAGACACGCCCGCTCAAATGGGTTTAAAAGCGTGCGCACGCCGTGGGAAATTACTTATTCTTCCGACGTTGTTAATAGCACGGAAGAACTAAATACCCCTAGTCCGACGTTGTTAATAGCACGGACGAAGGGGCAGCTACCCTGTCCGACGTTGATAATAGCACGGACCAGGGGCGACCATCCGATGCCGACGTTGATAAGAGCACGGCTAGGATAAATCGCTGGTAATGATTAAACTCTCAAACTATCCGACGCCGACTTTGTTAAGAGCACGGCTAGGATAAGCAGTCACAGTCCAGTACCCCGCATCGATCGCTGGTATCAAACATTGGCGCTCCGCTGCCGCAGAGCCTACCAAGAGGCCGCCGTGGAGATTGGTACCGTGTGCATTTTGACATCCTTTACAGACCTACGGCACTATACATCAATATTGGTCTCTTATTCGTTGTTACTTCTTTATCCCAGTTACATCCCAAACTTTTAAAATGTGAAGCATCAAAAATAAACGCCTAATCAAGCCGTAATTTTTGAAAAAATAAGCAGTTAAGAAAGTTCTTTTTGAAATAACTTCAGTTTTGTAAACCTGTGTGTCATGCCACTAATTGAAAAAAAATATACTAAACCTGCAAATAACCTAGGCGCTTTAGTGGGGGAATAAGCGTAGAAAATGGTACAACGTTTATGTTAAGAACGAGATTGGAACAAAAGATAGTAGCAGGCGAGTATTTGCGTATAGTGCCGTAGGTCTGTAAAGGATGTTAAAATGCGTACCGTGTGAGCTCGATAGCAGGCAAGGTTATGCGAGTCCTCCGAAGCAACCACTGCATCCGCTGGATCCTAGAAGGCAGTGCGCTACATACACACGCGCGGTTAACTTTACGTTCGTGTTTAGAATAAATTGTTCATTTTTGTTATTTATTTATTGTTTCATTTCATGTATTTAATTTTATATTTATGTTCTTGTACCCGTGTGTAAATATATCCTTTTCATGAAAAATAAACAAAGTCGCGTTAACAACGCGACAGATACTTGTTTGTTTTAAAGTACAACGCTTATCATAAGATTAGAGTCAAATACTAATAATAAATTAGTAAATAAAAGCAGTGTGTTTTATAATTTTCAAACGGACACAAAGTTGACGACGGAGTCGTTAATTATTTATAATTTATAATTAATTTTTATACGGGTGGGTAAGTACCTACCTACTTATAATATTATAACAATAGCACTTATTTGTTTGTTGTTTGAAAGAAAATGACCTTTGCGTTACATGGTGCCATGATATCGACAATTAAGTGATACAAAACAGTTATAGTATTATTGTATAATAATAAATTGTGTATCCAAGACTAGCGATTAGTGATCATCTTTATTATATAGCACTAGCTGTTTCCCGAGACTTCGGCGGCGTAGACTTCGGTTACAACGTTACAACGGTAAGTACTCTACATCCGTCTCTGGAAAGTACCTTACGTCCGTCCTTGGGTTTCCATAATATATCTTTCCCAATTTTGATTCAAATCGGTCAACTGTACGTCTTTCGAAAGTCCAAATATTAATTTTTATGGATTTGACTTACAACATGACGGATTTCCATACAAACTTTCATCCCCTGTTTTACTTCTTAAGGGGTTGCATTTTGGAAAATCCTGAAACAAGTCTGTCTTAATTTCTAACCGAAAGGCCATATAATTACCAATTTTTATGGATTTAACTTAAAAAATGACAGATTTCCATACAAACTTTCCTTTCAACCCCCTATTTTACCTCCTTAGGGGTTGAATCTCGAAAAATCTGACCTTATCTCTTGTCTACATCATAAATGGATGTTCTGTGCAAATTTTCAGCTATCTAGGTCCAGTGTATGGGCGTTGATGAGTGAGGTGAGTCAGCACTTTTATTTTTATACAGGGTGTCTCACGGTGACTGTCGGTTAGAAGTATATCAAGAACTGTAAAAGCTAGGAATTTGAAATTTTACACATGCGATATGCCGTGTTTAATCTATTAAATAAAAATATTTTCCAAATGGCAGCACTTCCGGAAATACCGGAAATGAGCATCAACATCTTTATTTTAAATACATACCAGGCAATTTTTTTTCACATTCTGATGTGTCATAAAATGTTTAGTAAGTATGCTTAAAATAATCGGCGTATCAATTTTGATTGTTGAGAAAAAAAATGTTTTTCAATAAAAAATTTCAAAATCTTGTTTAGGAAATAAAATTGAAAGTCGAAAGTGGAAAAAAGTTAGGGAAATGGTATTTTAGGTTCTCGATGCCAAAAGATTGGGACATAATTGTCTGTAATGGATAATAAAAAATTGCCCGCGGTTACGTATCTATTTGACGGTTTTTCTAGACTTAAGAAAAACTTTAAAAAGTCGCTTTTTTCAAATGGAATGCTTATTTAATTATCAGTCCATTCGATACAGAAATAATTTTCCTTTAAATTGATATACCATGTTCCTATACCTAAATTCAATGATTACAGAGTTATTTACATTTTTCTATTTAAATTTATAATTACATACTTCAAAACATTGTTGGCTTTGAAAATTTTCAAAAAATTTTTATTCAATTGTTGTATTCAAAATGTAAATAACTCTGTAATCATTGATTTTAGGTATAGGAACATGGTATATCAATAAAGGAAAATTATTTCTGTATCGAATGGACTGATAATTAAATAGGCATTCCATTTGAAAAAAGAGACTTTTTAAAGTTTTTCTTATGTCTGGAAATAAGGTCAAATACATACGTAACCGCGGGCAATTTTTTATTATCCATTACAGAAAAATGTGTTCCAATCTTTTGACATTGAAAACCTAAAATCCCATTTCCCTAACTTTTACCACTTTCGACTTTCAATTTTATTTCCTAAACAAGATTTTGACATTTTTCAGTGAAAAAATTTTTTTTTCTCAACAATCAAAATTGATACGCCGATTATTTTAAGCATACTTACTAAACATTCTATGACACATCAGAATGTGAAAAAAAATTGCCTGGTTTGTATTTAAAATAAAGATGTTGATGCTCATTTCCGGTATTTCCGGAAGTGCTGCCATTTGGAAAATATTTTTATTTAATGGATTAAACACGGCATATCGCATGTGCAAAATTTCAAATTTCTAGCTTTTACAGTTCTTGATATACTTCTAACCGACGGTCACCGTGAGACACCCTGTATAAATATAGATTAGGTGCAAATTATTGTGGAATATCGATTGCAAAAGAAGTAGTAAGTAGAATTTCACGTAGGTACATAAGAGTTTCACGTTGGTGAGTCAATAAATAAATTATCAACGATACCATTAATTAGGATTGGCCACATGACACATGACACATCGAAATTCTTTTATAGATAGTAATTGAGGTCAGTAACTCACCTTCTTTGTCCACAACGACTTTAGGCGATATTATTTCTTTATTTACTTCCCTCTCTTTATTTTCGCGCAATTTCTCTCAAAATATTTTAGTGGTAGGTATGTACATATGTACTATTAATATCTTTGTTTTTCTGATAGTAACATGGGAATCAACATATTATGGTTCTACTTCGCGCTTCTTGCTATATTGGCAACTACCATCAGAGCTTTTTTCAAGAAGAAGTATCAGTATTGGAAACGAAATGGGTTCCCTTACTTAGAACCTGACATTCCTTTCGGAACAATCAAGAATCCACTCAACGAGAAGCTATCTATACAAGAACGTCTACAAGAACACTATAGGACCTGTAAGAAGAAGGGATATAAATATGTTGGAATTTACATAATCACATCACCGCAATTAGTAATTATCGACCCTGAAATAATTAAAAGTGTCTTGTCAAAAGACTTTTCTCACTTTATGGAACGTGGGGTGTACCACAATGAGAATGACCCCTTGAGCATGCATTTGTTTTCTTTGGGTACTTCTAAATGGAAAAAGCTGAGGCCGAAGATAACACCTACGTTTACTTCAGGAAAAATGAAGATGATGTTCAATATGGTAGTAACTTGCGGTCGCCAACTCGCAACGTCAATGGAAGAAATTTGTGCTAAGGGTCCTGTTGACATAAAGCACACCTTGGCATGCTACACGATAGATGTCATCGGGTCTTGCGCATTTGGTATAGACTGTAACAGTTTTACAGATCCGTTCAGTGACTTTTCCAAATATTCGAAGAGAATATTTGAAGTGAGTCGTATTAAAATAATAAGAGAGCTTATTTTAAACATTTACCCAGACCTTGGTAAAACATTACGACTAAAACTCATGCCGAGAGATATAACGGAGTTTTTTTTAAATATTGTTAGGCATTCTGTAAAATATAGACGAGAAAATGGCATTGTTCGCAACGATTTTCTACAATTGCTCATGGAATTGGTCGATAATAACAAAGACACGGATTCAATTTCGTTTAGTGAAATGGTCGCGCAAGTATATATCTTTTTCCTTGCCGGATTTGAAACATCGTCAGCTACTATAACTTTCTGCCTTTTGGAATTGTGCCTCAACCCCGACGTTCAAGAACAACTTCGCGAAGAAGTGAATTTAACATTAAATAAGCACAATGGCACCGTTACGTATGAAAGCTTAATGGAAATGAAGTACATGGATGCCGTGATTAACGGTAAAACTCATATAGTGAGTAACATTCGCCTAATTCACGTTACTTTCTAGAAACCCTACGTAAATATCCACCGCTTCCATTATTAAGACGTAGGTGCATCCAGGATTATCATAATCCCACTAATTGGTTTACACAATGATCCCGAATACTTTCCCAACCCCGAAAAGTTTGATCCGAACAGATTTAGCGTGGAAAACAAACACCTCATCACCCCGTTCACGTATATGCCCTTTGGTGATGGACCAAGAGCTTGCATCGGTAATACCAATTTTGTAAGGTCTAAAATCGAATTAATACTATTTTCAGGTATACGATTTGGTATAATGCAAACCAAGATCGGTCTAGTCACCTTGTTGAGCGATTATAAATTTTCTTTAAGTGAGAATATGAAAATACCAATTAAATTTAACCTTCATAGCGTAACAGCGGCTGTAGAAGGTGGAGTTTGGTTGAATGCTACAAAAATTTAGTTAGGTTTGTTGTGGGCCTACTTTTAGAAACAAATTTTACGTTTGGTACTAGGTATTACCAAAGAGTTTATAATTTATATACTCTTTGCTAATGATGATGGAAGTAAACGGTTTCGAGCAATATTGGAATTAGTAATAATCGTTTGTATTGTGAACCCTGTGGGAAACATCCTACCATATTGTCTAAAAAACCCAAATCTATTATAGACCAACCAAGCAAGTACCTTTTCGTTCAGCCTTTAACCTTTAAGCACAAATCGAATGGGACTTGTTCAGTAAGGCACTACCCACTTCCTTTCCGTTCTACCAGAGGGTCAACGGTTTGCTCCGTCTTTTTCGTCTACCCTAGGCTTAATAAGTTATTATTGTCTTCCTCCTCTTTGCTTCTGCCATTTTCTCGTCTCTCGAGTCGGAACTGGAAAACGGAAAGAGCTACCGGCCTCAACTTTTTTGCGTATGAGTCGTGAGGATGTAGAGACGTACCTACCATCAAAAAGGTTTTTCTTGCAACTATTAATCTGTTCGTTGGTACACGGCATCTAGAGCACGTATGAACTATGAAGATAGCTTTTATGGTCTAGTTGTGCAACTGTCTAAAATAGTTTGTACGTCGGTATACACGTCTTAACTCAGCATGTAGGGCACGTCCAACAAAAAACGCTGATAATTTTCATAACAACTCTAAATCATCATAGTATTGATAACATTCTTTCCTCTTTAAATCAAAGCATTCCTGGATTCTAAATCAAAGACAAAAAGAAATTAACAAAACGTCCATTGGTAAGCAGTTTTTAAAATCATTAGGCTCATTTAAAGCGCGTTCTCGTACTAAAGCTTTATTAGAAAACCGTTCGTTATCAAGTAACCAACTTTCGCATCACGTGCATGTGCGCTATGAGAAGAACCCTTACAGCTATCATGGACATTTCCGGGCCTGCCTCCATTGCATCTCTACATGTGAGAGCAGGCCACCTTGGCAGTTTTGTGTTCAAAAGCAATCCGCTCTCCATAGATTTCCTTCCAACTGGCCTCTAACGAATAATTTCAAAACTTCGATGACCTAGATTCTGGATTACAATATGAGGGTGGCCAAAGTCCACATGAACGTGAGCATGATATTTGGGACCTTTGCCCTCCCTACCTGATTAGAATCATCCGACTCTGCAACGGGAAGAAACAGGATTTTGAAGAGGGCGTTTATAATTGTGCTGAAATGGAATCATAAGATTCGCCTCTTCCAGAACTGGAGTTGTGTAGCTAGTGGGAAGAATTTTTATTCGCACGAATTATATCTGCGCTGACGGTCGTACCAATTCCAGAATTGACGAAACAGTTGATGTTCTTGCAGTGCAGATGTTGTTCCAGAAGAGTTACGTTCACTTATTTTTTGATGCTCTTTCAGAATCTGAAGTCAAAATTTTAAAGTTCCTCAATACAACACACAGACACGATGATAACAAATAAAAATATACAAAAAGTAACAAAAAAGTTTGTAGTACTCACATCGATAACTAAGGGGTGTGGATGGAGGTATATCTATTAAACCTTATGACAAGGTGATGAACATGACGGCTTTAAATGGATATCTTTAACTGATTTTATATTTTGATTGTTGTGTTATAATACGACTTGTTCATTTCATCCATGCCAATCATGGTACCTAATAAAATATGTGAAATCTTTGGTGATACTAATATGCGAAATCGTTCGCGATATTAGCTCCAAACACGAGTAGATCGTGGTTTCATGGACGGCGTTGACTTGATTGGTGGTGAGCCAACGGCGGCCAGTTGTCCCAGCGGCGGCGGCGAGATGTCTTAGACCGAATCTGGAACAACACAGATTCATATATGACCTCTTGTGCCAGTTATCCTAGTCTTAATTTTGTAACCACAATCCCTGAACCTGAAGCCTTGCTTTGTTAACGATTGCGGCCAACCATAATAGGATCAAATATTTTTGCAACTTCTGATAAAATTGTGAGCGTCGTAGTGTTTATGTAGTTGTTGATTTCACCTATTAACCGAAAAGTATAATCAAATGGAAGATTTTCGAGTACCTAGTTCATGCTCATTACCTTTCTTTACCAAATTAATTAAAACGTTTTAAAATAGTAAAACTTAAAAGACCAACGTATAAGGTGATGTGAAGAGGAAGTAAGAGCATTAGGGATAAACTGGTAAATAAGGGATGTATTTACATACATACAGGGAAATCTAATGCACGTAAATGGAATTATTAGTGATTTATGAGGAAATATACGGAATTATTTGAAGAACGAAGAAATGTATTTTGAATTAACTCACAAAGCTTATCATAAGGCTAAATACAAATACTAATAATAAATAATTAGTAAATAAAAGCAGTGTGTTTTGGAATTTTGAAACGGGCCCAAAGATGGCGACGGAGACGTTAATTAATTATTTATACTTAATTTATAATTAATTTTAAACGGTTCGGTAAGTACTTATATAACAGTAGCACTTACTTGTTTATTGATTGAAATAAAAATGACCTTTGCGTACCATAATGTCAAAAATTAAGTGACAAAAAACAGTTATATAATTGTGTATCCAAGATTAGCGTATAGTGATCATCTTTCTTATACAGTTAAGTAGTACAGCAGATTTTCCTATTCCAAGAGGTAGATTTCCAACGTTTTTGGGTATACCGCTGCCCAAAAAAATTTATTATTTGCAGCAATTGGACGAACTTTTCGCCCACTGATGCGTTTAAACGTGAGGAATGCAAATCTGCAACTACATTTGAAATATCTCGACAATTGCCGATTTGCACCAGCTTTCCCTATTCCAAGAGGTAGATTTCCAAAGTTTTTGGGTATATACCGCTGCCCAAAAAATTTATTATTTGCAGCAACTGGACGAACTTTTCGCACACTGGTGCGTCTAAACGCGAGGAATGCAAATTTGCAACTACATCTGAAAAATGTCCACGATTGCCGATTTGCAGCAACTTTTCCTATTCCAAGAGGCAGATTTCCAACGTTTTTGGGTAGATACCGCTGCCCAAAGAATTTATTATTTGCAGCAATTGGACGAACTTTTCGCACACTGATGCGTCTAAACGTGAGGAATGCAAATTTGCAACTACATCCGAAATATCTCCACAATTGCCGATTTGCAGCAGCTTTTCCTATTCCAAGAGGTAGATTTCCAACGTTTTTGGGTATATACCGTTGCCCAAACAATTTATTATTTGCAGCAACTGGACGAACTTTTCGCCCACTGATGCGTTCAAACGTGAGGAATGCAAATCTGCAACTACATTTGAAATATCTCCACAATTGCCGATTTGCAGCAGCTTTTCCTATTCCAAGAGGTAGATTTCCAAAGTTTTTGGGTATATACCGCTGCCCAAAAAATTTATTATTTGCAGCAACTGGACGAACTTTTCGCACACTGGTGCGTCTAAACGCGAGGAATGCAAATTTGCAACTACATCTGAAATATGTCCACGATTGCCGATTTGCAGCAACTTTTCCTATTCCAAGAGGCAGATTTCCAACGTTTTTGGGTAGATACCGCTGCCCAAAGAATTTATTATTTGCAGCAATTGGACGAACTTTTCGCACACTGATGCGTCTAAACGTGAGGAATGCAAATTTGCAACTACATCCGAAATATCTCCACAATTGCCGATTTGCAGCAGCTTTTCCTATTCCAAGAGGTAGATTTCCAACGTTTTTGGGTATATACCGTTGCCCAAACAATTTATTATTTGCAGCAACTGGACGAACTTTTCGCCCACTGATGCGTTCAAACGTGAGGAATGCAAATCTGCAACTACATTTGAAATATCTCCACAATTGCCGATTTGCAGCAGCTTTCCCTATTCCAAGAGGTAGATTTCCAAAGTTTTTGGGTATATACCGCTGCCCAAAAAATTTATTATTTGCAGCAACTGGACGAACTTTTCGCACACTGGTGCGTCTAAACGTGAGGAATGCAAATTTGCAACTACATCTGAAATATGTCCACAATTGCCGATTTGCAGCAACTTTTCCTATTCCAAGAGGCAGATTTCCAACGTTTTTGGGAATATATATCGCTGCTCAAAAAATTTATTATTTGCAGCAACTGGACGAACTTTTCGTCCACTGATGCGTTTAAACGTGAGGAAAGCAAATCTGCAACTACATTTGAAATATCTCCACAATTGCCGATTTGCAGCAGCTTTCCCTATTCCAAGAGGTAGATTTCCAGAGTTTTTGGGTATATACCGCTGCCCAAAAAATTTATTATTTGCAGCAACTGGACGAACTTTTCGCACACTGATGCGTCTAAACGTGAGGAATGCAAATCTGCAACTACATCTGAAATATCTCCACAATTGCCGATTTGCAGCAGTTTTCCCTATTCCAAGAGGTAGATTTCCAAAGTTTTTGGGTATATACCGCTGCCCAAAAAATTTATTATTTGCAGCAAGTGGACGAACTTTTCGCACACTGATGCGTCTAAACGTAAGCAATGCAAATCTGCAACTACATCTGAAATATCTCCACAATTGCCGATTTGCAGCAGTTTTCCCTATTCCAAGAGGTAGATTTCCAACGTTTTTGGGTATATACCGCTGCCCAAAAAATTTATTATTTGCAGCAAGTGGACGAACTTTTCGCACACTAATGCGTCTAAACGTAAGCAATGCAAATCTGCAACTACATCTGAAATATCTCCACAATTGCCGATTTGCAGCAGTTTTCCCTATTCCAAGAGGTAGATTTCCAACGTTTTTGGGTATATACCGCTGCCCAAAAATTTATTATTTGCAGCAAGTGGACGAACTTTTCGCACACTAATGCGTCTAAACGTGAGGAATGCAAATTTGCAACTACATCTGAAATATGTCCACAATTGCCGATTTGCAGCAGCTTTCCCTATTCCAAGAGGTAGATTTCCAACGTTTTTGGGTATATACCGCTGCCCAAAAAATTTATTATTTGCAGCAAGTGGACGAACTTTTCGCACATTGGTGCGTCTACACGTGAGGAATGCAAATCTGCAACTACATCTGAAATATGTCCACGATTGCCGATTTGCAGCAGCTTTCCCTATTCCAAGAGGTAGATTTCCAACGTTTTTGGGTATATACCGCTGCCCAAAAAATTTATTATTTGCAGCAAGTGGACGAACTTTTCGCACATTGGTGCGTCTACACATGAGGAATGCAAATCTGCAACTACATCTGAAATATGTCCACAATTGCCGATTTGCAGCAGCTTTTGCTATCCCAAGGGGTAGATTTCCAGCGTTTTTAGGTATATAACGCTGCCCAAAAAATTTATTATTTGCAACAAATGGACGAACTTTTCGCACACTGATGCGTCTAAACGTGAGAAATGCAAATCTGCAACTACATCTGAAATATCTCCACAATTGCCGATTTGCAGCAACTTTTCCTATTCCAAGAGGTAGATTTCCAGCGTTTTTGGGTATATACCGCTGCCCAAAAATTTATTATTTGCAGCAACTGGACGAACTTTTCGCACACTGATGCGTCTAAACGTGAGGAATGCAAATCTGCAACTACATCTGAAATATCTCCACAATTGCCGATTTGCAGCAACTTTTCCTATTCCAAGAGGTAGATTTCCAGCGTTTTTGGGTATATACCGCTGCCCAAAAATTTATTATTTGCAGCAACTGGACGAACTTTTCGCACACTGGTGCGTCTACACGTGAGGAATGCAAATCTGCAACTACATCTGAAATATCTCCACAATTGCCGATTTGCAGCAACTTTTCCTATTCCAAGAGGTAGATTTCCAGCGTTTTTGGGTATATACCGCTGCCCAAAAATTTATTATTTGCAGCAACTGGACGAACTTTTCGCACACTGGTGCGTCTACACGTGAGGAATGCAAATCTGCAACTACATCTGAAATATCTCCACAATTGCCGATTTGCAGCAGTTTTCCCTATTCCAAGAGGTAGATTTCCAGCGTTTCTGGGTATATACCGCTGCCCAAAAAATTTATTATTTGCAGCAAGTGGACGAACTTTTCGCACACTAATGCGTCTAAACGTGAGGAATGCAAATTTGCAACTACATCTGAAATATGTCCACAATTGCCGATTTGCAGCAGCTTTCCCTATTCCAAGAGGTAGATTTCCAACGTTTTTGGGTATATACCGCTGCCCAAAAAATTTATTATTTGCAGCAAGTGGACGAACTTTTCGCACATTGGTGCGTCTATACGTGAGGAATGCAAATCTGCAACTACATCTGAAATATGTCCACGATTGCCGATTTGCAGCAGTTTTCCCTATTCCAAGAGGTAGATTTCCAACGTTTTTGGGTATATACCGCTGCCCAAAAAATTTATTATTTGCAGCAAGTGGACGAACTTTTCGCACACTAATGCGTCTAAACGTAAGCAATGCAAATCTGCAACTACATCTGAAATATCTCCACAATTGCCGATTTGCAGCAGTTTTCCCTATTCCAAGAGGTAGATTTCCAACGTTTTTGGGTATATACCGCTGCCCAAAAAATTTATTATTTGCAGCAAGTGGACGAACTTTTCGCACACTAATGCGTCTAAACGTGAGGAATGCAAATTTGCAACTACATCTGAAATATCTCCACAATTGCCGATTTGCAGCAGTTTTCCCTATTCCAAGAGGTAGATTTCCAACGTTTTTGGGTATATACCGCTGCCCAAAAAATTTATTATTTGCAGCAAGTGGACGAACTTTTCGCACACTAATGCGTCTAAACGTAAGCAATGCAAATCTGCAACTACATCTGAAATATCTCCACAATTGCCGATTTGCAGCAGTTTTCCCTATTCCAAGAGGTAGATTTCCAACGTTTTTGGGTATATACCGCTGCCCAAAAAATTTATTATTTGCAGCAAGTGGACGAACTTTTCGCACACTAATGCGTCTAAACGTGAGGAATGCAAATTTGCAACTACATCTGAAATATGTCCACAATTGCCGATTTGCAGCAGCTTTCCCTATTCCAAGAGGTAGATTTCCAACGTTTTTGGGTATATACCGCTGCCCAAAAAATTTATTATTTGCAGCAAGTGGACGAACTTTTCGCACATTGGTGCGTCTACACGTGAGGAATGCAAATCTGCAACTACATCTGAAATATGTCCACGATTGCCGATTTGCAGCAGCTTTCCCTATTCCAAGAGGTAGATTTCCAACGTTTTTGGGTATATACCGCTGCCCAAAAAATTTATTATTTGCAGCAAGTGGACGAACTTTTCGCACATTGGTGCGTCTACACATGAGGAATGCAAATCTGCAACTACATCTGAAATATGTCCACAATTGCCGATTTGCAGCAGCTTTTGCTATCCCAAGGGTAGATTTCCAGCGTTTTTAGGTATATAACGCTGCCCAAAAAATTTATTATTTGCAACAAATGGACGAACTTTTCGCACACTGATGCGTCTAAACGTGAGAAATGCAAATCTGCAACTACATCTGAAATATCTCCACAATTGCCGATTTGCAGCAACTTTTCCTATTCCAAGAGGTAGATTTCCAGCGTTTTTGGGTATATACCGCTGCCCAAAAATTTATTATTTGCAGCAACTGGACGAACTTTTCGCACACTGATGCGTCTAAACGTGAGGAATGCAAATCTGCAACTACATCTGAAATATCTCCACAATTGCCGATTTGCAGCAACTTTTCCTATTCCAAGAGGTAGATTTCCAGCGTTTTGGGTATATACCGCTGCCCAAAAATTTATTATTTGCAGCAACTGGACGAACTTTTCGCACACTGGTGCGTCTACACGTGAGGAATGCAAATCTGCAACTACATCTGAAATATCTCCACAATTGCCGATTTGCAGCAACTTTTCCTATTCCAAGAGGTAGATTTCCAGCGTTTTTGGGTATATACCGCTGCCCAAAAATTTATTATTTGCAGCAACTGGACGAACTTTTCGCACACTGGTGCGTCTACACGTGAGGAATGCAAATCTGCAACTACATCTGAAATATCTCCACAATTGCCGATTTGCAGCAGTTTTCCCTATTCCAAGAGGTAGATTTCCAGCGTTTCTGGGTATATACCGCTGCCCAAAAATTTATTATTTGCAGCAAGTGGACGAACTTTTCGCACACTAATGCGTCTAAACGTGAGGAATGCAAATTTGCAACTACATCTGAAATATGTCCACAATTGCCGATTTGCAGCAGCTTTCCCTATTCCAAGAGGTAGATTTCCAACGTTTTTGGGTATATACCGCTGCCCAAAAAATTTATTATTTGCAGCAAGTGGACGAACTTTTCGCACATTGGTGCGTCTATACGTGAGGAATGCAAATCTGCAACTACATCTGAAATATGTCCACGATTGCCGATTTGCAGCAGCTTTCCCTATTCCAAGAGGTAGATTTCCAACGTTTTTGGGTATATACCGCTGCCCAAAAAATTTATTATTTGCAGCAAGTGAACGAACTTTTCGCACATTGGTGCGTCTACACGTGAGGAATGCAAATCTGCAACTACATCTGAAATATGTCCACAATTGCCGATTTGCAGCAGCTTTTGCTATCCCAAGGGGTAGATTTCCAGCGTTTTTAGGTATATAACGCTGCCCAAAAAATTTATTATTTGCAACAAATGGACGAACTTTTCGCACACTGATGCGTCTAAACGTGAGAAATGCAAATCTGCAACTACATCTGAAATATCTCCACAATTGCCGATTTGCAGCAACTTTTCCTATTCCAAGAGGTAGATTTCCAGCGTTTTTGGGTATATACCGCTGCCCAAAAATTTATTATTTGCAGCAACTGGACGAACTTTTCGCACACTGATGCGTCTAAACGTGAGGAATGCAAATCTGCAACTACATCTGAAATATCTCCACAATTGCCGATTTGCAGCAGTTTTCCCTATTCCAAGAGGTAGATTTCCAACGTTTTTGGGTATATACCGCTGCCCAAAAAATTTATTATTTGCAGCAAGTGGACGAACTTTTCGCACACTGGTGCGTCTACACGTGAGGAATGCAAATCTGCAACTACATCTGAAATATCTCCACAATTGCCGATTTGCAGCAGTTTTCCCTATTCCAAGAGGTAGATTTCCAGCGTTTTTGGGTATATACCGCTGCCCAAAAAATTTATTATTTTCAGCAATTGGACGAACTTTTCGCACACTGATGCGTCTAAACATAAGGAATGCAAATCTGCAATAAGTGGATTTTCCATCGTTTTGGGGTATGTCTACCAATTTCAGAAATGTATTATTGGGAGATGGTGTACGAATTATTGCATACTTATGTATCAAAACATGCGGAATTAAAAATCTGCATCAACATCTGAAGTATCTGCACAATTGCGGATTTGCAGCAACTTTTCCTATCGGATTAAGTTGATTTTCCATCGTTTTGGGGTATGTCTACCAGTGTCAGAAATGTATTATTGGGAGTTTTTGCATACTTATGTATGGATGGATAAATTTTAAAGAATCACGAAGTTGATTCCATACATCAACAACAGAATTCACCTGTGGTCATGAATAGATCGCGGTTTCATGTATATTATGGCGAGCCGACGGCGGCCAGTTGTCCCGGCGTGCGGCGAAATGTCCTATACCATTTCTGGAACAACATAGATTCATAAATGACTTCTTGCAGCGGCGTCATTTCAGTATTTCACAAGGGGGGGCAAATATAGCAAAAAAGGACAAAAAAGGGACGCCGTAGGCTAAATTGTTTTTTGGAAAAAGGGGCGTGGTTGTCAGTTTTATCAGTTACCGTACTCTTTTTTGGTAGTAGTAATTTCAGGGGTGGGGGGGGGGGGTAACGGCCATACCCTGACCCCCCCTAAATGACGACCCTGACTTCTTTTAATTTTGTAACCACAATTCTTGAACCAGCAGCCATGCTTTGTTAACGATGGCGGAAACCATCTTATAGGATGAAATACGTTTGCTGCAGAGCCGTGTTAGGGCAGGGCGGAGTCCTTGGGTACACCAAAATTTGGGGCCCCTTTGGAAAGTAAAAAAAGTGAATTTCAAAAATTGGTACTAATCAAATACATTTTTAATTAACTGTTTTAAGCAATAGAACTTTACTACATAAAACGCTCCATTTGAATTGGTTAGATACCATAATGATTTCTTTCGGGATTTCTATTCTGCAAAATTTTCTATTATACCTACCCTCAAAATTTTGTATTATTAAAATGTTACAAAAGCCGATCTGGTGTCAGATTAATATTTCAATTTAGGAATGTTGTCGAAAAATAATGCGCTATTGAGCACAAGCGTTGTATCGGCCTTCCTGAGATGAGGGGCTCTGGCCACGGGCCCCGTGTACCCTTATGGTAAAGACGCCATTGCTGTTTGCTTCTTCTTCTGATAAAATTGTGAGCGTCGTGCCATCGTAATGGTTTACGTAGTTGTTGATTTCAACTTTAAACTGAAAAGCATAATCAAAGGGAAGATTTTCAAGTAGTTTACGATCATTGCCCCTCTTCATCAAATTAATTAAAAAGTTTTAAAATAGTAGAACTGAAAAGACCAACGTATGAGGTGATGTAAAGAGGAATAAATTGGGAAATAAGGGATGTATTTTCATACAGGGAAATCTAATGGGCGTAAATGGAGTTATTAGTGATTTCTGGGGAAATATAGGGAATTTAAACAATGAAGAATAATAAATTATACATAAAGCAAAGCATAGACTAAAAATAAATTAGTCAATAAAAGCAATGTGTTTTGGAATTTTCACAGGGACCTAAAGATGACGGAGCCTTTAATTATGGTGCGTCATGCGTTTTTATACTGTTCGGTAAGTAGGTACTTATATAAGAGTAGCACTTACCTACTTGCTTGAAATGAAAATGACCTTTGCGTTGCATACTATGATTAGATATCAACAATTAAGTGATTAAAACAGGAATATCATTGTGTAATCAAGATTAGTGACCATCTTCATTATAAAGCAATATAGGTAAGTGCAAATTATTGTAGAATATCGATTTGAACGAAGTAGTGAGTAATTAGAACTTCACGTATAAGAGTTCACGTTGGTGAGTTCAATAAATCATAATTATAGTCCAGTAAAATTAGACCAAAAAACCTCAGAACCTGGAAATTCAATAGATAGAAATGGGGATGGTCCTACAATGTTCAATACCCTCCCGATTTCACGTCATAAAAAGTCCCAGAGATTTGAGCGTAGGGTTTGGAAAGGGAGGGGGAAGGAAGTGGTCAAAAACAGCTTTTTTCAGTTTTTCGAGACTATCTCGGAAGGTATGAGGTATAGAGCAAAAACACATCAATATAAAAATAAAGGGAACCAAATTTTCTACAAAAATAGTCTACTTCAATTTTTCGGTAAGTTCAATAGTTTAGGAGAAATGGCCGGTTAAATTTCGGTCAATTTGGTTGTTTACGAAAATGATTAAATTCACCTTATTGTCCCAAGTTTTCATTCAAATCGATTGGAAATTGGGTAATTATGAATAATTTAAATATTCATCATCACAAATATAGGTAGGTGTCTGCATGTTTAACGAATTGCAATTTGTGGATGAAAGGGAGGGGTGCTGCTTTGAAAGAATTAAAGGGCACTAACAAGTAGGTAGGTAGGTACCAAGTTATGTTTTTCAAAATGTTCTAAGATGACCCGAATTTGGGGAAAGTAGTACTATTAAGTGAATTTTGTATCTCTTCTGATACTTTATATACAGGGTGGGCCATTGAAAAGGAGACACGCCTGTTTTGAGACACTTAGACCAGTTTCTTAAAAAAACGCTCGGACACGTCGATTTTTTATTTTTGGGGGACAACTTTTGATGTCAAATTTGACATTGTCAGGTCAACCCCCTAGCCCCAGCAACCCCTAACTCAAGAATTTAAAAAGGGAAAGGGAATCGAGCGACCCCTCATTTGAAGCGTCTTTTAATTCTCTATTCGACAGTATGAATGAAAATTAGTTTTATTCAATTTTTTTTCGTCCCCATGAAAAGCACCCTCTAGATTAACTAAGGTGGGGGTGTTATTTAGGAAAAATCCTGAAACACGCCACCTTTGACTTTTTGAACGGCATATTTTAATGTTAAATTTGACGTTGTCAGGTCAACCCCCTAGCCCCAGCAACCCCTAACTCTAGAATTTAAATAGGGAAGGGGAGTCGAGCGACCCCTCATTTGAAGCGTCTTTTAATTCTCTATTCGACAGTATCAATGAAAATTAGTTTTATTCAATTTTTTTCGCCACCATGAAAAGCACACTCTAGATTAACTAAGGTGAGGGTGTTGTTTAGGAAAAATTCTGAAGCACGCCACCTTTGACCATTTGAGGAGTACGTTAGAGATGAATATTTACTAACATCACCATTGCAAATATAATCTGTTCGAGCCGAAAATTGATGAAATAAGACCATTTCCGCAAACAGCGAAGTTAAACCAAAATTTACCCTCTTCATTTCTCCTAAACTATTGAACTTACCGAAAAATTGAAGAGGATCAGTTTTGTAGAGAATTTGGTTCCCTTTATTTTTGTATTGAGGTGTTTATGCTCTATACCTCATACCTTCCGAGATATTCTCGAAAAGCTGGAAAAAAGCTGTTTTTGACCACTCCCTTCCCCTTCCTTCCCAAACCCGACGCTCAAATCTCTGGGACTTTTTATGACGTGAAATCAGGAGGGTATTGAACATTGTAGGACCATCCCCACTTCTATCTATTGAATTTCTAGGTTCATGTCTAATTTTACTGGACTATTAGTGAGGACAACTCCATACCATCGATTAGGATTGGTCACTTGAATTTTTTATGATACATCGAAACTCTTAGTGATTTCTATTTTTAGAATAATTGAGGTCAGTAACGCATGTTTTTTGTCCACAACGACTTTGGCCGATATCATTTCTTGATTTACTCCCTTGTCTTTGTTTTCGCGAAATTTCTTTCAAAGTAATATGTTAGTGAGGTATGTACTAATAATATCTTTGTTTTTCTGATAGTAACATGGGAACCAACATATTATGGTTCTATTTCACGCTTCTTGTTATACTTGCAACTACCATCAGAGCTTTTTTCAAGAGGAAGTATCAGTATTGGAAACGAAATGGGATCCCTTACTTAGAACCTGACATTCCTTTCGGAACAATCAAGAATCCACTCAATGACAAGCTATCCATACAAGAACTTGTACAAGAACAATATATGACCTCTAAGAAGAAGGGATATAAATATGTTGGAATTTACATATTCACATCACCGCAATTAGTAATTCTCGACCCTGAAATAATTAAAAGCGTCCTGTCAAAAGACTTCTCTCACTTTATGGAACGTGGAATATACCACAACGAGAATGACCCCTTGAGCATGCATCTGTTTTCTTTGGGTACTTCTAAATGGAAAAAGCTGAGGCCGAAGATAACACCCACGTTTACTTCAGGAAAAATGAAGATGATGTTCAATATGGTAGTAACTTGCGGTCGCCAACTCGCAACGTCAATGGAAGAAATTTGTGCTAAGGGTCCTGTTGAAATAAAGCACACCTTGGAATGCTACACGATGGATGTCATCGGGTCTTGCGCATTTGGTATAGACTGTAACAGTTTTACAGATCCGTTCAGTGACTTTTGTAAATATTCGAAGAAAATATTTCAACCGACTCGGATTGAAAACCTAAGAGCTCTAATTGTAAACATTTTCCCAGACCTTAGCAAAACCTTACGACTTAAAGTCATGCCGAGAGACGTAACGGTTTTTTTTTTAAATATCGTTACGCATTCTGTAAAATATAGACGAGAAAATGGCATCGTTCGCAACGATTTTCTACAATTGCTCATGGAATTGGTCGACAATAACAAAGAAACGGATGCAATTTCGTTTAGTGAAATGGTCGCGCAAGTATATGTCTTTTTCCTTGCCGGATTTGAAACGTCGTCAGCTACAATGACTTTCTGTCTTTTGGAATTGTGCCTCAACCCTGAGGTTCAAGAAAAACTACGCGAAGAAGTGAATTTAACATTAAATAAGCACGATGGCAACGTAACGTATGAAAGTTTAAAGGAAATGACGTACATGGATGCTGTGATTAACGGTAAAACTCCCATAGTCGGTAACATTCCCCTAATTCACGTTACTTTCTAGAAACCCTACGTAAATATCCACCGCTTCCAGTATTAAACCGTCAGTGCATCCAGGATTATCATGTACCTAACAGTAACGTTACCATTCGGAAAGGTATAAAAATTACAATCCCACTAATTGGTTTACACAATGATCCCGAATACTTTCCCAACCCCGAAAAGTTTGATCCGAACAGATTTAGCGTTGAAAACAAACACCTCATCACCCCGTTCACGTATATGCCCTTTGGTGATGGACCAAGAGCTTGCATCGGTAATACCAATTTTGTAAGGTCTAAAATCGAATTAATACTGTTTTCAGGTATACGATTTGGTATAATGCAAACCAAGATCGGTCTAGTCACCTTGTTGAGAGACTACAAGTTTTCATTAAGTGAGAAAATGGAAATACCAATTAAATTTAAGCGCCACAGTTTTATGACGGCAGTGGAAGGTGGAGTTTGGTTGAATGCTACAAAAATTTAAGCTTTGTCGTGTCCCTACTTTTAGAAAGAACTTTTATAGCCCAGTGAAATTGGAAAATTTGGATGAAATAATGGTTACAGCTTTGGAAATTTGGGTACAAAGCTTGTTTTGTGCTCCCTTTGGAGTGTTCAAAACTCCCCATCCGTAGCCCCTCCTCCTAGAGAAATGGGGCCGGGGAGAAGCGTAATAAAACAGGTTTTCGTAAATAACTGAAAAGGTATCTTCTCTCGGAGTGGGGGGGGGGGGGGAGTACGGGTGGCAACTTTTGCAACATTTCAAAGGGAGCACAAAACAAGCCTGTTCCCAAATTTTCAAAGCTGTAACCATTATTTCCTCCAAATCGTTAAATTTCTTCCCATTTTACTGGGCTATTAGGTTTTGATACTAATATAGTATAGGGGGATTGAATTTTTCTTTTAAACGAAACTAAATAAAAAAATGCTCGTTTGTTTTTCTAATTCATTTTTTTAAATTCGTAATACTAATGGGTTTGGTAGAAATAGATGTAGTAGTGATGGCAGACAGAGAGGAAGTGATGAGGGGGTTAATTGGGGTAATGAAGAGATATTTGGAGGGGAAGGATTTAGAAGCAAATGTGAAAAAGACTAAAATGATGGTTTTCCAGAAGAAACGGGGGAGGGGTATAAAGCAAAAGTGGTGGTGGGGTAAGGAGGAATTAGAGAGTGTACAGGAGTGGAAATATAATACCTAGGGTATGTAATGCGGTATGACAATAAAGATGGGGCACAGGTGAGGGAATTGGCGAAGAAGGGTAATGGAATAGTGGGGAAAGTGTGGGGTTTAGGGGAACGAGTGTTTGGAAGGGATATGGAGAAGAGAAGATGGTTGTTTGACAAGTTGGTGAAGAGTGTGATGGGGTATGGAGCGGGTGGAAAGAATGGGAAGAAATAGAAAGAATTCAGGAGAAGTACTGGAGGTGGACATTAGGGTTTGACAAGGGGACACCAGGGTATATCGTAGGAGAAGAGGTAAAATTAGAGAAAATAAGGATAAGGGAAGGAGGGAGGGCGGTAAAATATGAGGAGATGATCAGAAAGCGGGAAGATATTGTTGGAGTAATGGAGTGCATGAGAGAGGTGGAAAAAAAAACGGATAAGGTATGAGCAGGAAGAGAGAAGACGGTTCTATGAGTAAGTGGGTTATGCGAGGGAAAAGATAGAAGGGAGAAGAGAGGGGGGAAGAGATATGGTGGATGAGTTGGTAAGAAGGGATAAAGATGTGGAAGCACAAGAAAGGAGAGCGAGAATATGTAATAGAAAACATAATGGCGGATATCAGGAAATTTTGGAAGAAAGGAAGGCCGAGTATCTGATGGGAGAAATGGAGTTGAAGGAGAAGAGGATCGTGGCGAGGTTTAGATGAGGCAATGAAAAGAACGAAAATAGATACTGGTGGGAGGATGGGAGAAAGCTGTGTAGAATGTGCGGTAAGGGGCGAGAGAGTGTGAAGGAATGTGAAGAGCTGAGAGAAGAGGGGAGAGGAATAAAGGTGATCTTAGGTGGTAACGGGCTGGGAGTGGGGTGGGTGAAGGGGGTGATGGAGCGTAGGGACAAGCTGATGCCAAGGAGCCAGAAATAGATTTAGTTGAGATGAGGAGAAGGTCATGTATTATTTAATTAAATGAGGTTGTTTACTTAATTAGTGAAATAAGAATCTTTTGTTTCGTTTATTATAATATAACAAAATAAAGGGCAATAATAATAATAGAAATAAAAAACATGGAAATGATGATGGAAGTAAACGATTTCGAGAAATACCTACTGGAATTGAGTTAGGAACCCCGTGAGAATGCCCTTTTGGGTTCAAGATAGCTACCATATTGTTTTAGATCCATCCGTGAAGATGGATATGCCCAGTTGGGATGCCACTTCGCATCAAAGAAGATGTGGTAGTTTTTCCCTTATTGAGCGATGAGTGAGTCAGATCGTCCTTCTAGGATAGGCAGTCGCCTCGCGCAGAATTCGAGAGTGGCCCACGGTTTGCTCTATCTTTTTCGCCGGCCCTAGGCTTGATCAGTTATTTTTGTCTTCCTCCTATTTTCTCGTCTCGCATGAGTCGGAACTGGAGAGCTATCGACTTCGACTTTTTTGTGCATGATTCGTGAGGATGTAGAGACGTGCCATCAAAACGGATTTTCTGGCTTTTATTAATCTGTTCGTCGGTACAGAGCGTCAAGAACACGTGTCAATATCGAACTTTCACAAGAGGATAGCTTATATGCTCTACCTAGTTGTGCAACTATCAAAAATAGTCTGTGCGTCTGTCCGTCGCTACACGTCTAACTCAGTATCTAGGGCACGCCCTACAAGAAATACTGATAATTTTCAAATCAAATCAAATCAAATAGGTTTATTGCATTTTTTTACATATTAATCAAATAAATACTTGATTCTATTCCCCATCGTAAAACTACCCCCGCCTGCCCTTCCCCCTACTTTCCACCTTTTCCCTCTTTTCTACCACTTCCTTCATCCATCCCAACCCTTCCCCCTTCGCTCCTAGTATCTCCTTTCTTACCCTTCTCTCATCTCCTCGCATTCCCTTAACATATGTGCCATGCTCTCCCTCCCCTCCCTACACATTCTGCAAACTCTCTCCTCCTCCTCCCGCCAATACCTATTCTCTCTCTCCCCGTTTCCATACCTAAACCTCGCTACAATTCTTTTTTCCTTCAGGCCCATCTCCCCTGTCAGGTACTTGGCCTTGCCATCTCCAATGATCTCTCCATATCCCTCATTATACCTCCCTCCGGCTATTTTCTCTCTCCTTTCCTGCCCTTGCACATCCTTATCCCTCATGGCCACCCCCTCTTCCATCTCTCCTTCTTCCTCCCTCTTTCTTTCTACCTCCTCCCTCGCATACCCCACCCTCTCGTAATATAGTCTCCTGTCCTCTTGCCCATACTTTATCCGCTTCCCCCTCATCATCTATACTGTGATACTGTGTAAGAGAGCTAATAGGTACATTAAAGTGATTAATTTATGTATGCTCAGAGGTTCTACCTTGAACGCCAAAGAATAGTTTACAGCGATAAGCTACGTGGTTTTCTTGTGAGAATCTTTTTAAACGCTACAAGTAAGTTAGTAAATTTATACAACGAACCGCATGGCACGACAGTACACACTCAATGTTATCGATTGTCACCTACCTAAAGCTTATCCACAAGTCTTTCTTCAACCAGTTTTTGGGAACTGACTACCTTTCATTGAGGTTCTTCTGCGTGTTCGACAGCTGCCGTTTCTTCTCCACCCACAACTTTCGTCAGCTCCTGTTTGGCGAAGTTATCTTTTTGTGATTAGCTTCCTGCCTATCTATCATTTATCAGATTCCCTTCCGGTTTCTTTTGTGTGCCAAGAATTCAGAATGTTATGTGCCCTTATACATACGTTTTTGAAGACCCTTGTGTTCGACGAAGTTTCGCTTCTTTCCACGTTGTTACTCCATTCAGCTTCCAAATCAAATAGTCCACCGAACTCCCCTTCGGTGAATTTTGGCATTATCGCTCCAATCTGTCAATTCTGTCTGGATCCATGTTTTGATTCGTCCTGTTTCCCTTTCATGAAGGAAAACCATTCTGAAGTTTTACCATCTCCCGTGAATGGATCAACTCTCTTAAGGATTTGATCAATACATACATGGTATGTATTTTCTCATTTTTCCTCTCAGCTATTTGCATGGCGTAGTTTCCTAGCTGTACCATGCCCCTGTCGAGTTCTGTGGTGCACGTTATTTTCTCCATCAGATCTGGATTGGATATAGCAGAGCGACGTTTAGTTTTTTGGGAATACACCGATTCCCTCGCATGCTGGTAGCCAACCTCGCCCTTTCCAAATGGGGGGACTATGATTTCCTTCCTTTTGCAGTATGATTTATGTAACCTAGTCCATCACCAACAACTAGCGAAAGAAAGATAAAACCATCATAACCACCACCTCCAGAGTGATGTTAATGATAATGTTAATGTTAATGTTAATGTTAATGTTAATGTTAATGTTAATGTTAATGTTAATGTTAATGTTAATGTTAATCGACTTCTTCTTTAAACTTTAAATTATCAAAACTTTATTAAATGTCAGTGACTTTTTCACCAAGTAGCATCTAAAACTTGACATATTTCATCAATGTTTAAAGGGGAGGGGGGAAGGGAAATTTATTTGAAAAACGCAATTAATTAGATTTTTGTCGCATTTAACCAAACGCCCCCTTCAACTGCCGTCAAGAAACTACGAATCTTAAATTTAATTGGTATTTTCATCTTTTCACTTAACGAAAATTTGTACCTCCTCAGCAGAATGGAGAGGCCAACTTTTGTTTGCATCATACCAAATCGTATACCTACAAAACTTTGATTTAGTTTATCTTAACGCGTTGAACAGTCTTACCAATGCAAGCTCGTGGACCTTCACCAAAAGGCATAAAAGTGTATGGAATAATCAGGTTCTTATTTTCGACGGTAAATCTCTTTGGATCGAATTTTTCTGGTTCGGGAAAGTAATTGGGATCCTTATGTAATCCAGAAAGAGGAATTGCAATTTTGATACCTTTTTCTATAGTAATATTACTGTTGGGTAGTTTGTAGTCCTGGATGCACTCACGATTTAGAACGGCAAGCGGTGGATATTTACGTAAGGTTTCTAAAACATGATTTATGAAGTAGTGGAAAGTTTAAGCGAATTTTACCATCGATTACGGCGTTCATGTACTTCATCTCCTTTAAACTTTCATAAGTTAGGTCACCGTTATGCTTGTTCAACGTTGAATTAACTTCTGCGCGAAGTTCCTCTTGAACGTCCGGATTTAGGCATAGTTCTAAAAGGCAGAAAGCCATAGTGGCCGATGATGTTTCAAATCCGGCAACGAAAAAGACAAACGCTTGGGCGACCAGTTCGTTAAAAGATATTGAATCTTTAGTTTGGTTTTGATCGGCCAATTCTATAAGTATTTGTAGAAAATCGTTACGAGTGAAACCGGTTTCTCGCCTGTGCTCCACAGAGCTAGTTACGATATTAAAAAAAAAATCTGTAATGTCGTTCGGTATGGCTTTCAGTCCCAGCATCTTACCAATGCTGGGGAAGAGATTAACAAAAATACCTATTAAATTTTCTAGGAGAGTGGGCATAAAAATTTTTTTAGAGTATTTGCAAAAATCACTGGATGGATCTGTAAAACTATTGCAGTCTATTCCAAATGCGCAAGAACCGATAACGTCCATTGTGTAGCATTCCAAGGCATGCTTTATGTCCACAGGACCTTTACGGCAAATATCTTCCATACACGTTTCAAGTTGACGGCCGCACGTCATAACGATATTGAACATCATCTTCATTTTTCCCGAAGTAAACGTAGATGTTAGCTTTGGTCGCAACTTTCTCCACTTGGTAGTACCCAAAGAAAATAGATGCATACTCAGTGGATCATCTTCCTTGTTGTATAACCCGCGTTCCATGAAATGATTAAAATGTTGTGACAGAACGCATTTAATGATTTCAGGATCGATGATAAGTAAATGGGGTGACGTGAAAATGTATAATCCGACATATTTGTGTCCACGTTTTTTACATGCGTTGTATTGTTCTTCAAGTATTTCTTGTAAGGAAACCTGCTCGCTTAGCGGATTTCTCATTGTCCCAAATGGAATGTGCGGTTCTAAGCATGGAATAGCTTGTCGTTCCCAGTAGCGGTACTTTTCCTTAAAGTAGGCTCGAATAGCAATTACTGCAAGTACAATAAGCGTTGAAGAAACCAACAAAATGTCTACTCCCATTTTTTTAGGCCTGCAAGAAAAATATGAAACAATTAAACGCTTACGTGCTGAAATGGAGGAATAGAGTGGGAAGGTGTCAAAAACGTGAACTCGTGCAATTACTAACCTTCATTATTCATTAATGGTAGGTAATTACAGCTATTACAAATTTGGAGGCCGCAAACGTTTCTATTTATAAAATTGCTTCACTTACAGGAATGTTCTGGATCGGTTTCTTCTTTTGATAACCTATTAATTTAGCACAATAAAATTAATTAAAGAAATGAAGAATCATTTATTTTGCGTAAAATGTATGATGGTGACTAAAATGTGGGTATACACTAACCGCAAGTTGAATAATGACACGCATCGTTTGACCATGAAATCTAATCGTCCAGTTTCCCGCAACTGTACCCCCCCCCCCCCCCCCCCCCAAGATAGAATTGTAAAAGAACTTGCAGTAATTTCGGAGAATACCACGCGCAGAATCCGACCAAATGTGAACGAGACGTTACATACCGGGGACCATGTTCCTCATTTGGGAAACACATCAGGATAGATAGCCCTTATTTTGTTATAATAAACGAAACAAAAGATTCTTATTTCACTAAATAGATACATTAACCACCTAATTTAATTAAATAATACTCCTCCACCCAAACTAAATCTATTTCTGGCTCCTTGACATTAGCTTATCCCTTCGCTCCATCACCCCCTTCATCCACCACACTCGCAGCCCGTTCCCACCTAAGATCACCTTTATTCCTCTCCCCTCTTCTCTCAGCTCTTCACACTCCCTCATCAAATGCTACACAGTCTCTCGTCCCTTACCGCACATTCTACACATCCTCCTCTCGTCTTCCCGCCAGTATCTATTCTCGTTCTCTTCATTACCACATCTAAACCTCGCCACCATCCTCTTCTCCTTCAACTTCATTTCTCCCATCAGATACTCGGCCTTCCCTTCTTCCACTATTTCCTGATATCCGCCATTATATCTTCCATTACATATTCTCGCTCTCCTTTCCTGTGCTTTATCTCTTCTTACCAACTCATCCACCATATCTCTTCCCCCTCTCTTCTCCCTTCTATCTCTTCCCTCGCATAACCCACTCTCTCATAGAACCACCTTCTCTCTTCCTGCCCATACCTTATCCGTTTTTTTGCCACTTCTCTCATGCACTCCTTTACTCCAACAATATCTTCCCGCTTTCTGATCATCTCCTCATATTTCACCGCCCTCTCTCCTGCCCTTATCCTTATTTTCTCTAATTTTACCTCTTCCCCTACGATATACCCTGGTGTCTCTCTGTCCAACCCTAATGTCCACCTCCAGTACTTCTCCTGAATTCTTTCTATTTCTTCCCATTCCTTCCACCCCCATATCTCCGCCCCATACCCCATCACACTCTTCACCAACTTGTCAAACCACCATCTTCTCTTCTCCATATCCTTCCCAAACACTTTTTCCCCCAAACCTCACACTTTTCCCACTATTCCATTACCCTTCTTCGCCAATTCCCTCACATGTGCCCCATATTTATTGTCATACCGCACTACATACCCTAGGTATTTCCACTCCTGTACACTCTCTAATTCCTTCTCACCCCACCACCACTTTTGCTTTATACCCCTCCCCCGTTTCTTCTGGAAAACCATCATTTTAGTCTTTTTCACATTTGGTTTTAAATCCTTCCCCTCCAAATATCTCTTCATTACCACAATTAACCCCCTCATCTCTTCTTCCCTGTCTGCCATCACTACCACATCGTGCGCATACGCTAGCACCCACACCTTTATCCTTCCTATCACCACTCCACCCCTTTGATGTCCCCGCAACACCTCCTCCAAATCTCGAATAGAGAAAATAGGCTCGGGCTCAACGGACATCCCTCTCTCAACCCTTTCTTCGTCCAAAATCTTTCTCCTTTATCCTCCCTCACTCTCGTCACGCACCTTGTTTCCTCGTACACCTTTTCTATCGCTCTCACCAAGCCCTCACTTATCTCGGCTTTCCTTAGTACCTCCCACAGCTTCTTCCTATTCACATTGTCGAATGCTGCTTTGATGTCAAGGAACATTCCATACATCTTCCCCCCTCTCCTTTCCAGCACCCTATTTACCACTTGCTTCATCACATATATATTAGCCACCGTCCGCCTTCCCTCCCTGAAACCCGCCTGCCAGTCCTTCACTAACCCCTTTTCCTCTATTTCCTTCTTAAGTCTCCCTCTTAATATCCCCGCATAAATCTTATACCCCATGTTGGTAATGCTCACTCCCCTATAATTTCCCACTTTGTTCCTTTCCCCTCCCTTGTATACCGGAACTACCCTTGCATCCCTCCACTCCTCCGGGAATCCTTCCCCCCTCCATACTTTACTCAGCACCCTTCTTATCCGTTCTCTCGTTTTTACCCCCATGTACCTCCACTGCTCCCCTTGTATTCCATCTGTTCCTTGTGCCTTTCCCAACTTCACCTTCCTCAGCGCTTCTTCCACCTCCTCCGCCTCAAAGTCCCCTACACCTCCTCTTCTCTCCCTTCCTGGTTCCGGTTTCTCCCTCACAACCCCATCACCTCCATACAGTGCTTTCGCCATTCCTCTTCATCCAACCTCACCTCCCTTCTCTCATATTTACCTCTTCTCTTGTTTATAAAACTCCATATCTCTTTTTCATTCTTCAACCCCCTTATTTCCTCCTCTACTTCCTTTCTGAACTCCACCTTTCTCCTTTTACAAAACACATCAGGATCTGATTCATTTACAAATCTATACCTGGGTGAGTGGGAGGGTAGGTGAGGGGGCTGGATGGGGGGTATGTAATACTCTTGGGGAAGCGGAGACAGGAACATTTTTAAAATTAAGTGTAAGCAAAAGATGTATTTTTAGAGGTTGCTTATGGTGAGTTTTAAGCTCTTCAAAACGAAAAACATTCAACACATTCCACCACTATCATAATTTATTCATTTTTGCAACTGTTGCGAATCGTCATGTTCAGTACAATCGTGATGCTACCCATCTTGGTTCGTGGAGTGTTGTAAATATGTTTTTTAGCGATAAAGTGACAAAAACGATCTTTCATGTGCAAGTAGAGGTGAGCACAGTAACCATTGCGATCCTTAGAACTACATTAAGCACATTTCTTAAAAGCACCTAATAAATAACTAGATGCTCGGAATAATTTTAAAGAAACAAGTACTTATCTAAGTAACGACGTATGTAGGAGGAGTCTGTTATCTTATCACACACAAACTATTGATGTAACTTCCGATACAAGGCAAGTGAATTGTCATCTTGAAACACTTTAAAAGAGGCCAAACGCTTTGGCGTCTTTCTTATAAAATTAATCATATGTCATTGACAATTATTATTAAAAATCATGCACAAAAGTGATGTTCTGTGGGGTACCTTGAAATGTAAACGATGCTCCACATAATTAAAAAAAAGTGCCCGAGACTTAACTAGTTGCAAAACTGATCAATTTCCTCATTTATCAAGCCCGCGGAGATTGTTGACAGCGAGATGACAATGGAAAAAACTAATTGATACAAAGTTCCAGTCTTGGTGTCGTCCGATTCATAAAAACCAAGAAACATTTCACGAATTTGCAAATCTTTTTCAAAAAATGTGAAAGGCACTAAAACCTTCAATACACCCATCATTGATGCTTTGTTAATCATAATTCAAAAACATCTACGAGTCTGAATTCAATCAATCAATCAAATATTTATAGTATAAATAAATTTATACAAAGAATACTATTCTAGTGCCAGTAAGTAATCCTCCATATAATCAAATTTAACATAGTACTACATAATTATCAAAACCCATTAAAACAAATGTAATCCTCTCAATTTGCGTCCCCTTTCCATGATGGTCCTTCACTCCTCCACCTCCTCCATCCACCCCACCCCTTCTCCGCCCTAATTTAGTATCTCCCTCCAGCTCATTGATTTCCCACGCAGCTCCGCGCACTCTTCAAACATATGTCCAATGTCTTCTCCACCATCCCCACACAGTTCTACATATTCCTTTTTCATCCTCCAGCCAGTACTTGTTTTCCCTTTTTTCGTTTCCGCATCAACTCTCCCTACCAGTCTCCTTTCTTTAAACTTAATCCACCGCCTAGGTACCTCGGAACTCTTTCTGTAATTATTTCCTAGTTATACCTTCCATTCTCTATTTTTTCCTGTCTTTCTTGCCTTAGTGTGTCTCTGTCACTATCAACAATTTGAATTTCCTCCCTCGTGGCATCCTCAAACCCCCCTCTTTCTTCTTTTTACCTCACTTTTTGCATATCCTCCTCTTTCATAGCATTTCCGCCTGTTTTATTGACCATACCTTATTTTTTCTTTCTTCATCTCCTGCCAGCAGTATTGCAGTAGATCCCCTCCCTTATCCATCTCCAGTATTTCTGAAGATTCCATTGCAATTTTCCCCGTCTGCACCCTCAATCTCTCTCCTTTCTCTCTCCTCCTCTCCTCTAACACAATGTACCCCGGAATCTCCCTCTCCAATCCCGACACCCACTTCCAATAACTCTCCTGTAGTCTTTCCTCGCCTCACCTTCTACTCCGTCCACTCCCTTAACTCAGTCCAGTACATCATTATACTCTTTTCTAGCTTTTGAAATAGCCATCCCCTCTCCCCACGTCCTTGCCGAAGATACTCTCTTCCTTCCCACATATCTGTTCCAATATTTTTTTTTTCTTTACCAATTCCCTAATATGAGCGTCCTCCTTGTTGTCATACCTCATAGTGTATCCCAGGTATTCCCTCACACTCTCTATCTCTTTTTCCCTTCATCTCCACTCCTTCTACCTCCCCTACCTTTTTGGAAGACAACCATCTTAGTCTTCTCGATTCTTACATCCAACTCCCTTTTGTCTAGAAACCCCTTCACCGCCCTCATCATTTCCCTCATTTCATTCCCCGTTTTTGAAAACACCACCATATCATCTGCGCAGGCTAGGGTCCACACCTTGCCACCTCCGATTACCATTCCCCCACTTTGTCCACCCCTCAGTCTCTCTACCACACCCTGTATATATAAACAGAACAGTCGTGGGCTGAGAGGGCACCCCTGTCTCAGTCCTTTCGCCATTTCAAGTGCCTCCCCACACTAATCTCGCACTTTTCCCTTACACCTTGCCACTTAATATATCTCTGCCGTCTTCAGCACTATCTCTTCACTAATCCCTTTATCCCGCATAACTTCTCCCTGCACACACTATGGAAGATCCGTTTTATTTCCAAGAACAAAGCGTACACTTTTCCCCCTTTTCTCCCCAGTTCCTTGTTCACTATTTGCCTCACCCATACAGTGTCTATTGCCCTCCTTCCCCTTCTACATCCTGCCTGCCAGTCCCCAATTAAATTCTTCTCATCTATTTCCTTCTCCAAACGCTCATTCATTTTCTGCTATTATGCTCTTATTTCTGTCACCTCAACTGTAAAGTTCACATAAACTTTCAACTTTCATGTGCAAGAAAAGTGCGTTTTTCATTTTCAGCTTACTGTTTTCTTAGCAGACAAATATTCAACGATGGTGGTTTTGTCGATATTTGAACTGGTGCTGGTGGCTAGAAAAGTAGTTGCAGCTGAAGGTATAGAAGACAAGCAGGCAGTTCTTGCAAGTGTCTCTTCTAGTATTAAAACTCGCTGTAGGACTTGCGTTGCTGCGAATGGTGGCCATTTTAAGAATCAAATTTAGTCCCTCCTTTGTTGTTTCATTGTTCCTTGTTTTATTTTTCTTGTTTTTCTTGTTTAATGCAGCAACCCTATTTTGTTTTGAATTATTGTTGCAGTTTGTTGAAATTGATCTTGTAATTCATTTGGAATAAAAACTTTTTTTGGACAAATCGACAAAAATCTTTCAGACAAATGTTATAGTAGATAGTTTAAGGATTTGATAAATGTTTTATTTTCAAAAATCGATCTAGTGTTCTTCAAAGTATGTATCTTATTTTGGAATTTTTGATTGGTCGCCGTTTTGTTATTTGAAAAAAATAGAAAACAGTTGTAATAAATGCTTTAGAGAACCGAAAGCAAATGCTGAAAGTTTTTGTATTTTTTAAATATAAGGTAGTAATGACCATTTTTCGAAAAACAAAAAACGCCAATAACCATCATCTGGGACTCCAAAATCAAAAATTTGAACTAAAAAAGTTGCTGAATTTATTTTTCTAATGAACAAAAGCAACCTAATCAAGTTGCATTATGTATATTAATTTGATGAGTAAAATTCAAAGATCGAACAGACGGACGAACTCGATGAACGTGCCTGAAGTTGAGGAAATTAAAGCTGTCGATTGTTATGTGGTATCGTTAATGTAGATATTTGCCAAATTTTTTTATTGAACACTGATTACAATTTTATACACATAATTCAAAAAATGATTCAGGACAACTGCTACTCTAAAAAACATCAGCGAACAATATTAGAATTTCCTCTTCTAAACATCGATGAAATCTTTAAGTTTTTCAACGTGGGAGTAGACACCCGGATAATTAGGTTCAGCACACCCATATCCCCATGATACGATACCAATTTGAACGCCATCAGAAACAAGTGGGCCACCAGAGTCTCCCTATAAAAAAAACATAAGTATTTACTTCCGACTTTTAGCCAAATTTCAAGTTTTTATTACCTGGCAGGAATCTTTTTGATTGTCCATGAAGCATAGCATGGTATTGGTAAGTTTGCCTCCGTAAGATTTGTTGCATTCTTCCCATGCAACCTCTTGAACTTCGACTGCTTGTAACTGGCTAGGTGAGCTTCCTCCAGCACTTAAATGACCCCATCCAGTGACGACGGCAGAACGACCTCCTTCTAGAGTTCCAAGTGGAACCATACCAATTATTTGGGCCTTATCGTGTAATTTAACATGTGAAGTTAGAGTTAGAACGGAAACATCGAAATCAAACGTCACCGAGTTGTAGTAATCGTGTTCATGAATATAATTAACTTTCATTTCGCTTCCGCCCTCACCTCTTTTGCTCGTACCATAACGAATGCTCAAATTTTCAGGGTGGTATCTTACAGTGCAATGAGCGGCTGTCAAAATTAAATGAGTTGCTATTATCGATCCTCCACAGAAATGGGATCCGTAAGCTTGTAGAGAAATTTGATATGGGTATTCTTCAATTGTGACATCGTGGCCACCAACAATTTTTCCCTCTAACCGTGGAAGACGTGATTGGATATTGGGTCTTGCTTCTATGATAAGATAAGTAGGTAGTTAGAATGTGACATGATATGTGGCTACGACTTACCGACAGCAAAGGCGAATAGAACTGGAACCAAGACAATCTTGAACATGTTGGCACAAAAGGGAAGATTTCAAATTTGCTTCCAGAATTTATACTATATCTCAAATACCTAAAGAGATTAGACAAAAGGTATTTAATCAAGATAACTCAACTTGTTTCTTTAGGACTCTTATCTTTCTTTTTCACCTATATCTTATCCTCTTCTTTTTTCTTATGTTGTTCAAAGTTCGTTGTGCCTGTCTCACTTGTTAGTAATAGGTAAATCTCTTTTAATGTGCTGATGCTACCAATACGATTCAGTGTGGTTAAGTAGAAACAATTTGAGTTATCTTGATTAAATACCTCATTACGTACTTGAAGTACTTGAGATGCGTTATCAATTCTTGGAAGTAAATTTGAACTCATCACTTGTGTGGCAACATGTTCAAGATTGTCCTGATTGCAGTTCTATTTGCTTTTGCTGCCGGTAACTCGTTGCCATATATCAGATGTCACATTCTTAGTACTATTTCAAGACCCAATATCCATTCAAGGTTTCCACCCTAAGATTGGAAAATTGTTGGTAGCCAAGATGCCAACAATTCTAATATTATTGACTGATGTTCTTTGGGGTAGAAGTTACTCTGAATCATCAAAAATACATGTTGGGGCTAATCTCGCACTGTTTCAGTGTAAATTCTTGCCAAAGAAGGTATCATAGTCCAGCCGATGTAATGAAAAATATTGGGGGAGGTGGTAAGCATTCCGAAGTTAATAGAATTTTGACAGGTTGTTTAGCGGTACTCTAGCCTGTCTATACTAAGTTTTCCATCTGGTGGACCCTGTGCTAACTTGGGCGGGGGGCAAAAACCTCAGAATTTTCGAACTTTCCCAGTTTATCAATTACATCTCGTAAATTAAGCATATTGTGTGCACCATAGAGCATTACATTTGTTAAAATTTAATTGGGGAAACGATTTTTTAGACCCAATATTAACCGAGATACGGCCGAAATGTAAAAAAGTAAACGAAAAACGTAGGTTTTGGCCCTATAACTATTTATCATCAATATTCGATTGAGTGTTTTCCAAAATATCTTATTTTGAAATTTTTTATCGGTCGCCATTTTGTTATTTAATAAAATAGAAGATAATTGTAACTACAAATGCTTTAGAGAACCGAAAGCAAATGCTGAAAGTATTTGTATTTTTTAAAATATTTAAAAAATACAAAAACTTTCAGCATTTGCTTTCGGTTCTTTAAAGCAGTGAATTGTAAACTAAATTATGAACGATATATATTTTATAACAAGAAGATCACAAAAGAAAACCATAACTCAATGTTAATATAAAATTACTTGACACACACTGACTCGACTTAGGTACTATATTCGTCATAACGTAGACAACACGTACACAATCATCATTGTCGATTTCTAACACTCCCTCTCGGGACGACGATCGACTAATCCCATGATTTCCATGAATCTTCGGTGCTTGGGCCGGAACAGCGCCTTCGTAAGCATGTCCGCAGGCATCTCGTCTGTAGGTGTACAATTCAGTATGATCCGCGCTTCTCCCTGATGAAATGGTAGCGAATGTTTACTCCGGTTATGATGCACAGGATTCTTCGCTAGACATATGGCCCCTTGGTTGTCATTGTGCAACTGTACACGATCTTCTCTTTCTAATCCTAATTCATTCAAAAATTTGCGAAGGTATATGGCTTCCTTGGCGACTTCGACGAAACCCATATACTCTGCCTCATTTGATGACAGCGCTACTGATCTTTGCTTTTTCGCATCCCACGCGATAGGACTTCCGCTCAGCATGAAGCAGGCGCCGGTATAGGATCTTCTGTTGGTTGGGTCTCCGCCCCAGTCCGCATCGACGAACCCGGTCAGATGGGAACTTTTATCCGAGGTATAATGGAGCCCGCCGTCCGGTGTTCCCTTCAGGTATCTCAACACCCTTTTGGCTGCGTTCCAATGAGATCGATTGTAGCGATGATTGAACTGTCCCAGGTAACTACAAGCGAATGATATATCGGGTCTTGTAGCCACCGACAGATAGTTGAGTCCACCTATCAGTTCTCGGTAAGGTAAGGCTTTCTCCTCGTCGCTGATGTCTCCCTCTGGTTCGCATAACTTCGGGATCTAAAGGAGTAGATACTTCCTTGCAATTGGTCATACCAAACTTCTTTAAGAGTTCCCTCACGTATCCACGTTGACACAACGTAATGGACTGATCATCTGTATCGAACTCGATGCCTAAACAGTATTTCGCTGGACCGAGATCACGCAGTTCAAAATGTTGACCTAATTTTTCCCCAATGGCGGCGGCATGATTTTCTTTCGGAGATGAAATCAAAATGTCGTCCACATACGTCACAATATACGAGGTGGCCCCCTCATGTACCATTGTGTACACGCACGGGTCGGCACTTGTCGGAACTGCTCCCATCTTCATAAGAACATCGTTTAGCTTCGTATGCCAGCATCGACCAGCCTGACGAAGTCCGTACAACGACTTCTTCAGTAGGCATACCATGTCGCCTGACTCGAACCGTTTCAACCATGTTCTGGCTTCGACATTGATCGCTTGGTCTTGATCCCTTTCGGAGAGTCTTCTTAGGCCTTCCAGAAGATGTTTGTGGGCCTCCATGTACGTCTCCTCTTCCAAGATTCCGTTCAAATATGCGGAACTGACGTCGTACTGTCTTAGTTTCATGCCTCGCATAGCCGATACTGCGACCACTGTGAGCTCAGTCTGGCAACTGGCGCGAATGTCTCATTAAAATGAACTCCAGGCTTCTGAAGGAACCCTTGGGCCACAAGACGTGCCTTCCACCTTTCCACGGATCCATCCGGATTCAGCTTGTTCCGCAGAACGATTCGACTACCGATCACCTTTGCTCCTTTAGGTCTTTTCACAACGTCCCACGTTTTCATTTTGATTATTGAGGATACCTCCTTAGCGATGGCTTCCAACCATTCTTCAGATTGGCTCCCATTGATGGCTTTATCCAAAGATTCCTCACACACAAAGGCTTCACAAAATTGAAGTTCGTCTTCGTGCTCTTCGTTTTCCTCCGAGGTGCCAGAGGCAGTCTCGTCGGATGGACGTGTGGTGACGTATTCTTTTCTTGGTCTAACTGGAAGTCCGGTTCTGACAATTCTTGGACTACCACGCCCTCGTTTTGGTGCTAGTTCTTGAGTGGACGTGTCGTTGACTTCCGGTGTGTTGTTACTCGGAGTGATCTCCACCTCGGTTATCGGACCAATATCTTCTTCAGGACCGAAATCCTCGTAACATCGTGTTTCTCCGAAATCGTTCAAAAATCGAACGTTGCGGCAGATTTCCACCTTCTTTTCAGCTGGGATCCTCACCCTGTACGCCTTCGAAACTTCCGAGTAACCCAGGAGCACCCCTTCCTTTCATCTGGGATCGAACTTCCCTTTGTTGGGATTTGTGTCGAGGAAATAGGTCTTGCATCCGATTTCTCTGAGATGACTCACTTTTGGTGTGGTTCCGTGCCACAATTGATAATATGGAGTTTTACCATCCAGGCTACTTGACGGGCACCTGTTTCGCAAATAATTCGCGGTATTAACGGCTTCCGCCCAAAAACCAGGTGATAGGTTACCCTGAATCATAAGACAACGAGCCACATCGAGCAATGTACGGTTCTTGCGCTCGGATAAGCCGTTCTGCTGAGGAGTTCGGGCGACGGATAATGGGCTTTGTATCTCACATTCTTTCGCCAAGGTGTCTAATTTGTGGTTAACGTATTCACCTCCGTTGTCGCTCTGAATATGTTTTATTTTCTTATCAGTTTTGGTTTCGTACATCGCCTTCACAGATTTGAACGTATCGCACAGCTCGTCTTTAGTTTTCAAGAAACGAACTTCACACCAGCGAGTTGCTTCGTCTGTGAACGTAACGAAATATCTTCCACCGCCTATCGAGTTAACACGCATGGGACGGCACAAATCGGTGTGAATTATCTCGAGGATTTCGAGATCTTTCTTCTGAGTACTGGGATATGGAGAAGCGCACATTTTGACCTTGATGCAGGTTTCGCATTCTAACTTGAGATCGCTCTCCTCCAGTTCCATTCCTGTTACGACTTGCTTCCTGTACGCGGCGGTTAAGTCACCAACGTTGAGATGACCCATTCTGCGGTGCCAAATCTCCAGAGGTAGCTTTGGATATCGCGACGTTATTCCAACGGACGCGCACTCTGAATTCTGCTCGGTTTCACGAACGTAATACAGATCATTCTTACGCAGAGCTACGAGACGCACATTTCCATCGCTCTCCAGTACATGGGCTTCATTTTTCAAACAGGACGTCATAACCGTTTTGGGTTATTTTGGAAACTGACATCTGATTTGTTCGTAGTTCCGGTACTTGTAAAACATTTGTTAGTGTAATAGTTCTCATCTCACCAGATACAATGCAAGATAATTCAGTCTTGCCTCTTGCCTCAATACTAGTCGAGTTTGTATCAGCCATATGTATTTTCCCTGCATCTTTCTGAATGTCAGTGAGAATCTCAACATCTTTGCACAGGTGAGACGTTGCACCGCTATCCAAGCACCAAAATGTCGTTTGTGACACCGGCGATTGGTGAGCTTCATTGCATTCATTCGCGTAAAATGTTGTTTGATTTTGTTCAGACTTCTTCTTCACTGGACATTGAGAGGCTTTATGTCCTACCTTATGGCATTTGTGACACTTGTACTTGAATGTAGAACTATCATCTTTTGTATCTGCATTCTTATTAGTCGGTTGTTTCTTTTGTGACTGTTGCCGTTTTACGTAGAGCGCGTTTTGTTCATCACTTCTAGTTTCGTTCGTTCGGACTTCGTGCTCTTCGACGATCTTAATTCTCAAGGTATCCGCGTCAGGAAGCGAGTCCCGTGACTCGATTGCACATCGAAAATTTTCGAAGCTTGCTGGCAGACTATATAATAGCATTATGGAAAGTAAATCTTTATCGATCTTTACGTCCATTTCCTCCAGCTTGTCCACAGCATCGAAGAACTTGTTCAAATGCTCCTTCATATTGCCTTGCACATCCATCTTTTGAAGCATAAGCTGTTTCAGTAGGGTGGCCTTTCTCGCTGGACCCTTGGATTGATAAATTCCTTCCAATTTCAGCCATACGTCACGCGAGGAAGTGCAGCCCTTTACTTGCTTAAGTTCGGAGGGACTGATGGATAATATGATGTCCGACTTGGCTTTACTGTCGGCCGTGCACCAGTCTTCCCAGTTCGTTGTGGGTTTTCCTAAATTGCCGTTCACGTATCCCCATTCGTCGTTCTTCACTAACAACGCTTCCATTTGGAGTTTCCACGTGTCATAATTTAAACGATTCAGTAATTCGATACGTGTTGAAATTGACGACATTTTCACTTATTTGTTTTACACACTTTATTGTTATATTGTTCGTTAATTAGTTTACTTTCGGGTTGCCTGTTAGTTGCCTGGGCCCATAACCTTTTGAGAGGCAGTGAATTGTAAACTAAATTATGAACGATATATATTTTATAACAAGAAGATTACAAAAGAAAACGATAACTCAATGTTAATATAAAATTACTTGACACACACTGACTCGACTTAGGTACTATATTCGTCGTAACGTAGACAACACGTACACAATCATCATTGTCGATTTCTAACAGTAATGACGATTTATCGAAAAACAAAAAACGCCAATAACCATGATCTGGGGCTCCAAAATCAAAAATTTGTACTAAGAAAGTTGCTGAATTTATTTTTCTAATGAACAAAAGCAACCTAATCAAGTTGGATTAGATTTATTATTTTGATGAGTAAAACTCAAAGATCAGACAGACGGACGAACTCGATGAACGTGCCTGAACAGATCGACAAGCTGAAACCGTAAAGAAGTGCCACACATAATTTAACAGAAGAAGCACCTTTGTCTTCTTGACGTAATCAATTTTAATTTCTTCAAGCCTGAAACATGTGTTCGGTATTTTCAAGTTTCCATAAAAGTCATTAATTGTTTTCCTTTTTAAGTTGGTTCGGGTTTAATATTTTGAATCAATTAAGCAGTAGGTAAGATAAGCGAAAATAATTAACATCTAGATGTTTAAATTATCTCTATGAAATAGCCATTTTCTAAAAATTCGCTCCCGCCATTGTTTTTCATTTTGGGTTTCTCATTCGTTGCCATACATTTTTCGAGAAAGTAGCTATGGGATATTTTTGGGGTTGTCTTGCCGCGGTTCTGACCATTCCCGAATCCTCCAGCACCAGACTAGAAGTTTGTCAGCAAATTTCGCCTTTGCTTTAAATTTTGCCACTTTTGTTGAGTTTTCAATGTCATTATCCAACTAAGCTGTAGATATTCTTACGAATTTCAAGTTTGCACGACATTTTTGAATTGGATTGTTGAAACAATTTGACAATTAACAATCTGCGATTTGTTTACCTGCTTTATGATAACTAGATCAGACGTCAAAATCTTGTAGAGATTTCAGGACAAACTTCCCCTCAAAGCTTATGTCTCATACAAATGAGTGACTTTTAAGCGGTGCGTTAAGTATTCCCAGGACAATTCACCGAATTACATATTTCAGTAGGTAGTAAAGGTAGTAAACTGTTTGCAAGATCAATTAATAAACTTCAAAAGGGTCACAAGTTGAGGAAATTAAAGCTATGGTATCGATAATGTAGATATTTATCAAATTTTTTTATTAAACACTGATTACAATTTTATGCACATAATTCAAAAAATAATTCAGGACAACTGCTACCCCAAAAAACATCAGCCAACAATATTAGAATTTCCTCTTCTAAACATCGATGAAATCTTTAAGTTTTTCAACGTGGGAGTAGACACCCGGATAATTAGGATCAGCACAGCCATATCCCCAGGATACGATACCAATTTGAGCGCCATCAGAAACAAGTGGGCCACCAGAGTCTCCCTATATAAAAAACATAAGTTATTACTTCTGACTTTAAGCCAACTTTCGAATTTTTATTACCTGGCAGGCATCCTTTTGACTGTCCATGAAGCATATCATGGTATCGGTAAGTTTGCCTCCGTAAGATTTGTTGCATTCTTCCCATGCAACCTCTTGAACTTCGACTGCTTGTAACTGGCTAGGTGGGCTTCCTCCAGAACTTAAATGACCCCATCCAGTAACGACGGCCGAACGACCTCCTTGTAGAGTTCCAGTTGGAACCATACCAATTATTTGGGCCTTTTCGTGTAATTTAACGTGTGAAGTTAGAGTTAGAACGGAAACATCGAAATCAAACGTCATCGGGTTGTAGAAATCGTGTTCGTGAATATAATTAACTTGCATTTCGCTTCCGCCCTCACCTCTTATGCTCGTACCATAACGAATGCTCAAATTTTCAGGATAGAATTTTATAGTGCAATGAGCCGCTGTCAAAATTAAATGAGTTGCTATTATCGATCCTCCACAGATATGGGATCCATAACCTTGTAGGGAAATTTGATATGGGTATTCCTCAATTGTGACATCGTGGCCACCAACAATTTTCCCATCTAACCGTGGAAGACGTGATTGGATATTGGGTCTTGCTTCTAAGATGAAATAGTAGGTAGTTAGAATGTGACATATAATATATGGCTACGACTTACCGACAGCAAGGGCGAATAGAACTGCAACCAAGACAATCTTGAACATGTTGGCACAAAAGTGAAGATTTCAAATTTGCTTCCAGAATTTATACTATATCTCAAGTGCATCAAATACGTAATGAGATTAGACAAATGGTATTTAATCAAGATAACTCAAATTGTTTCTTGAGGACCCTAAATTCACCTTATCTTTCTTTTTCACCTATATCTGATCCTCTTCTTTCTTCTTATGCTGTTCAAAGTTCTCTCACTTGTTACTAATAAATCTCTTTTAATGTGCTGATGCTACCAATACGGTTTGTATTCCTGTGTGCTGCACCTTTTTCGTAAACGAAACCCTTAACGTATCTATTATCCTTATCAGAATAAGGAACTATAAGGGCGCCGCTAGAAAATGTTTCCAGGGGGGGCAAGTACTATTGGGGGTTCGTGGCTCTGACGTTTTTTCAAGATTTCGTACAAAATTCCTTTTCCCAAAGGGGGGGGGGGCGAAATTGTAATCCATATTTACTGAATGCGTTCAGTTAACACATTTATGCAAATCATTGTCGAGAGGTGCATCTGCACCCAGTTCACGTGTATTTAAGTAGAAACAATTTGAGTTATCTTGATTAAATACTTGATTACGTACTTGAAGTACTTGATACCAATTCTTGGAACTAAATTTTGAACTCATCACTTGTGTGGCAACATGTTCAAGATTTTCCTGATTATACTTCTATTTGCCCTTGCTGCCGGTAAGTCGTTTCCATATATCAGATGTCACCTTCTTAGTACTATTTCATCTTAGAAGCAAAACCAATCCATTCAAGGCTTCCACCATAAGCTAGGACAGGGCCTAATTCAGTTTTATTTATTGTACTTTGTAATGCAATGTTGTCCAATTATCATCACAGCTAAAATAGTAATTAAATTCTATAAATATCTATAATGTGTTATTGAAAATGATAAACTAAAACATTAGCGACTGTTAAATGTGCACAACCTTTATCAATTTACGTTCTTAAATAAAATCTTCTATAGGTACAAAGTGAATCCAATTTTACAACACAGCGGTAATTGTGCGTGCTGTTAATTATTATCAATTGGTTGTTTAAATACAAGAAGGATTATTTTGTTCTACATTTAATTATTAAATCGGCAAAGACAATAATGTCGCGATGGTACTTTGTGTGCAAGAGAAGCCTTTTACGGACGTTCAAGGGCAAATAGAAAATATAACCTTACATAGGTAGGAACGTTCATAGACGTAGAGAGAAATTTTAATGGGAGAAGTGATTATTTACTTAAAATTTGAAGGAGAAGTTTAGATTATTTTCTATTATAAGGGGAGAAGTGTGTATCTGAAGACATATCTACCTTGCATGTCCCGTATTCATATTATACAGTATTTGTACAATGTTTATGGTGTACAATAATGTATTTAATATTGTTATAATTTATACGACCCTTACATACAGTACGCTACTGAACATGTAGTCTTGTTGTTTTTCTTCTCTATTTTTTACCTGCGCACTCTCTCGTCAGTGTTGGCTTCATGTTTTAATAACGTTCGTACATGGAAAGGCGTTTTGGAGGTTGTATAGGATCACCAGCTATTTGGTGATCGTGCCAAATAAACAATAAAGTTTTGGGAGTTGTGAAAACAACTAACATTTTTATTTATATTTATTTACAAATATGTACAAGTGTTAACAACGCGGAATGCGGTTAATGATGGAGGTCGGTCGCCGGAGGGTAAACCGGTTCTGGAATGCGGGCAGACGGGTCGATGTAGACGGACTGGTCGGTGTTGGCAGCTATGACTTCTGACTTTGACTGGTTACTGTGGCAAATGCGTTCGCTTATAAAGGATTCTGGCCGGTGGCGACGCGTTGTCATTGGTCGGCCAATGAGAATCAATCGTGGCTTTTTCCATGTCAATTATGTTAATCACTCATCAATATCAACATCTTGAACCACCTATGGCCCCCCTTCTCTCAACGTGATTCGCAAGATGCAGGTTATTTCCATACTTTCGTGCCTGGCCATCACCCTACTGTAAATTCCTGTTAACCCATAATCTTGAACTTTATTTAAAAAAAAAACATTTGCAATTTACAAAGTGAATCAGGTGTAGTCAACCATGGAGCGCATCGGTCTGTCGAATCTTCTTCATCATCATCAATGTGGTCTTCCTGATCCACCTTTGGTGCAGTCAGTGGGATCCTCACTCTCGTCATCGGTGTCAGCTTCGTTGGTGTCAGGTTGAGGGGAGTTGTCACATGCTGTGCACACGCAGTGTTTGCATACTGCAGAGCACAACAAACCAGCCTTTTTACAGCTGCAGCCTGCAGTGACACAACCAGTTGTGAGTGATCATTTTAACATCCTGGTGGAAGGACATTTTGAGCTCCAAGCAGTGGTGTAGTGGAGCGGGAACGCGTGGGAACGGCGTTCCCACTCTGCTTCTTCCTAAAATTCCATATATTAATAGGCCACCCGTGTTTCTGGCAGTCTGGATCGTCCGATGTTAGTCAATTCTCAGAAGAAGCTGAGCGTTCCCACACTCTAAAATTTACGACTACACCACTGGCTGCGAGACTGGATACAGGATAATCCTTAGAGTGACCTCTCATCACTCGTGTATTTTGATTTCCTTTCGATCAATTCAGAAGATTAAAGCCGATGTTCGACAAAGGGAAATATGCTTTCGACTTGTCAGCGGATGTTCGATCCCATTGGATTTACCGCTGCAGTGACTCTGCCCATTAAACAATTGGTTCAATAATCATGGAGGAAAAACAAGAAATGTCGGCTTGCTAGGATGAAGAAAGTAACTGTGCCCATACTTGAACTTTTAGAATATTTAATTAAAGCAACTGAGGAAGGTGAATGGGTGCCCTGTCCTTCCGTAACAAATTCGCATTAACGTAAAATAATATACTTTAATCTCATGCATTAAAGTAGACATGAGATTTTTCGAAGCGCATGCATTAAAGTAGATATACATGTACTACATGTATATCTACTTTAATCTCATGTCTACTTTAATGCATGAGATTAAAGTATATCTACTTTAATGTGAATTTGTTCGGAACTATCTTAGTGTCAGTCAATCAGGCACATCTCGTTTCTCACCGGCTTGCGAATAAAATAAGATTAAACAGCACCTGTAGTCACTTGACGTAGCTTTTTGCTCCTACGAAGAAGAAATGGCAATGGGTAAAATGGCGAAGCGCGAAAAAATTTAACATTTTTATTATGTACGAACATTTTCTAGACCTTGACCATTTCAGAAAATCATATACATATACATATAGTTTCAAGCCAAATGGGCTGATTCCCATTTTGCGCTGGCGCTGCTTTTGCAGCATTGTGCAATCAAATGTTGAGACAAACTTTCGAAAATTAGAAGTCTGTTAGAACACAAATAAAATGATGACGATTTTTGCGTAATAACTCAAAAAAATAAAAAAATAAATATATAGTGTGTAGTATAGTTGCAATCAGAAAACGATTTCTGACTTTATCCTGAAATAATATACAGGGTATGTCGTAAATATTTTTAATATGTAATAATGAAAGCTTCCACAGTTGTTCATTTTTATTTAAAAATTTTATTTGTTCTGGGTTAAACTGTGTAGATATATAATGGAATTGCTTAAATAATCCAAACAAATAAAATTTTTAAATTTTTAATATGTTGTTCATTTCCGTATAGAATGAAAGAGAAATAATATAGTGTGAAGTATAGTTGTAATTAGAAAACGAAATCATTCATCACCTATTCTATCACCTGTTACCTGTTAATTGTTTGTTCCAATCGAACCCGATCAATACATGAACAGATCAAATAAAACAAATGAACAGGTAATACAAATAGAACAATGTAAATACAACAGGGGATGATAATGAACAGTTATATATGTTTGAGAAAACTGAGAAAAATGAAAATGGAGCGTTCTGTGCAGGAGATAAACACTAGTTCAACTACATGCTCTCACATTGCAATCAAATGGCGTTTATGGTAGGTACACCCTGTATAATCAAAAATAATATAAAATTTAAAACTTTTATTTTAAGGCGATCCAAAGATCGATCATTGCGTTACATGCATTTTTTTAACATCGTCTGCCAGTAAATACAATTTTTGGTCACGATTCTTTAAATATAGGTAAACATGCACGTTTACAATTTTCTGAGAGGTTTTCCAATGAAAGCTCTCAATTTGTCAACATGTGAATAGACGCCAGGGTGCTTGATATCGGCACATCCATATCCCCAGGATACAATACCAATTTGTGCACCATCGGAAACGAGGGGACCACCAGAATCTCCTTGACATGAATCCTTATTTTCAGCGCTAAAGCATATCATTCTGTCGCTGATCTTTCCTTTATATGCCTGGTTGCATTCGTCCCTGTTCACTTCATTGACTTCAACAACTTGCAGTTGTGTGGGAGATGATCCGCCGGTTTCCAGAGCACCCCATCCAGTTACAACAGCAGATCTGCTACCTTCTAAAGTATCAGCAGTAACAAGTGGAATAATTTGTGCTTTATCAGATAGTGTAATTTTATCATCTAGTAACAAAACGGAAACGTCATAATCGGTAGTAACGGGATCATAGCGGTAATGTTGATCGACGTAGTTGATTTTAACTTCTATACCACCCTCATCTCTTGTACTGGTACCATAACGAATACTTAAGAATTGGAGATATAAACTGGAAATACAAATCTCGATTACGAAAAGCACAAAAAGTCGCTGAGCTGAGACTTACCCATCGGTGCAGTGGGCGGCTGTCAAAACGGTTTTGGATCCAATGATCGAACCACCACACATGTGTGATTCTAAAAACTGAAAGGAAACCTGGTAAGGGTAATCTTCAATATTTGCATCTTGACCTCCTACTATTCTTCCGTCCAGTCTTGGCACACTGGGACGATTGTTTGGTCTCGCCTCTAAAATTGTTCACGTTAATTCAAGCAAAACTACGAAGAGTAAGCACTTACCAATGGCACAAGAGAGTAGAACCACAGCTAAAACAACTTTAAGCATGTTGTCGGTAAAGTGAGGATGATGTACGGTTGCTTGGTATTTATATCATTCTCAAGTACATCATACAAGTGGGATTAGATTACGATAGAGTGCTCGATATACTACTTTCCCATTATACTCTTTTATCGGAGATCACTTAAAAGCGTTACAATGCAATTTTACTTTTTCAAGGACAGGACTATCTCTACTAAACTTTCGTGTCTTATGAAAAATGGTCAACCAGCTACAGAAGCCTTTCTTCACCGCTTCTTTCCAACAATTTCTTGAACCACAGTCATTATTTCCATAATTCCTCTCTAAAATAAGTACATGCCAGTGACTTTTTTCGAATCACTGTCTTGTTGACATTCTTCAATGGTGTCCTGTATTTCTCCAACTGAAACCGGATATGGTAAGAGAGCACTAGCCGGACATGTCTACGATTAGTTATTTTATCAGAGCCAGTGAGGTGGATTGAGTACCATAGCGGTACCGACCTCCTATCTTCATTAAGAATTTAGAAATACATATGCTATATCTATTGCAACAGCAACAGCTTATATCTCAATAGTCGCTAGTGCCGAAGAACTTGTAGCCCGGTAGCCCGGTAGCCTCAACATAGCCTCACATTGTGCCGCTTCCAGTGATTTGCGGATAAACGATTACCTTTTCATCCATCTCATCTGATTCGCTAGATTTGCTGATTCTCGCCTCTAAAAATCAATAATTAAATTACTCCCTCTGGCGACTAGATTAACTGGTGAACGGTGAACTTATCATTTACAAAAAGAGATATCATGTACGGTGCCATCGACTCAACTATAGTCTACGCGGCACCAATATGGGGGAGAAGGGCCATAGAAATCAAAAGACACAGCCAAATGCTAGTAGGGGTGCAAACGAGGATGCTACTGGCGGATTGCGACCGCATAGAGGACCGTATCGGCCGAGGTCCTACAGGTGATCACCGGCGTGATACCGATCACCCTCAAAATTGAGGAGAGGGCGAGTCTTTACGACAATTCCACAGAGGGTGCGCGAGAGACCAACAAGGAGGACGTGCAGTTAGCCACGCTGGACAGGTACCGTGAGATGTGGGAAGATAACGATAGCAAGGCGCAAGACCAAGCGTTTAATCCCGATTGTCATAAAATGGAGAAGATGTAAGCAGAAGAAATTAGACTTACAGGGCACGGGTGCTTCCAAAAATTTCTAAACAGGATAGGGAAAGCACACAGTGAATTACTGTCGAGTAAGAGAAGACACACCGCAACACACCCTCTTTGAGTGTCCACAGTGGGAGGGCGAGAGGTCCTCGGTACAGGGGCAACTAGGAATACTAGGGTAGATGTTAAGAGAAGTTTGCAGACACGGTGACCGAGACGGTTGACGAGTGGAGGATAGTTAAGGAAATGATAGGGAAAATAATGAAAAAAGAATGGAATATTGAGGTCGAAGAGACGCTCTGTCACGTTATTTACCAATGTGAGGCATTCACAATGCCAAGGGAACACCTACTTGGAAATGAAAAGATTATACAGGAGGAAGTAACGAAGATTCGCCCTACTAAAATCCTGGACTTTGTTAAAGATACAGGTATTCTGGAAGGGTAGATAACAGCGGGGAGCACAATAGACCAAAAGGTCGCAGTACAGGAACCAATTGGGACCACCACTAGCAATAATAATAGGGAAATGATAGGGAAAATAATGAAAAAAAATTGGAGTGGTGAGCTCGAGGGCGCATGAGAATAACAACTTAGACCCTGTGGGCACACGGCGAAAGCTTTGCGGCAGTTCCGTGTGTCCTCACAGTAAGCGGATCCATAAGGAGGGGTTTTAGCCAGTAGAAGTCCGGCACTACCCAGGGAATTAATTTTCATCCCCTTGGTATCCATGATGGATTTCCCCTGCACATTAAAAAAAAAATCATGGAGGTGGCATAAACGGTCCGGTTACGAAACCTATCAGAAATATCTATATTTTATCTCTTGGGGATTAAAATAGGCCAGGATGTTGAGTAATTGCTTCCGTGCCGTTACCATGCCAATTGAATTACGTGACGTAGCTATATACTCAAGTAGGGAACAATGATAATGACTATAAATTAGTGACGATGCCAAACCCTTATCTTATCATCACGATATGATTTGTTTCAAGTTCTTTTGGCGATTGTACTTTATGAAGGTTCGGTGCAAAGCAAGGGTTTTTATAAGGTATTATGATGCTGCGAACGGGATAATTCAAAACTGTTACTGAAACTGACTGTTTTCGATTGTTGACGGAACCATTCCCTTTTACCAATGCCCTTTTATCGGCCAAATACATGAAAACGACATGGTGATCAATCGGGACTGTAAAGCGAGTGTTCTAAGACTTCCCATTTCATACCACTTAGCAGACCTTGTACGGTCTTAGCGACGTGGGGGTCGAGCATTATTATACAAAAGAACGATACCACTTCATCAGGACGTTTCGTCTTGCTGTTCTGTTGACAGGTAAGCGTTTTAGTATCTCAATATCTATCAGCCATCGGGTTCTTTAACATCCAACATCTAACATCTTGGCTGTCTTGAGTGATTAAGTTGTTTACAGTTGATACTATAAGTGGGAGAGCTGACTCTGGACCATAAAACGGTTGTTTTGAGGACAGTCGGGCTAACGCGTTGCCTTTTGTTCCAGCACGCCCTTTAACCCATACGGGCTCGAAGGTGTTGCTGCTTGCTATTATACTTGCTCTAGTGCGTGGTGACATTCGGAAACCAACCTAGAGGTAATTTTGCAGCGACTAAGTGCCTACAGGGCAGCCCTGCTGTATGCCTAAGAACGTTTCTTGCACTAAGCGTTAATACTACCAATAATTCTGACTGGAATCTGCCTTGTGGTTGGTTGATATGGACGTTCAGTTCTTTGGAGTAAATATCAGTAAGTACCTGTTCCTTCCATTGTTTTTGATCCATCCCTGAAGATGTCAGGTTGGTGTGGTAGTTTTTCCCTAATATAAATTGAGGGATGTGTAAGTCAGAGGATGGGCAGTTGCTCAACTGCCTCGCCCACAGTTCGAGAGTGGCCCATCTGAATACCTTTGGTATTCAACAACCCCTTACTTTTCAGACGTAATGCTACCAGCATGGCCTTCTCTCTCACGTATAGATCTAGTGAGGCAGACTCAGAAGAGCTTCCATGACGGCTGTGGGGAGTTGTTCGCATTGCGCCCGTCCACGCAAAGCACGACACATGATTAAGAAGTGCTATGTTTGTGGAGAATCTGGTTCTAGGGCATCAGACAATTGCTCCATAACAGAACATTGGTCTAATCACATCAGTGTACAGCCTCAGGATGACCTTTGGGGATGGGCCGCAAAGTCTGCCAATTGCACTCCGACATTTCCAGAAAACCCTAATTGCTTTTTCCCCTTTGAGTCTACTGGAACTCTACAAGGAGGTCATTCCGCCGTCGTCACTGGAAGTGGTCATTTAAGATCGGGAGGAAGCGCACCTGGCCGGAGGTTAAGAGGGTTATAGGTATAGGTTGTGACATACAGGGTAGAGCTGAACTAGTTATAGCTTCTATATATCTCCCAGGAGACTCTGTCAATCCACCTCCCAGTAATGAGATGGTGGAGCTGATAGAACACTGCGAGAAAAACAACAAACATCTCATCATAGGGTGTGACTCAAATGCTCACCATACTACTTGGGGGAGCACTGATGTCAACCCTAGGGGTAAATCGCTACTTGAATATCTGACAAGTACTAATCTAGAGCTACTCAATCGGGGCAGTGAACCCACGTTCGTAACTACCCGAAGCCAGACTGTGATTGACATAAGTCTGGCCTCAGTGAGCATCTCTGACCACATATCGAACTGGCAAGTCACTTCTGAAGCGACTATGTCGGACCATAGAATGATTTCTTTTGAAATTAACTGCAAGAGGGCCGTCCAAAAGGGTTATCGCAACCCTAGGGTAACGGATATTCCCCTCCACAAACATCTCCTTGGAGAAAAACTTAGACAGCACCCTTCTGGGGGACGTCTCTCGAGTCCTGTCAACATACAGGACGAAGTGGATCTTTTTCGGACTCTATTGTAGAGTCATTTGAACAGGCATGTCCTCTGAGAACTGCCAAGACACCCTACAACCATCCCTGGTGCTGCAGGGAGCTCGAAAGGCAGAAAACTCGGTTGGGCAAACTGTTCAATAAGGCAAGGAAGACCAAAGCCACAGCCGACTGGGAGGCCTACAAAGCAAACCTAAGACTATACAAGAAGGATATTAGGAGGCGTCAGAGAGAGGCGTGAAGGAGTTTTTGCGGCTCCATAGAATCCACTTCCTCTGCATCGCGCCTAAACAAAATCCTAACAAAAGATCCATATTACAACCCAGCTAGCCTCAGAAGAGAGGATGGTTCCTATACGGACAACCTCTCCGAGACAGCTAAGGTGCTAAGAGACGTTCACTTTCCTGGAGCTGCCATCATGCCACACCCTATCTGGGCAGAGGCGGTCCCCCTCACCCCCACGAGGGATGATTGGGCGACTGCTGATCAAATAGTGGATGTGGCAAGGGTCACCTGGGCCGTGAAGACGTTCTCAGCACACAAATCACCAGGATTGGACGGCATAATACCGGCTCTCCTACAGTGGGGACTGGAAATTACTGTTGTCCACCTGGTGAGAATTTATACGGGCTGTATCGCCTTTAGATACATACCAAAACAATGGAGGGAGATAAAAATTGCTTTTATCCCCAAACCTGGCAAAGGTGATTACTCCACACCTAAATCATATCGTCCAATCAGTCTAATGTCTTTTCTCCTTAAGACACTTGAAAGATTGTGCGACAGACATATAAGGGATACAGAGCTTGTACAACTCCCGCTGCACCCTAATCAACATGCATACTCTCCAGGAAGATCCAGAGAATCAGCCCTACATTCTGTTGTGGGGAGGATTGAGAGATCGCTGGACTATAAACAGTCCACCCTGGGAGCATTCATAGACATAGAAGGGGTGTTTGACAAAACAACCTTCGAAACAATTGAAGCTGCACTACGCCACCATGGCGTAACTGAGGTCGTACGAAGCTGGATTGCACAGCTACTGAAATTCAGGGCAGTGCACATCAGCGTAGGCGACATAACGGTGAGTGCACAGTAGTGAGAGGATGCCCCCAAGGTGGGGTGCTGTCACCACTTCTGTGGAACTTAACTGTAAACAGCCTGCTCTGTCGTCTCAACGACAGCGGCTACTATACGCTGGGCTATGCGGATGATATATCTATCCTAATAACCGACAAGTTTGAGGCTACTCTGTGCAGTCTTATGCAAGCAGCCCTCAGAGTAACCGAAGAGTGGTGTAAGGAACACTCCCTGTCCATAAACCCGACAAAAACGGAAGTAGTTCTATTCACAAGGAAAAGGAAGATTCAGGGCCTTAGAGCTCCTCTACTCTTCCAAAAACACCTCCAGTTTTCAGAGTCAGTGAAGTATCTAGGTATTACACTTGACAACAAACTGAACTGGAGCAAACACATCCAGCTTAAAGCGGAGAAAACAAATAGGGCCTTCTGGCAATGTCGCCGCGCAATGGGAAGACTTTGGGGCCCGTCCCCAAAGGCTGTCCTGTGGCTGTACAACGCTGTGATTAGACCTATGTTTTGTTACGGAGCAATTGTCTGGTGGCCTAGAACCAGACTCTCCACAACCATAGCACTTTTTAACCATGTGCAAAGACTAGCGTGCCTCTCGTGCACGGGCGCAATGCGAACGACCCCCACAGCCGTCATGGTAGCCCTCCTGGGTCTTCCTCCACTGGATCTCCACGTGAGGGAGCAGGCCACGGTGGCAGCCTTGCGTCTGAAAAATAAGGGGTTGTTGAACAGCAGAGGTATTGATGTGGGCCACTCCCGAATTATGGGCGAGGCATTCAAACGACTGCCTATACTAGAAGGACGGTGTGACTCACTCATCCCTCGATTTATACTAGGGAAAAACTACCGCATCTTCTTTGATGCGGAAGTGGCATCCCAACCAGACATATCCATCTTTACAGACGGATCTAAAACAATGGAAGGAACAGGCACAGGAATTTATTCCAAAGAACTGAGCCTCCATATCAGCCAACCACTAGGCAAAATTTCCACTGTCTTTCAGGCAGAATTAGCAGGAATAACGCTTAGTGCAAGTATAATTCTTATGCACAGCATAAAGAATAAAAGTATCAGGATTTCCAGTGACAGCAGAGCTGCTCTGCAGTCACTAGGTCAACACAAAATCACCTCTAGGCTGGTTTCCGAGTGTCACCAAATACTAGAGCAAGTGGCAAACAGCAATACCCTCGAGCTTGTATGGGTTAAAGGGCATGCTGGAACAACAGGCAATGAAAAAGCCGATAAGTTAGCCCGACTGGCCTCAAAACAACAGTTTTATGGTCCAGAGCCGGCTCTCCCACTTACAGTATCAACTGTAAATAACTTAATAAGTCAAGACACCCAAGCCCAGCATAAGGTTAGGTGGAACTTGATGTCAGAATGCCGTCACGCGAGAGAGGCCTTTAGAGGACCATCTCGTAGTCTGGCGCGCTTTTGCACAGGGCTATCTAGAAAGAACCTGCGGCTACTTGTGGGCATACTTTCTGGGCACTGTAAACTTAACAAGCACATGCACCGCATGGGCTTGGTTGAATCACCATCCTGTAGAGGATGCTACACAGAAGATGAGACGGCGCAACACATACTTTGTGAGTGTCCCGTACTTGTCGAATTAAGACGAACCATGTTGGGGGACTCCTGGCCGGGCATGGCTAAGATTAGAGCCGCTTCCCCGTCCAGCATCCTCAGGTTTATCTCACGTGTGGGATGGCTTGAGTGATGATGCGGGGTCGAACGACTCTAATCAGGGAGGCAGCACAAAGGGCCCGAATAGGTGGCCTATGTGCGAGTGGACTTTTGACCACCCTCCCATCGTAATCCAGAATATACTATTGCTATTATTTCAATAACTTATGTAGTTCCACAAAGCAAGTTTAAAGAGAATTATAAATGTGCCAAATGTGAATTACTTTGAATTACTGAGGAATATTGCACATGTTGCATTCATTCCTTGGTTCTCATATTACCCATTAACGTCAAGCCCCGGGTTAGTTATGGTACCAAATGGCAACTTCATTACTTACCTTACGTCCATTTTGCTTTCAACATATCATTTCAGAAACCTCAAAGAATGTTGGAAACGCTATCCAACATATGTCTCACATAAACAAAACTTCCGAACTTCGTACCATGAGAAATAAGTAAGTAAATTTGACAGTTTTGCATTATTTGGTATTCTTTCCTTCCAGGGGTTGAACCGACGGGAAATAATTGTTAAAAAAACAATTGTGCAAAGTTGCACGCCTTCCTCAGTTATTGGTGACATTTATGGTGTAGATTGAGCACAACTTTTTGATTTCCATTTAAGGGTTCTATTCTTTTCTTCGGGAACAAGATGAATCTAAACTCTACGCTGGCTGTGTTATTATTGGAAAGATACCCCTTTGCAAAATTTTACTCTTCGTGTAGGTACGTAATCCATGGTTAGATAAGATTGGGGTTGGAACATTCCCTTGATCTCATTAACCAATCACTGTACGATGAAGTTTGTCACCATTGTTGTTTTCCTACCCCTGCTTGTCATAGAATTAACAGGGTGATGGACAATGTATGATAATCTCCTCTGGAGGAACTTTGTAAGGAGAAATTTAATCGAATGTTCGTCGTTTTTCAGGTTCGTGTTTTCCTCATGCGTATGTACGGTTGCCTAAGGTTCGGTAATATGGTAGTAAAAAACTTAGCCTTTATGTTGCAGACAGGCTACAATGCGATATTACAAAGTAATTCGATAATTAACTGACTGATCCAGGTAATTAATTGCTTTATATAAACAATATACAATTTACTTTAAATTGAAAATACTGTTTCATCGCTTTGTTTGATCTAAAACCTACAAGAACCTCGATTCAATTTACATCGGGATTTGCGCCCCCAGACTTCAGCTGAAAATTACTACCCACATGAACGGGTGCATTAGGCATTTTCGAATTATCCGAAATCTTTACCATGTTAATGTACAGTTGTTCGCTGATGATGACAGCTTCGCTGTTGAAACGAGTTCGATTCAATTTTATTTTGTGATTTTTGGTGTTTTTAGTGTTGAGCCACAAGAGTTCATTCAGTTAACATAAAGAAAACAGGGGAAAATGTGGTTCTACATTAATCGTGCATGTTTTCATAAGTAAATTCTCAGTGAAAGCTTGGACAAATCATAATAAATAATTTAGTGATATTAGGAAATTGCGGTAAATTGCGGGGATTTCTCATTCTCCTGAAAAACCGAAAGTTTTCTGTCGCGTCGCGACGCTACCGGCGTGCGCAGTGGAAAACGTGGAAAATAAGGGAGCCAAGATATAAAGCGGCTGCGAATATTTCGGTAGTTAGTTCTAAACGTTTGGTTGAACGGTTCGAAATGTATCACAATGGCACTAACTGTGATACAAAAATTAATTAGCCAGATTGCACATAAAACGTATTTATATAAATTACGATTCGCGTAGACATTAAAAATCTATTTATAAAATCGAATATAAATAAATATCCGACAGAGCGGCGCAGCAAATAAACGTGTTTATTATTACATATTGCTTGTAAATTGCCAAATATGCTTTAAATTGTCTTTTTTTTTTTTTGGTAAAGCCTAAATTTTTGACGGAAGAAATTTATTGATTGTTTGGTGACTAAAAAAAAACGTGTCGAACTCGTTTTTGGGAAAATGCAGATTAGTTTGCGAATTTTCCAAATTTCCAGGCGGCATATTTTTCACCACTGAGAAGTTCCTTAAAACAAAACAAAATTTCGATCTGAGGTTATATAACATTTAAATTTCACTCTTGGGGAAAAGATTTTACTATCCATTAATCGACGCCAGTTTTGAGGTTAACGTTGTTATTATGCCAGTACGACGCGGTCACGTGGCACCAAAGACGACACTAATCGAGACGATCATCCGAAAGTTTGATACAGATAGTAAGTAATTGTAAAAATTTATTATTGATCATCTTATTTTCATCCTTCGCATGGTTGTGCTTTGTGTGTGATTTTTTGATGAATTTTTATGAATGGTACATTATTTACTCACCCTCACATTCAAGTTCTTCGCTAACTAAATATTGAGGACTTTTTTTAAATTGTGCTAGATCTACATTCTTGACCCTGCAATGTGAAAAATGTATGGCATTGTAAAAGACAAACGTTAAATTTATTGTTCTTTATTTATGTATTTTACATAGTTTATACATGTGTTCCTAACAACAAAACTACAGTTTGGCTATAGAGCTGCATTCTTTCATTCGACTTATTAAAAAAAAACTACTTCATCATTGTAGGCAACTTTCTCTCGTTTACCTCATTCGAAAATAGTCTAAAATTCAACACTTTCAAGGTTTACATAATATAATAATAGTAAATCCTTACTATAAAGGGTGATTTTTTTGCTATTTGGTTTTTCAAAGTTATGTTTTTTGTGCTCTGTGAAAAATGTTTTTGGCAAGTTACGTTATGGTCGTCATAATCGACGCACCGTGCAGGCTATTCAAGACATTGTGAGCAAATTTTGGACCAGTTTCATTCTATTGAATATCAATCCACCGTAGAGTGCGTACCTAGGTGAATATTGCTACTGTATCCGCCAGTGTTAATGAAGATCGCGAAATGTCCATCCGTGTCGCCGATCGCAACAATTGGGATTGTGTTATGGGCGCCCATATAATAATTTCCAGGGGGGAGGTTGGGGAAGATCAATGAGCTAATGAGCTATTTCAACAATATGAGGCAAATTAAAAAAGCTTTTCGTTGTTTATGAAATTATTACTGTGTGGAGTCCGAGTCCGGGGGGGGGGGGGGGGGGGAACTGGGTCTTGCCCATTCTTTTGGGGCCCAAATCACCTGGAAAATTATACGCAAGGACCTCGGTCTAAAGCCACACAAAATACACCTGGTGCAGGCGCTGAAACAGGGCGACCTACCACAACATCGTCTTTCGGTGAGAAACTGAATGAAAATCACCTTTTTTGTCTTAGGCGACAAGGTTCGTTTTTGGCTCAATGGGTACGTGGAATAAGCATAATTGTCGAATTTAGCAGCCAGAGGCTGTTCAAGAGGAAAATTGCACTACTTGGTGCGGTTCATGGAGTAATGATCTCGGACTTTTTTTGCCCAAAATGGAAGACTTGGACATGGTAGACATGTGGTTTAAACAGGACGGTGCCACATGCCACACTGCATGCGATACCAATTGACAGGAAAGTTTGGTGAGCAATTAATATCAAGTTTTAGCGCTGTCATTCGTGTGATTTGACACCACTACAAAGACTATTTTTTGTGGGTGTACGTGAAGTCACTCGTTTATAGGGACAAGCCAATCACGATTGCTGTCTTGGTGAGATACCGGCCGAAATGTTGGAAAAAGTGAAAAATGTTGATGCGTAGCCGTGGGCAACATGCATAAAATAATTTTTAAAAAGTAAATAATAGGCATCAGAGCAAACAAATTTATATATAAAATACATATAAATTATATAAGAGCGTTTTAGATTTATATAAAACTGGAAGAAAAATAAAAGGTATTTAATGTCAGGATGTCAGCAATTTTCAAAATAATATATATGTCTATTAGATGTAAATTCTTTATATCTGTAGTACATGAATTTATATACGTTTTATGTATATTTTATGTAATATTCACATAAAAAATATTAGTTGTAAAAGCGTTGCGATGACCAAATGGCAACTACTCGAGCATAATGTAATTATTACCAATGTAAAAAATTATTTAAGCAGTTTCATACAAAAAAATGGAAAAACTACATTTTTACGTGCAACTGTACTTTTAATTAACTTAATTCTTGCACGAACCCGTTTTTACCTGAACTGAAAGCCGACAGTTTATTATGATATTTTATACTTGCTTGAAAAGTTTCCCTTAACCGGATTCGAACTGTTGCGGGTGGGCGTTGCAAATTCCGAAATCCGACATGTGTTTTCTTTGTATCCGACATTGTACCACTGCGCTTACCTGAAACATTCCTTTTTTTTATTTCGTTCTTCCTAACTTTGCGCTGTTTCGCGAGTTTAAATTATGTTTGATTATATCGTTGAGTGAAGTGTTATTCAATAATTATACCTACCTTTATGTTAAAAATGACCAGGATTTAATTTATTTTATATTATTTATTTTCTATATAAATTAGACGCATTTAGTCGATATGGATCTAATATTAAAAGGTACGTGAACTACAATTTTTGGCGTTATAGAAAACCCGCGCGTGCGATTAATTATGCGGCTCAAATAGAAACGGACTTTTATTTTCGACAATATAATATATGCAATAATAATTTATAATTATATTTACAGAAGGCATACATAAAAAATATGTAATACTTCTTACATATAAGGTTTTACATATAACGTACATAAATCTAATCATATAAATATGACAGCACATAAATTTCATGGGTAATATGTAATTTTCTATATGTATATATTATATGAATTTCTGTATACAGAATATCCGTAAGTTTATATACTATTATGTAAAATATACGTAATCTGTTACATACGGTTTATATAACTTTATTAAAGAACACTTACATACTTGATATATAAAAAAGCATATGTAGGGGTATTTACTTCAATCTTATATGTGTTGTATGTATATTTTATATGTGTGTTTGCTGGGATTGATTTATCGATCCACATAAAATTTAATATCATTAACAATTTTTCTGTGTTTTCTTCAATTATCACCCTTTATAAAAAACGGGATAACATAAAGTAAAATTAACAATTAACAATTAACGACAAAATATGAATATAATTAACGCTTCCTTCAACGCTGATGTATACAATGGGATTGTACTTAATCCGGTTCTGGCAGTATTTTGCGCTCGATAGTCCACAAACACTTAATTTTGTCTGTCCATCTTGCCCAGTCACATTTTTCATTTTTCGCACATTCCTTAATATTCTGTAGCTTTATGTAATGTTCAATTTCTCTGCTTCCTACTTTTCAATCTTCTTTACGCCTAACATTGTTCTTTCTATAGCTCTTCGACATGCGCGCAGCCAGCCTCCTATGCTGTTTGTCCGCGTAGGTCAACATCGGCAATATTTTCTTCAGTTTCATATTTATTTCTTTTTTCGTGATTGTTTTTACATTCCAAAATTTGTAATCAGTTGTATTTTTTAAGCTAATTTCTTGGTCCTAGTGTATCTTCCCAGTTAACACTTCAATTTTCTGGGATGTAACTACCACAATTCTTCCATTGACCGAGTTTATGGGACATTTTTGAAGGGTTATCTTCTCTCGGTAACGTTATTTTGGTTCCACAGGTTTCCGAATCCTCCTGGCTTGATGGTACGAAGCGAGGTAGGGCAAAAATATTATATGGTCGCGTTAAATAGTTTTGGTAAACATTTTTGTGGCTTTCTTATCCTCGAACTTGACCCTGAAACCCCAGCCTCCGAAATTCGTTCTTTTTTGAAAATTTACATCATTTCTGTCCAAAATATTTTGGTATTTTTTCTGCTCATAAAATATTGTTTTGTGTCAGTTCATCTATTTCAGCTAGAATTAGTTAATTTGTAATACTTTCTTTTTGAATTTTTTAATGACGCATTTTCAGTTCTTTTCTAAAAATGGGCAGCTTTCTTGTGAGTTCTTCTTTGTCCTTGTAAATTTTTGGAAAGTATTCCGTTGCGAGCTCGATCATCTAAATTCTATCTGTGATTCATGTTTTTCCACTTAATAGTCAATTATATTATTTTTGGACTATTTTGCTTGAATTGGGTTTTTGCACCTACCATACTTTTACATACGTTCTCTTTATAACGTTTTTAGTTAATGTCGTTTATTTTCTGTAACGCCTCTGTCTGTTTTCTTTGTACAGACTATACGAGCCCGTATTGCCACTTGGATACAACCCCCACGTGTACCAAACGCATCTGATTCTCTAATAAAAAATTGAAAGTTGATTGTATTGAAAGCTTTTTTGAAATGAAAAAAATTCGCGTTCGCATCGAGATTCATTCAACTGCTAGAATCGTTGTACCGTCAACAAAAGTACCAATTAGGTTACCTTGTTCATGGACAATGTCTCTGGTGTAAAGTAAATACAGCACCGGACCAAGCGCACTCACTTGTGGAACACCAGTATGTATTCGGTGTAAAGCAGAAAAACTTGAGTCATATCGAATTCTGACCGATCTGTCTTCGATATACGATTTTAAGATTTCGTAATATTGGCTTGGTAGCCTATATCTGAATTTTTTTTTCCTTTAGCTAGCGGAATGACATTTGCATTTTTAAAATCTGATGGAAACATTCCATGCTATGGAATAATTGAGACTTTTTGCCACCTGATCTATTTCCGTAATAATAAGAAATCTTTAAGTTCAACAACTCAACCCTTATTCCCTTCGAACTGATAGGAAACATGACAAAAGATGGGAAGGCATGGTTCGTAGGCTCGTTGGTTCCTGTATTGACATTTTATTCTTATTCTTATTTCTTATTCTTATTTGCATTTGCTAAAAACTTTACAGATTTCTTTTGTATAGAGACTTTGTTTGCTTTGCAGGAATTCCCCCATAGGTTGACCCCATAGCGAAGATGGGAGTGGAATAGGGCAAAGTAACAAGACCTGAGTATGGAAGGACTGAGACAGCTTTTTAGATTCTTAAGAACAAAAGTAGGTTTGGCTAGTTTGCCGAGGAGGTACTCAACGTGGTGATTTCAGCTAAGTCTATCGTCTAAGTAAATACCTAGTACTTTGGCACTATATCCAGAGACTAATGTAGGGTTTGAGGAGAATGTAATTGAGAGCGTTTTTTCTTTCTTAAATATCAGGTTGTTCTGTGCAAACCACTCGTGAGCCCGCAGTAGCGTAATAATTTTTTTGAGTTTAACTCCTTACAGTTGTTGTCTCTCACAATTAACGAAGTGTCATCTGGATAGGCGATGCACTGGATCGGTTTTATAAACTGGAAAATTAATGTAAATAATGAAAAGTAATGGCTCCAAGATTGAGCCCTGCGGCACACCGTATTGCGTAGTTAGTCCAAATACTAATACTTATGTTTTCATTTTCTAGCGAAAGAGTATTAAATTTTGTAGCAAAATATACTTTATACTGTTATTTACGTAAATAGTTTTACTCCTGTCTAAAGCGTTTTTTTTACAACTGTAATCTAATCATTGCCTACAAAAGTATATTTGTTTTGTATTTTTGTCTAGACGACTGTTGGTGAAATTTTCCTAAACTTTACTATATGAGAACGGTGTAAATCGGGAGGTATCTTCACTTTAAAACGCCGCACGGTGAATTATTATATTGAATAAGGTTAATTATTTAATTAATTATCTATAATAAGGTTAAGTGGAAGAGCGGTCTGGTGTTCTTTTTGATTCATTTCTCCTTCTTATCGTACTTCAGGCTGTAATTTTTTTCTTCTTTCTTTTACTTTTCCTTTACTGATGGCTGGATACGTTACATTGTCCTCTTTTTTTAAATTTATTATTGTAGATGCACTCGTAAGCCAATAAAAGTCATTAATTATTATTATTATTAAGTCGGTGGTAAAATGCCTCTTATTTTGCGTTAATGATAATTTGAATAAGGTTCTATTCAGATATTCACGCCACTGCTGTAAAACTGTCTGTTGCGCAATAAAAAGACGTTGTGCAGTATGTCATCAAGACAGTAAAACCTGAAAATCAATTTCTGCTTTGGTCTCACGTACCTACATTAATAAATCCAATAGTCAAGTTTTTGCTTAATGCAATTTATTATAAGAAGGATATAATAAACGCTCAGCTCTAGGGTCGCTTTATCTTAAATAAATATATGCTTTTTTTTGTTAAACTGATGCAATACTTAAAAAAAATAGTAGTAGAGATAATTTCCGCAAAAATTGAATTATTCTGCTTCGAAGCCTTGAAGACTATTATTAAAAATATTTTTTTCTTAGTGGCAATACGTGTTTACTAGCTTTTCTTTACGAAAGTTAATTATAATAACATTTTCTTGTGGCCGTACATAGTGTAGTCGTAGTGGATGTACTGTTAGCATACCAATAAACTACACCTGGTGGTCTCGGGTTCGAATCCCGATCGATTGGTGATAAAAATACCTCCGGACATGGATGTTTGTAATGACCACAGCTGTTGATGTCCTCAACCCCCGTTCGTAAAGCGGAAATTAAACAAAAAAAAGATTTCTGGAATTTATGATTTTTTCTCAAAAACACTTTTTTTCTTCAAATAAACGTTCAATTGTTATAAAATAGTCAAAACATGTTGCTTTGTTTGGGTGTAAGATATTAAGTATAATAATAAAACATCACAAAGCGTTTAAATTTGAAGTTGTTGTTTAAAAAAATTCAACTGCTCCGTTTTTCGTGCCGGCGGCGAGTGTATTTTCATTTGTTAATTATTCTTATAAAGAACAATGTATTCTTTAACTTGCACTTAATACAAAGCGATTTATTACCACCATCTGTGCATCATCGCTACTCTTACAATATTATATTAATGAGAGTGACTGCCTGTAGTTTCATATTTTTGTACAATACGCAAAGTTGTAGCACAGTTTGGTTGTAGTTGGTTGCTCTGGATACATTACACTAAACAAAGGCACTTTAGTGTGGAACAGTCAAATCGTTATTTTAATAATTTATTGTATCTACATATTTATAAAAAAATCACGAAACACGTCAATGTCAGATTTTAAAATTACATCATGCTGTGTAAAAATTTCATCCCTTAATTTAACACCCTTAGAGTGAGGGTTTGCAACCCCTAAATTTTTAAATAGGAAGTAGGAGCTTGTGATACATCATTTAAAAGGTCTCTTCATTGTCTATTCAAAAATTTTATTGTTCTACAAATCTAATGCAAAAATTTATAGTACCTACCTACCTAAACAAAATAAAATCGTCCGATTCATGATGGAAAGTTCTACATAAAGTAAAAAACAAACAAGATCATAAAACTGAATGTAGTAGATGCTCCAAATCCTCGCCTCGGACGTCTTGGCAACATCCTAACATTAAATAAAACTGTCTTCGAACTGTCGTGTGACTGACCTAATCGGAGACGTTATCCTTATTCCTAAATGAACTACTTAATGTAGTGGTTTAGTTTTGTATGCAGCACTTTTCAATCCTCATAAGAAGTCTAACAGCGTAAAATCAAGTAATCGTGCTGGCCATTCGATCGCTCCTCGTCTCCTTATCCACCGATTTGGAAATATTCTGCCGGGCATTGATTAGATAATGTGGCGGTGTTCCATCTTGCTGGAACGATATCGTATTGACTGGAAGGGTTTGCCGGATCAGGATAAACATTTTCTGCATAATCTTCTGCATAATAATATAATAAAAATAAAAAAATAAAATAATAAAAAAATAGTAATAATATAATCTTCTTCCTTCTCTCCTGAATTTGCACATCCTCATCCCTTCTTATGATTTCCTCCACCATCCCCCGTCCCTCTTCACTCCTACTTTCCACCTCGCATCCCCACCTTCATAATAGACCTTCCTTCCCTGCTGGTCATGCTTTAGTCTCATTTTCTTTACCTCATTCCAGCAGCTTTTTAAAATCCCCCATTTTTCCCTTCTTTCCATCATGTCCTCAAATGCCATTGCCCTCCTCCTCCTCCCTGTCACAATTCTAATCCTCTCTAGCTTTATCTCTTCCTCCAGCACATACCCAGGAGTTTCCCTTTCCAGCTACTCCCTTTCCTCCGACCCCTATATCTATGATCCATATAACAACATACTTTTTATCAACTTGTTGAACAGCCACCGCCTTTTCTGTATGTCACTCCCCATCCACCTCTCCCTTAGGCTCCATACCTGCCCCATAATTCTTATTTGTGCATTGTCCTTATTGTCATACCTTATCCCTACCCTAAATACATAACATTATCTACACTTTCTACACCCTCCTCACCCCACTTCCATTCCAACCTCCTCCCTCTTCCTCTTTTCTTTTTAAATTCGGAGAAGGTTGGGATGGAGGTGAACCCGAACAAGACTCATTAACTTAGTCTTGTTCGGGTTCACTTCCATCCCAACCTTCTCCATATACCTCCTTACTACCCTTATCATACCCCTCAACCCTTTTTCCTCTCCTGATGCCAAAACCCCATCGTCTGCGTACGCCAAAACCTACAGTAACTCTATTACAAACAGTGGCGACAAGCGACGTATCGATTTTTATTGGCCGTGATATATTTTGCCTCTTAATGGCGGCCTGACTGTGTTTATCTTTGACCAGCGTGTGATTTTTATTTGGGTTTAGCACGTTGCTAGGATACCACCGTTGAGTTCGTAGAAACCCGTCCAAAATTTTGCCTCCTAATGGCGGATGGGTGGAGCTAATCGCTGCTTGTCGTCACTGTTTGTAATAGAGTTATCCCCAATTCAGTAATAAGAAAATTTACGACTGACCATAATATGATTTACGATTTAGTGCAGAATGTAAACTTATTTCCGGGGGGGGGGGCACCCCCTTATATACGTCATTGTTAAGATCACTTCCGTCTGTTTGAACACTACGTTGAAGACGTTCCTTGAAGCTACGCATTAAATGTCTCCAGGGATGCTGTTAATTTATTAGCGAATAGCTTCTTTTAGTTCCAGTATAGTGCACGGTAAATGTCCCCATTGAAAAAAATTTGGAATTGTAAGGTCTGGTGAACGGGAGGTCCAAGTGACATCACCAAAACGAGAAATTACTCTCTCAGGGAATGTTGCCCCATCTTGCTGATACTATACATCACGGTTTGCAATGCGGGGACGTCGCAGTTCAGGCAAGAAATAAGTTTCCAACATTTCCATGTCCCGTTGTGGATTCACCGTAACTGCATTACCATCGCTGTCCTAAAAAAAATAAGGACCGATGATCCCCACTTCACTAACCGCACACCATACAGTCACATGTAAGCTGTGCAGACGTCCCTCACTCACGATTTGTGGATTTGCTGGACACCAAAATCGAAAGTTCTGTTTGCTTACAGCACTGTCCATATGAAAATGAGCCTCATCACTTATAAGGATTATAGCTCCGTCATTTTCATCTAAAATTTCCATCATTCAGTGACAATATTCTACACACTGTCTCTTGTCTGGTAGACTCAATTGTTCACTGTACTGCAAACTTGTATGGATTACAGTGACTCTATTACAAACAGTGGCGACAAGCGATGTATCGATTTTTATTGGCCGTGGTATATTTTGCCTCATAATAGCGGCCTGACTGTGTTTACCTTTGATCAGCGTGTAATTTTTATTTGAATTTGGCACGTTGCTAGGATACCACCGTTGAGTTCATAGAAACCCGCCCAAAATTTTGCCTCCTAATGGCGGATGCGTGGAGCTAATCGCTACTTGTCGTCACTGTTTGTAATAGAGTCACTGTAGTATGGATGAAATTGAAGATACGTGACTAAAATTTTTCTCACAGTGGACGAGAGAAGTTCCAGAGTTGCTGCTCGCTTTCTTTTCGAACGGTTGGGCTTTGCACTGTTGTAATCCGTACTCGATGAACATTATCCGAGGTACTAACTGTCCTTGCCGGTCCTGGGGATTTCTACATTGTGTATCCAATGCAATATTGTGTTGCGATCAGGGATCGCACCATGCCACGCACTGTTAAAATGCATACGAAAGTCTCGTTGTGTCTGAATTACTGATTCTTAAGTAAAAGCGTAGCAAGACAAACGTACGATGTTCCAGGTTCAACATCATGGCTACAACTGAAATTGCGTATTCTCCCCTCCACAGTGCGGCCGTGCCCAACTCTCGCCACTTAATATTCTCCGTGTATTACACAAGTCAAAAACATGCGTTCTTCCGGTAATCACCCTGTACTGTACATGGTTATTATAAGTAAGTTCCCAGTTTGAAATGGCAATTGCTCTGCTAATTTTTGAGATTCTGAAAGAATAAAAACACCATTTTGTTTGCAAAGAAACGGGGTTTATTTTAACGCACCCCCTCACATATACAATCCTGTAAAACACTATTAAGAAACACTTTTGGTGATCATGTAATTAGTAGACACTTTTCAAACAGAAGGCCTCCTAGGTCACCAGATCTTAATCCAGCTGACTATTTGGGTTACCTCAAAGGGTGTTTCTTCGTAGACCTACACCTCGTGAGGAATTGAAACAATTCATATCAAATATCATTGAAAACCTTCCACTTAATGGTCTTCATAATGCAGTTCATAACATAGAAGAACGACTGTACCTCATTGAACAGAATAGAGGTGGTCAATTTTTCTTGTTTGGTCTTTATTAATAAACCCCGCTTCTTTACAAGCAAAATGGTTTTTGTTAAAGTCACTAAATATTCTGTTTTTGTATTTTTTGAGAGTCTCAAATGTTAGCAGAACTTACTTTTGAATAACCCTATACAACTATTTATGGAGCTTGACAACGTTGGTAAATAACGGTAACAAACTTTTTAAATTATCGTTTTACTTTGATTACAATAAATTGGCTTCCACATATTAATCTGGCTTTACTTTCAGTTGAACGCGCACCATGTGGTGTTTAGGATCACGTTTCGGATGCTTATTTTATTACGATTAAAATTAAATTTAAAGTATGATCCTTGCATCGATCTATTTTTAAAAACGTGTAGCTTATTAAGTTTCTGATTTATTAAAAAGTTTTAAAATGTATGAAATTTTAGGATCAATTCTTAGGGACACTATTGTTATAAAAACTTAATCGTTTGCGTACAATTCCACTTGCAATGTAAACAAGACTAATTTAAGAAGGCGAACAATAGAGATCTTGTAAAGAAACATATGAAGGAAACGTCTTGAGGCACTTGTCCATTGTTCCTTAATAATGGGTCTGTCTTAGTTGGTGTTGAAAGTGTCATAAAGATTAGAAACTAGAGCTTTAATTTCCAATTAAGTTCAATGCTTCAGCGAGCGGTTGCACTGCAACAATTCAATGTTCACTACAGGGGACAAATCTGTTATAAAATTGTTTGTAAAATACTAAATAACGACGCATAAATGTTCTAAATCTGGATTGATTGACACAGTAATAAACATATCGTCAAATAAGTGTTAGAAACAAATAGCTGTAACAGTGTTTTAACGTGGTAATGGTTCAGTTTATAACACTTATTTCCGACACAATGTGTTAGTATTTGTTAGGCTTCATTTTTTCCTTCTTAATTTCTAACACTTCTTCCATGCATCCATCTCAGCCCCCACCCTTCCTATCTCAGCACCCTTTTCCACCCTGCCGTTTGCTGTAGCAGCTCTCCGCATTCCGCCACCATATACCATAGATTTCCCCCTCCCTCTCCGCACAGTCCGCACAGTGTCTCCTCATCCTCCAACCAGTATTTATTGTCTCTTTCCTCGTTCCCACCCTGAATAAGCGTGCCACCGTCCTCTTCCTCCATCTTATCCCTCAAGTACTTTAGTATATCTGTGATCTCCAATTCTCTGTATTTTTCATTATAATGCCCCTCCCTTAATTTCGCCCTTCTCTCTTGCGCTTGAACGTCCTCATCTCTCCTAACAATATCCTCATCTATCTTCCATCCACCTTCCCTCCTCAACTCCACCCAATCTCTCGTGTATCCTCCTCTTTCATAATATCGTCTTCTTCATCCTGTCCGTGTCGCATTCTCATATTTTTTTCCTCGTGCCAGTAACATCTCAACTTCCCCCCTCCTTTCTTCTTTCCATCTTTTTTTCATAGCCCATTGCTCTTCTTCCAGCTGATATTCTTATCCTTTTCAGCTCTTGCTCCAACACTATTGCACTATTGCACACTATTGCATTCCCTTTTCTTGCCAGCTCCCGTATCTGTCCATGGTCCTTGTTATCGCATCTTATCTTGTACTCTAGGTGTGTCACTTCATCCACAGTTTCTATTGTCTCCTCTCCCCAATTCCATTCTGCTGTCTTACCTCTTCCTCTCCTCTTTTGAAATTCCCACCATGTTCGTCTTTCTTGTGTTCATCTCTAACCCTCTTTATTACATGTATGCCTTTGTCACGCGTATCATACCCCTCCTATCTCCTTCTCTCGTCGCCACTAGCACCTGATCATCTTCGTACCCCAGTACTCATACTTTTCCCTTCCAATCACAACCCCACCACTTTGATTCCTTCTTAGTAGCTCTTCAAAGTCCCCAATTAGAATTGAAAAGAAGCTTGGGCTTCTTGTTTGATTACAATTACATGATTGATTTCAAATGTGCTTAGTCAAATGGTGGTGTGCAACCTTTCAGTTGAAGTGCGAAGCGAGTATGTGAAAATGGGGGAGGGAGAAGCATCTATTGGGATCGAAGTAATCACAAGCGATGGCGGTTCCCCCAAGGGTCCCATTGAAATACAGGAGAATTTCCACTCGCACGTCGAGTCCACAAGTTGATAAATTCATTGGATACAATCTGTTATAAGCAGTGCACATCATCAACCAAGCATGGGATAAGATTGAAAACTTACACATCCTTCCTTCCGCCACCGTACCGGAGCCGACACAATCCATGCAAGTATTGACAGTTAAGTAACTCGCGCTTTTATCATTACTTGGATGGGTGACCCGTTCATTTTGCGGCTCTTGTGCGGTAGGGGGTAGTACAAATGGCCCGAGTGAGGCCTACGTACGCGTGGACGTTATCGTACATTATAATATTTTCGCCACAGTACCACAATTTACGTCTATGAAAAAATCATTTCATGTGAAGTCAAAACAGTGCTAGCGGATGGCATCATCGAACCGAGCACATCCAGATCGTGGTGGGAAGGATGCAGTAGTACAAACTCCAGCTATCTGCCCCCAAAAAGTTATTTTAGGTTACCAACCATCACCTCTCTGGACTACTAGTTAACGACCGAATGTGAAATGCATCTAAGCATTCTGGCGTATTGCTCAATGCGTCAACATTGAATCAAACAGACATCGGCGATCGAGAAATTGCTGCCGTACTGTATCTAGTGGGCCTCGGGAAATAAAAGCAAGTAGCCTATAATTTTTTTGTAAAATGATCAGAAAAAACGACCAATAGAAAATTTTTTCTCAGAATTTCATCGATTTTCGCTTATAACTTTGTTATGTTTGGTTCTACGACTAAAAGTTACTGGACCAAAGTTATAGACAATTTATTTGCAACAAAAAATATTTTAACATTTTTTTTTTGTGAGACTTATAGTTTCTCAGATAAACCATAAAAACCATCTGTACCTCCTTTTACCAAGATGGCGGCCGTGGGACAAGGGCCGCAACCCCACAAACTTGGATTTAACTTTAGATTAAGCCCTCCTTCATATCTAAAAAATAAAACTGCGTCCTCTGACAAATGCATGCTAAGCCCAAAAAATGTAACATTTTAATGGACTAGAAGCTTTACGCCTTGCACCTCGGAGACAAATAATATTGAAATTTTTTTCATAGTTTGACCAAAGTTTCCTACAGTATTAATTTTTGTAATTGAACATCTTTGTACAGTCCGAGCACCTCGCTCGACTGGTTTCTCCGTTTCGCTCATTCACAGCCGATTGGCGGGCGTTGAGGATGTTGGCGTGCCACAAGCCCAGCAAACACATTTATATATAAAATACATAAAATTATATAAGAGCTTTTTAGATTTATATAAAACTGGAAGAAAAATAAGAGATATTTAATGTCAGGAAGTCAGCAATTTTCAAAACAGTATATATGTCTATTAGATGTAAATTCTTTATATCTGCAGTACATGAATTTATATGTATACGTTTTATGTATATTTTATGTAATATTCACATAAAAAATGTTAGTTGTAAAAGCGTTGCGATAACCAAATGGCATCTACTCGAGCATGATGTAATTATTACCAATGTAAAAAATTATTTAAGCAGTTTCATACAAAAAAATGGAAAAACTACATTTTTCGTGCAACTGTACTTTTAATTAACTTAATTCTTGCACGAACCCGTTTTTACCTGAACTGAAAGCCGATAGTTTATTATGATATTATATACTTGCTTGAAAAGTTTCCCTTAACCGGATTCGAACCGGTGCGGGTGGGCGTTGCAAATTGCGAAATCCGACATGTGTTTTCTTTGTATCCGACAGTGTACCACTGCGCTAATCTGAAACATTCCTTTTTTTATTTCGTTCTGCCTAACTTTGCGCTGTTTCGCGAGTTTAAATTATGTTTGATTATATCGTTGAGTGAAGTCTTATTCAATGATTATACCTACCTTTATGTTAAAAATGACCAGGATTTATTAGTCGATACGGATCTAATATTAAAGGTACCTACGTGAACTACAATATTTGGCGTTATAGAAAACCCGCGCTTGCGATTAATTATGCGGCGCAAATAGAAACGGACTTTTATTTTCGACAATATAATATAGGTATGTAATGATAATTTATCATTATATTTACAGAAGGCATACATAAAAAATATGTAATACTTCTTACATATAAGATTTTACATATAACGTACATAAATCTAATCATATAAATATGACAGCACATAAATTTCATGAGTAATATGTAATTATCTATATGTATATATTATATGAATTTCTGTATACAGAATATCCGTAAGTTTATATACTATTATGTAAAATATACGTAATCTGTGACATACGGTTTATATAACTTTATTGAAGAACACTTACATACTTGATATATAAACAAGCATATGTAGGGGTATTTACTTCAATCTTATGTATGTTGTATGTATATTTTATATGTGTGTTTGCTGGATGGCAACTTGCCAGAATTTTTTTTCAGAACAGCACAAGAGCCGTAAACATTCGTTAATTTTACGAGATTTCTTTCAATTATTAAAACTTCTCCCTATCATCAAATCACAGTGGATTTTATACTCAATTTGTCACGTAATTAAAATGTATCAGCACTCAATGATTCGATACAATCTCATACTTAACCATATTTTTTTCCATTCTGAATGATTTTCCAATAACACGGTTACAATTCATAAAGTCTAATCGATTTCCGGCGACCTATTAAAGTTTTGCGCTCACAGGCACATATTTTCAATGAAACTATACAGAGGAGTGTCCAGATTATTTAACTTTTCGAGAAATTTCTCCCTCGTATAAAATTCTACAACGCATAAACACGTTGACGTAAATAGTAAATTTGCTCTGAAAAGTAATCTAGTCGAATTAAATTGTTAAAGGTGAACACTCTCGATCAAGTCATTGGAAGCGCAAAGTCTACCCCTTCAAAAGTATATAGTAGTACATTAACCTTTAAAGACAGATTATGGGCTATGAAACTTTATTGTTCTCTATCTCAGGTTTTGCATTGAAAATTTTCACGTGAACATCTTTTCTGAACAACAACGCCCGGTTTCATTACATAACAATATAGGTCTCACGCAAATACGATCGATTTCTAAGATTACCTACCTCTTCACTGACCACAGACGGAAAAGACGCCACTACTACTGTTGACAACGGAATTTATACAAATTCCATATTTTACAGCACGTTTTCAATGCTGAAATTTTTTTAAAATGCCAATTATTATAAGTGGGTGGTCTCACGTGGCAGGTAAAAACAACCCATTTTGTATAATGTCTATTGGGAGATTAATTTGGTAGAAAGCTAACATGCAATACATTCCGCTGAAACTGAAATGATGATTGTTTTTGATAGTATCTTCTAAGGTCATTGTAACTGCCCTACTTTTACCCTATACTTCTGCTGTAGGTACTAATTGTTTTAACTATCGTCTTCTAAGTTTGATTAGTGTTCGTTACACCCCAACAACTTCGTTTAATGTGCTTCAAAGTTTATTACTATTATTTTTATGGCCTTTTCCAACTCCCGTTGTCTATCTATCTGGTAACTTTCTCGCTGTTGAGATTTGTGGAAGGAGATCGTACCGATACCTTTCTTTATCTAAAGTGAGAAAAATAAAAGAAAAGAAAGAAGTGGAGAGCAAGAAGAGGAATAGATGAAAATGATTAACGACAGAATTTATGGCGATAGCAATAGAAAAACAAGTAAGTAATGCATTACATAGCAAAATATATAAATTGGAAAAGAGAAACAATCATATCAGGAATAAAAGATAAGGATAAAAATGAAATAAAAATTGAAGAAAATATAGAAAAATTCATTAAAGATAAACAAAACGATAAATAGTAAACATAAACGAAGAGCGTACTGAAAAAGACGAAAGATATAGAGAATTAAAAAAGATACAACTAAAGGTAAAAGAAAAGGATATATGAACCTACGGGTAAATGATACAGAATGAAAACGAAATACCTAAACAAAATTAAACAAGAAAGAAGACTGGAACAAAATGCACAGAAGTTAGAAGGAAACAACACAGTGAAAGAATGAAAGAGTACTGGAAGAGAAGAAACAAGGGAGAAATAGAATTCAGAAGAAGAAATAAATCAGAAGTTATTACATGTGGTCCATAGTCGGCCAAAATCGAAAGAAGACGAAGAAGAAGAAACAAGAAACATAGAAATCTAAAAAACTGAGAAAGAAAGGTTGTGCGGATGATAAGATAATAACCGAAGCAAGGAAAAGGGAAAAGCGACGAAGTAAGTGACTCAAACAAGGGTAAAATATAAAGTAAATCAAGGACGTACGAGAATAGGTGCATGGAATGTACGAAGCATAAAAGGAAAAAGAGAAATTATGGACGAAATAAGGAGTAAAGGGAGATAAGTTAAACATGTAAATCAGAGAATACCAATACAAGTTATTTGATGAAGACATTTTGCCTTATAGTGCAAATAAAAATACAGTGGCGATCTACAAAAAGTAGTTGACGAAAGAAATGAATATGATATAATAATATATGTACGTAGGAAGGGAAAGATGGAAAACAAAGAACAATAATGGAGGAAAAGTTGCAGAACAATGGACTGAAAATTAATGAGTGATGAGGAACACAAAAATTAACGGAATACATAAGTTTAATAGTCTGTGGAGCCTTAGGAGGAATGAAAGGTTCGTTTTCTGATCAATCAAGGAAACTGGAAAATGGTAAAACGAAGGAGAAATAATAGGAAGTGGTCATTTCTTGGTAAAAAAGGATACGATGAAGAGGAAGAAAAAGGAAAATGAATGAAGAAGAGAGGAAACGAACTTAAAAATGAAAAATACTAAACTTAAAGAAATAAAGTATCGAGGAAGATACTAAATAAAAAATTGGTGGAATCAGAAAGACATAGAGAAGAAGGGAAATGGTACAAATTCAAAAATACCTGCAGCAATGAAGAACTGTAGAGGCACAAAAGGTATAAGAAGAACTGAATAAAAATATTGAAGAGAAGGAAGATTATTGTGTACCAAGAAACTGGATTGCTGGCTCTGACTCTACTTCACGCTTGCGGCTAAGGTGGCAATTGTTGGCAAATTGTCTAAAGCCGTTATATTGATTCCGTTCCGTTCCGCGGTCCTGGATAGTATACGATGCCGAGTCAAGTTTTTCCCCGCTGTCAAACCATAAGAGTGCTGGATTATCCGTCCACACAACTGCATGGTGTTCATTCACGTGGACCATTAATCTTTTTAATTATTAATAATGCATATTGTTATTGATTAATTATTGATTTGATACTCCACCACAAAACTGCGAAATTATTGATTTTGAAAATAATTTCTAATCAGAGTGTACATTTCCCCCAATACTGCTCAAGAAAAAAAGGTCCAAGTAATTACTGTTTGGGGATAAAAAAACATCTTCCTGCTATTTTATGTAGTTTAAGAGCATTTTTTCTGAATTCAGCAATATACATATATTGTGCTATATTCATTTTTTGAAAAAAGTGTTAATACGAGGGAAGTCCCGTTGCCCAGCAAACATATTTATATATAAAATACATATAAATTATATGTATAAGAGCTTTTTACATTTATATAAAACTGGAAGAAAAATTTAATGTCAGGATGTCAGCAATTTTCAAATTAATATATATGTCTATTAGATGTAAATTCTTCTATATCTGTAGTACATGAATTTTATGTATATTTTATGTAATATTCACATAAAAAATATTAGTTGTAAAAGCGTTGCGATGACCAAATGGCAGCTACTCGATCATAATGTAATTATTACCAATGTAAAAAATTATTTAAGCAGTTTCATACAAAAAAATTGAAAAACTACGTTTTTACGTGCAACTGTACTTTTAATTAACTTAATTCTGGCACGAACCCGTTTTTACCTGAACTGAAAGCCGACAGTTTATTATGATATACTTCCTTGAAAAGTTTCTCTTAACCGGATTCGAACCGTTGCAGCTGGGCGTTGCAAATTCCGAAATCCGACATGTGTTTTCTTTGTATACGACATTGTACCAATGCGCTAATCTGAAACATTCCTTTTTTTTATTTCGTTCTTCCTAACTTTGCACTGTTTCGCGAGTTTAAATTATGTTTGATTATATCGTTGAGTGAAGTCTTATTCAATGATTATACCTACCTTTATGTTAAAAATGACCAGTATTTAATTTATTTTATATTATTTATTTTCTATATAAATTAGACGCATTTTAGTCGATACGGATCTAATATTAAAGGTACGTGAACTACAATTTTTGGCGTTATAGAAAACCCGCGCGTGCGATTAATTATGCGGCGCAAATAGAAACGAACTTTTATTTTCGACAATATAATATATGTAATGATAATTTATAATTATATTTACAGAAGGCATACATAAAAAATATGTAATACTTCTTACATATAAGATTTTACATATAACGTACATAAATCTAATCATATAAAAATGACAGCACATCAATTTCATGGGTAATATGTAATTATCTATATGTATATATTATATGAATTATTAATTATTTGTATACAGAATATCCGTTAGTTTCCATACTATTATGTAAAATATACATAATCTGTGACATACGGTTTATATAACTTTATTAAATAACACTTACATACTTGATATATAAACAAGCATATGTAGGGGTATTTACTTCAATCTTATGTATGTTGTATGTATATTTTATATGTGTGTTTGCTGGATGGCAACTTGCCAGAATTTTTTTTTTTTGGAATACCAATACAATTCTTCCCTGTTATTTCGTACTCGGGAAGTAAAAAGAAAAACTAGGGAAATTGTTGAAGATAAAGTCACTTTGAACTTTAGCGGCAGTTTTTCCTTTGTTCATTGTAACCACAGTGCTCTGTTGTCTTGGCAACGTTTAGTCAATATTTTTTTTTTGACAGAGACTAAAGTTTGTTTTATAATGTAACGCATTTTACATTTAATTATAAAACCTTTCTTTAATTAATGTTGTGCTTTTTGTTATTACTAAAATCCCAACAACCTACATGTAATGAACCTATCATGAATAACCTGAAAGACTCCAAACCTCCCCTTAACCAAATTTAATGGACGATTAGGTTTTTTTATAGTATTTAAACTGCTAAAGCAAATTTGCAGAAAATGTTGACAGTTGCTAATTGATCGGCGAGATGTTTTCGAAACAATACCAGCTTCATTTTCAAGCGACGATCTTAAATTAATGAAAAATGATGCCTGATGGGAAAATGATGAAAACTAACTTAAATAACATAATGATTTAATAAATATATCTCACCTAGGGGAACTAAACTTGCCAGAATTGATTAATTTGATAAATTGAAAAGTTTTAAATTTACGTACTTGTACATGAAAGCAAAATAATTCGACAAATTGACTTTACTGTATCTATAATATTAAAATTTAAATTGTTTGATCGATGTACATCTAATTAACTTTATTAAACCCCTTTCTATCTGTAGTTCCAACTGGAAATATTAAGACTGTTGGTATAATTAATAATTAGAAATCTTTATTCTTGTATTATTGTTAATTACGTAGTCGAGTTAATTTGATCCTGATCAATCCGTGGCCGAAATCTATAATCAGGATGTTTAAGATGAAATAGTCTATAAGTAATAGTTGCGACATAAACACAATATAGTAATTAAGGTATCTTCATAACTTTATGTCATACTTACAAGAAGTTGATTAAGATGATTAAAACAGATGATAACAATCAGTATAGACCCACATTTAACATAATTTTACATTTGCGAGCGTTATAAGCAGGCGTTATAAAAAATAACGCCCGTTGCTATCTAAAATCCGGTTGTCATGTAAAGAGGCGTTATTTAGTCATTAATGTTTCTTGTTTCAGCAGTTGTTATGTTGAAATAATAAGGTAGTATGACATAAAAATTATTATTTTAAATGTTAATTTACAATGGTTTCAAATTTAAAAGACATGCAGCTTTCATAATTGCGAAATTGGAAGCGTCGCGTGTTCAGTAACAAATCCATCATATTGCGAATTAAGCTCAGCACAAAATATATTTCATAAAGCTTTCCATCGAAACGTTAAAAGCTCGAATATAAACAGAAAATTGGCATTCGGGAGAGATCGATTTGCAAAGGCATTGTTTCATTAAAATTTTACTTATTTGTGACAATTTTTTGTACATTCTACTAATTGTTATTTTATCATTTAGTCAGCACGCGACATAATAGTGATAATTGTACAAATCCATTACTGTACTTAACTCTTATCTTATCTCGTAAATAGTCAATTGTCATGCACATAGCACCACTTATCTCAAAATCATGCGGGAATACCGCAATATCATTAATGAAACTCAAATTGTAACTTTTTTGAATATAATTTTTCGGGTTGTCGTAAAAGGAATTATTGAAGGGTTGAAAATGAAGTAAATCAATGTAATACTGGTAACTTTGACCTTTTTAAGGACTTAAATACTAACCAAGCTTTTAAAGAAATACGTAAATTTGTTATGTGACGTATTCACCAACGTTCCTAGGATAGGTCAATTTTGAATTCTGAAAAAGCATTTTCGAAATGTTTGCCGTTTTTTGTTTTTTAATGACGATTCTGCCATGCAGTTGCATCATTTGTTCATAACAGAAAGGACATTTTATACCAAACAAAAAATAGTCGGAAATTAACAAAAACGAACAATGTCCAGAAACTGAATGGCCTCTACCTCAAAATACGGGGGTGCTCTATCCTACTGAAACCAAATTGGCCGATGAGGTTTGGTATACTGTTGGATACAGAACTGCTAGAGATGAAATAACTACAATTCTATTTTTCTTGTCTATTCGTTAACACTGCCCTTTAGCTGACTGTTGGCTCTTCTGTTGTAATGACTAGCTGGGAAACACGATATTACTCATAACATAACATGACATAACATAACATAACATAACATAACATAACATAATATAACATAACATAACATAACGTAACATAACATAACATAACATAACATAACATAACATAACATAACATAACGTAATATTTATTTGTTTTCTACGTTAACTTTTGGGACGTAGGATGCCAATGGTAACTCTGACTGAATTTAGAAAATTAAGAAATGACTATCTCGATTTCGAGCGGGCATACACTTTGAACACTTTTTCGTAGCGGTCTGTATAGTGTTAATTTTTTGTCAAGGAGATCTCCATCTTGAGAGGTAAAAATGTTAATGCGGTAGTCAGGGTCTGTTGTACTTTTCACACCGAGAATTCAGTAACGAACGCGCCGTATCTGGGCCGGTCAGGTGTGGCCTCAACTAAACTGCGCCGCTCGGATCTAACTTTATTTTAACGTTATGTATGAACAATAATCTTGGTAATAAACAATGCACTCTAATGTATGTGTTAACCTGGACACAATTGATACAGTTGTATACCTATAGGTACATAGTTAAAATAAATTATAAATAACATCTGCGAGGTATCTCACACACCTCTTTGGAGCAGTCGACCCTGTCACTAAAATCCCAGTGACGGCAACGCTGTCCGGGTTTCTCCCATTTAAAAGGTATTGCCTATGCTAGCCATACTGAATTCTCGGTGTGAACAGTACTATAGAATGGAAACTAAATCTAAAACTACTTTTCTTCCATGTTTGTGTTCCGAATAAATTCCTTGTTTTCCTGTTCGTGAATGAAACTGATGCCGTCATTATACAAAGACACACGCACTTTTTACTCAGTTTTCAGGGATATAAATGCAATTACGATAAGAAAATATAAGGATTACATTTATAACAGAATAATTAGGTAATTTCTTGTATTATTACTAGAATTCTTATCGGTAAATAACAAACTTTTTTCTTTTACAAAATGCGAATAGGTATATACAATTGTGCGCTATAATGGCCATTAGAACGTCGAGTGCCTAAAACGGAACCGTAATTATTGCCATCACACAAATGGCAAATGCCAGGAATATTCAAATAATTTGTAGCGTGCTGTTTAATAACTAATATGCCAGCAGCAGCTTACAAGCAAATAATTAAGTTGCCCTTCTGCATTTTCTTTAAAATTAATGCTTTATTTACGATTATTCACATATTATTCCCTTACGGACTTACTTCTCAGCGATGTAAAGTGAATTAGTGTTAAAAATGCGAACCGCTCGGCGCTCGGGTAATTTTAGTCGCGAAACAAAATATTTAATTAACACGATGCACATTACAATGTCGAGCTGGGCCACCCGAAAGTGTTCCATACGCGCCATCTCCTCTGCACGTACCCAATTAATCCATCTCTTTGCAGCACTTTAGTAATAATAATAATAATAATTATTATTATCGATAAGAACCAAAGTACAATAATAATAATAATAATAATGGTATACCACTGAAACATTTCCACATGACACATTATACATGGAGTTTGGTATTGACAAAACACGAAATATCATAGTAACATCATGGTAACCGTCCAATACAGTTAATGAAGGGTGTCGGTTGTCATGGTATCCATGTCGGTTTGTAGACGAGAATTCTCACATATTTGACGGATCAAAATGTCCGTGTTAATTTTAAATGGAATGAGTATTTGATAATTAAATTGAAAATATTTGTAGTCGTGGACAAAGCGTAGTATACAACTCGCATATAAGGACTATTAATCACTCGAACGATTTTCTTCACTCACCTGCGGCTCGTTTCGCAAAAATTCGTTTTCGTGATTAATAGCCTCTCTTATATGCTCGTTGTATAATATACTATTACCCAAGTCATGTCTTTGTATACTTAATTTTTGGACTTTTCATCGCTTCGTTTGTTCCTGTTTTTTCGTTTCTATCGATGTTTTCAATAATTGGCAAATACATTCTCTCCAACTTTTAGGCATCGGTTTTACTGTCTGTTTGCCTTCTTTATCTTCAATACCTTTAATCTTTTTTCATGTTCTTCAACGTTATGTAGAGCAACTTTGCATTTCCTTGACTGTTCTCTTCCATTTTTCCTTTCCATTTACTCTTCCCACCTATAGTGTCCTCCTTCGTACCTTGTAAGTTTCATATCTAATTTATATTTTGCTGCATACGTAAGCTCTTCAAAGCTCTTTTTTGCTTTTGACGTGGTCTTTTATTTCTTCGTTCCAACATGCAGTACATTTTCCCATACGTTGCTTTCTTCTATCACGTGCCTCTCCTACTGCTCGGGAGGTATCGGAACGGAAGATTTCCCACAGCTTCCCAATCTCTTCCGTCTTTTTCCAGTTTCATCGTGTGATTGCTTTCTCCATTAATCGTCTGATACTTTATTTCTTCTTCAAGGTGATAGAGTTTTTATACCTTAATATTTGGTCTATTACACCTACTTAAACATAATTTTTTGCAGTGTAAGAAAATTAAGTTTATCATCGGTTTCTCACTGCGAATGTTTATTACTCTAGTATATTTGTCGATACCTTTGTGCTCATAATGTGTCTCGTTCACTAACATATCATTATTAATGCAAAAATTGCAATTGTTGCGCGTTGTTATTGGACATATTCTCACCATGCTGCCTCACCGGATGTTCCATCCAAATTTTTCATCGCGCTCTTCTATTAAAGTCGTCCATAATATATTTGGGTTAAAGCCAGTAGTATAGCAAGGGGAGTTCTAAAACAAAAAGTCACTAGTTTGGTTCAAGGTCACTAGATTTTTATGGTCGATTCTGGACCAAGGTCACTAGATTGTCTACGGCCCTAGTTTGCAACTTGTGTAAGGCCAACTAACTGGTTTGCAACTTGGCTAAGGCGCAATGTGTGGTTTGCAACTTGGCTATGCCAAGACCAAATATCTGGTTTGCAACTTGGCTATGTCAAGGCCAAATGTCTGGTATCCGCTCTAACGGGGGTCTGATCCGCTTGAACGGGGGTCTGATCCGCTGAACTTGGTTAAGCGTGACATTGAAGTTTGGCCTTCCAATGAACAGATAAAACAGATCCGATGAACCGGGAACAGACAAAACAGATCCGTTCATCGTATCAGACTCCTGTTCAAGCAGATCAGACCCCTGTTCAAGCGGACCAGACCTTTCCCACCACGTCGTGTTCTGCAAAAGTTTCTGTAGTTCCTGAAGATTCATCTAAAACCTCCATCTTCACCGATCAACACCGTTTTTGAATTCTTCATCTATAAATATAAAAGACCAGTTAAAATAATTTCATTAGAATCGCTTAAAATTCAAGGGGCAGCTTTACTCATCGGAAACATACGAAATTCCAGTTTTTGAACAATTCTTCGGGTTCGAAATGAAACTTAATCAGAGATCTTCAAAATGTACTTGAGGCCGATCTTTGCATAGATTTTACACTAACAATGCAAGATGAATTCCGGTAGTGCACTGACGTACCCTACCAAGACATCGTTCGCACAATACTTCATTTTGCTGCTAATACGAGATCGTGAGGATGAGCTTCTTTGGTTCCGTCACCTCTTGTTACTTCTCTATTGCATCGTGTCGCCAGGTTCCTGATGTAGCGTATTATGACTGCATTCACGAACTTCTCTCAACCTGTTTAGTTATTTAATGCTCTATGAAAGGCGGGGACGTCCTCAGTGAGGCCACATTGACTCTAGAGTTGCCTAAGTTGCGGAAGCCAACGAGTAACAGCCCTCTGCACACTTTTCAGTAGTTTGATATGTTGAGTATGAGCACAAACTGAGGACTTGGAATAGCAGGAAATATAAGGTAGTTTAACTCCCAAAACAGACTGTGTTTCAATATCCAATCTGTACTCCACTGTTCTATAGTTTCTAGATTCTGTTATGAGGATACGTGACAGTGAGCTCGAGCGAAAAGTTGGTATACGAGGCGCATTCAGAAAGTAAGTTTCCCTAATTTTTTGCTTTGAAAGTACATGCATTTAGGAGGGGAAATTGTGCAGACGTAACAGATCTATGACCTATCAATCATGTGCCGCCCGGACAGGTCCCGCCGAGTGCCAGTAGCGCGGAAAACGTAGATCGAAATGGCGGCCCTTATTAGTTCTCCCGCCACCTGCGAGGTTCGGTCCGCCATAAAGTTCCTGAATGCACAACACATCGCGCCGATCGAAATTCGTCGTCGGTTCTGTCAGATTTACGGGCATGCTTACTCCATGACAATGCTCGTCTACATACGGCACAGCAAACAGCAACCATTCTGCAGGGATCATACAGTCCTTATCTCGGACCAAACGATTTTCATCTTTTGCTGCACCTGAAAACAATACTGCCCACCGGTTAGAATTTTCAAATCGACGAAGAGCTGAAGACGACTGTGTCACGATGGTTCCAGTCGCAGGCGGCACATTTCACCGAGACAGGTAGGTATACAAAAATTGATACCACGTGTGGTCAAAAATAGCTTAAACATTGCTATACCTGTTGCCATAAAGTTTTGCATCTAACTAGGTTGTCTTTTATTTCACAAAAACATACTTTCTGGATGCACCTCGTACATATAGATACTGTGTTCTGTATCTGAACGTGTGTGGATCTCCGCTCGTTACAGTTTTTAAGGACGACAAATCATTTCCAACTCGAACGCGAAAGGTCTTTTGTGAGAATGAAGCCTTCATACACTCGAACGAATCCGCGCTGGCATTGAGGTGTAAATTGTCAAGGTAAAAATTGCAGTATTTCATTAACAAAAATTCTCTCCATGACCCTGCATACTATTGTACTTTTCACCCCGAGAATTCAGTATCGAGCCTTACGTATCGCCCTGTTGCCTTATCTAGCATGTCTGGACCGGTCAGGTATCAGATGTGACCTCAACCAAAACTGCGCCGCTCGGATCTAACTTTATTTTAACGTTATTTATAAACAATAATCTTGTTAATAAACAATGAACTAATGTATGTGTTAACCTGGAAACAATTGATACCTACAGTTGTGTACCTACCTATATGTACAGGGTGGTTCAAATTGGACACTTTCTTATGGCAACACCCTTTATTTTAAGGGATAGAAAAAAATGGACCAAGGTGTCTGGAGCTCAATTTTAATGAGAAAATCACTGGCACAAACAGAGTTCAGCTATCCAGTGGCGTACCGACACAGTTGGGGGCCTGGGGCGGCACTAGATGAGGGGGCCTATATATATTTTGTCGGCCTGAACTATTGTGAACTACCTAGTATACGTCCACGTCAGCCACAGCGGGCGAGTCGATTTGTTTCTCGTGGTGAAGGGGTGACAGCGGACAGACACTAAAGTCTTTAACCTAAGTTGAATTCCTAAATATAATTATACAAATAGAAAACATTTTCACGATTACAAGTATTTTATTACAGTAAAACCTCTATAAACCGGAAGGTATATACAGGGTGTCTCAGGTTTAATAATCAGGACGTTGACATTTTGTAGAAAAACAGATTTTAAGGTGGGTTGCTCCTATAAATACAGGTCCTAAAATTCCTTGTTTCTGAGATACAGGGCATTAAAATTGTCTAAAAAATAAAGTTTTGATTTATTTATTTCCGAGTTTATTTCCGAACTGTGGAAAATATTCAAACCAAAATTGGCACACAAGATACATGGACAGAGGGTCATAATATTGAATAACATGAATTTTTTTAATCAAACAGTGGCGGAAATATGGGTAATCCGTTCTACTAATTTTTGTCATTTATTTCACGAAAAACGTATTTTGGTTGTGTACAAAAACGATGGCTGCCATTTGACCCTCTGTCCGTATCTTGTGTGCCAATTTTGGTTTGAAGATTTTCCACAGTTCAGAAATAAACTCGGAAATAAATAAATAAAAACTTTATTTTTTAGAAAATGTTAACACCCTGTATCTCAGAAAAAGAGAGTTTTAGGACCTATATTTATAGGAGCAACCCACCTTGAAATGTGATTTTTTACAAAATGTCAAAGTCGTGATCATTCAACCCGGGACACCCTGTATACTAATCATATACAGTATGTACTTATAAAATCTGTATGAAACGGTTGTCGTTAATAACTTAAACTTTTTTAAAACAGTTTTCTATTTTTGATTATTTTGCACATTTTTAAAAACTGCTGTTTCCAATTTTTTTACAACTGAACAAAAGAGTCGTTTCCTGTATTGAAAAAACGGAACTAACACAAACATTGGTAATACGCAGGCTTCCTTCTTACTCTAACTCAGGGTCCACCCGTCCACCTTAGACAGTTTTTAACTGTATTTAGAACAAGTATAAGCAGTTGTCTAACATTCGGGGGTCTATAACGACGTAGGACCTGGGCCGATTTTTTATTATTGAAAAAATAAAATAAAGTATTTTCATATTTGGGGGCCTATGCCGACACGGGGCCTGGGGCGGACCGCCCCCACCGCCCCACCCTCGGTACGCCACTGCAGCTATCTCTAATCGTTTGGCCGCTAGGGGGCGTTTCTGGAATTTGGTCGATTTCTTTAATGCTCCATAACTTTCTTACTATTAAAGATAAGTGATTTTGGCAAAATCTTTCTTAGAGCACTTTTTTACGTAGAATCCATCGCGATAGATAGTTTTTATGCAAGGTGTTTGGTTTATTGTGTACGACCCTAAACTACATTTTTTTATACGGACCATCCTATATATTTTTGGGTTTTTGAAAAGAGAATAAAATTTGCTAAATTTTGATGTATCACTTGGTATATTTATGTTGAATATTATTAGCAATATTTCATTTAATACATTGTTATTTGGAGTTAATAAAATTTTTTAGATAACTAAGACATTAATCGTTTTAAATCATACTGCCGTCTTTTGTTAACAATGGAAACCTAGATGTCTACACACAAAATATTATAATGTAGGTATAAAAATAATATTTAACAGAAATATGTATAACAAATGATACATCAAAATTTAGGAAATTTCACTCTCATTTCAAAAACCCAAAAATATATAGGGTGGTCCGTATGAAAAAATGTAGTTGAGGGTTGCACACAAAAAACCAAACACCCTGTATAAAAACTGTTTATCGCGATGGATTCTATGCAAATAAGTGCTCTAAGAAAATCTTTCCAAAATCACCTATCTTTAAAAATAAGAAAGTTATGCGGCATTAAAGAAATCGACCAAATTCGAGAAACGCCCCCTAGCGTCCAAACGATTAAAGATAGCTGAATTCTGTTTGCGCCAGTCATTTTATTATTAAAATTGAGATCCAGACACCTTGGTCCATTTTTTTCTATCTCTTAAAATAAAGGGTGTTGCCATAAGAAAGTGTCCAATTTGAACCACCCTGTACATAGTTACAATAATTATTATAAATAATATCTGCGGGGTATCCGTTGCTCTTTGGAGCGAGCCAACCCTGTGAATAATTATGCCAGTGCCATTTAAAATGCATTGCCTATGCTAGCCATACTGAATTCTCGGTGTGAAAAGTACAATAGATTGCCAGTAATAAAATTTCTTAAATTTTTTCCTCGCTACTACTGTTAATTTCAGATAGGTTTGGTTCTATAAAGTTAATAGTCGGTTATCCACAGCTGATTGATTAGGAGGTGGAGCTGGTTCTTACGTGAGTTCACATTTCGTACTCGCTCTGAAGTGCTTTGCCAGTTTTGTAATAATAGTGTACGTATATGATATGTTTCATCTCTACAGACGAGAACTGTAGGAACTAATGTCCTTGCGCTTGTCATCACGCTGTCGCCTTACAGCCTTTCAAAATTGAAAAGTTCTTATTTCAGTAAGTGTACGAACACTTCATTTAGAAAAGAAAGAGAAGGAGAGATAGAACTGTTGAGTTTCTGGCTAGAATATCTAAATATGAGTGTGCCGCTTTATCCGCATAATCAAATACCTCAGTCACGCACTGAATGGAAAACTTTAGTTACATTGATTTTCACGTCATTATTTTATCAAATGTTAACTTGGAGACAGAAACAGGCAGACATTCGAGTTGGCCAATAGCACATTCAATTTAGGTCAAAAAATTTTTTTTTATTAATATTATATCAATCGCCCCAAATTACTCTTACTCACGTTCGTTAACCCTAACGCGTGTGAACACAATATTACTGCAGATATTACTATTAAAACATGTAAAAACAAGACTAATTACATTTTTACTCAATTTTTGGTAATCAGTAGCGCTAGCCTGTACGTTTGCGTTGAATTTTACAATGGACATTTGAATTTTTACTGCGTTATCACTTTGATCCACTGCGTAACTGGGCCAGCCTCACACCCTTGACGATAATCCCCTTAATCACCTCCACCTGCTTCCTTTTCGTGAACTGAGTATTGGTCCTCATGACTCTCCTATTTGCCTTGAGACTTGGTTCATTTAATCTATTTTTGAGAATTTCATCAGGAATATTATTTAGAACTTAAGTCACAGGATTCAATATCAAAAAAAATTTTAGGGGTGATATAAATATGGTTGGTCGATACATGAAGCGAAAAAATACAGGATGTGCTATTTAAAAAAGAGTGACATTTTCCTGCCAGGTGAAAATGCAACATACTGTAGAAATAAGAATATTTTGAAAATATGTGCAATTCAAATCAAAGCAACCTTTATTTGAAACTTTTTTCTGTATCTTCAACTTACATTGAGTTATCGACAGATTACGGAGCAGTGGGACACCCTGTATAATGAATATTGCACGTGGTAAATTTTTTATTTCATGGTCTAGGCCCTAGGGAAAACTTTTTTATTCTTTACCATTTTTACCATATAGTTCTCGCTTATTCTTTTCAGTATTTCACTGACTGCACTCTCCCACGTTCTTCCGGCTCTTCTTCTTCTGTTTTTTCCTATTGGTTTCTCAGCCCAAGTCCTCTTTACTTGCCTTTCCATTCTCTCTAGGTGCCCGAACCATATCGCTTTCTTTGTTTATAGTTCTTCCTTTACAGACTTCTAGCTGCTCTCCGATATCTATGGTCCTTTTCATAACTTTCTTCCTCATGCGTTGAAGTTTCTAATCTTCCTTATCGCTTTTCATATGTTACTCAGTTCTCGTCTCCGTGTAGTAGTAGATTGTTCTTTGTTCTCTTAGTTAATTCTTCATGGTTTAAAGATATTTGCTGTAACGACCAGTACACTCTGTTTTCCGTTTGTAATCTGGTATTCATATCATCCCCCTTCCTTCCAGTCTCGCTGATAATACCTTCCAGATGTTTGTAGCTGTCCATCTGTTCAATTTGCATACTAATCCATCGCTGATTTGGCTTTTAAATTGGCATAGTGGGAAAAATGAGAAGGTCAATACGTTCTAGGAATTTGGATTCTCGAAGAGCAGATTAGGAGAGACATTCGGGAACGTATTAAGTTAAAAGGCAGCATTTTTAGGTCAAAAACTATCATGGTCTGGATGTCATTCACGATTAAGATTGGCCACGTGTACGCAGGTTTCATGTCCCTTTATGGTTAGAGTCGTCCACCCATGCAATGTTACTCAAACCGCCTCACATGCGAGATACTTGAGGATCTTATAGAAGTTCTTGTAATCTCAGATCACCATTTTTCTTTTTAATTAGAGAACTGCAGGATATACGAAGAATGTGGGGGCCCTCTCGTAGTTTATGTTCCATCTTCGATGCTTTGACTATTGCAGGGCTAATGCGCCGACTTTCTCGTAGCCATATATTCTAACATGTCCTTTAACCCTTACGAGCTGAAGCATTACTCTTTGCTAAGTCAGAATCCTGTCTAGAAATAATTTGGCAGCGATGAAATACTGGCAGCAGCTACTGGAAATTCTATAGTAATTGAATTGAATTTAATTTAAGATCTGTAGTAGTTGCTTTGTTCTCGACCCTATCCATTCGCTAAGCGTTATGCCTATCAGATAACTTTGATATAGAGAGTCGGGAGGCTGTCCAATGGTTGGATGGTATGGTGTTCTTTGGAGTAAATACCAGTAGGCACCTGTTCTTTCCAAAATGAAATATGGCAAAAACTGAGTGACTAGAAAATTGGGATCTTTTCCCACGTCTGCCTACATTATGTACATCTTGATCCTTCCTTTCCCTTCCCTTTTGATACTTGGTTACATGGTAGAAAATTACATGTTTACTTTGACCAGCATCATCTGCGAAGGCAACGTTACTAGCAAACCTTGCATCTTTGACAGATCTCCGCAACAAACACTGGTGAGTATATTTCCCGTGTATGATTCATAATCAGGAAGATTCGGGGGCTTAAACTAGAGGTGCACTCGCATCGACTTGGTTAAATATCCTCCTCAAACTCAACTTCCTTCAGGGATGAAAATTGTCTATGATCTCTCAGATTTATCCCTAAATGCCGAATTGGAAGAAAACATTTCACATCACTCAGAGGACTTCCAATTTTATTCCAGAAAGTCACTAAGGCTGGTTTCAAATGTCAGTAGACTCTATAGGAAGTAACGAATTGTAATTCGCTTGAGTCCATGTTGGAAGAAAACGCAGAAAATGAGAAAGCCAATGCCTATTATCTTTAGCCAATCATTATCTTGTAAATGACGCTAGAAAGAAGACGAAATCAAATTCAGTTTGACTGAGAAATACGACCCTGATGAACCCAGTTAAAACGATTCATGGTATAACTAGAATTAAAGAAGACAGGTTAAAAAGTACAGAGTGGTAGAATAATGGGACAAAGGAAAAGAAATAAGAACAGGGGAAGTATCTGATAACGAGACGAAATGATCGAAAGTGAGAACAAATTCGGGGTAAAACTTCGGGATTGATACGACGAAAATCAAATAGAATTCTTGAATATCATGAATCTAAGAAACAAGAAAAACTGTACCCCTCAGACAACCAAGAGGAATGAAGAAGAGGCATTGACGGACAAGAATTATTTATAGTATGATAACACAGCCAAAAAGAAGATTCGGGCAATACTCACGAAAGAGCACAGCAGACACTGATCGAAAATTCCAGGACAAAGCAATTCCAAGGTTTTTCTGGAAACCCCAAACGAGGACTTAGCAGCGTCCATCTTAAATTTAAGTAACTTGCGACACAGATGGTCACAGCCCACTGTCGTGTGAAGAGACACCTGCATAACATGGGACTTACCGATAGCCCGATATGCAGGGGTTGTGGCAAGGAAGAAGATACCGCACGTTATTTGCCAATGTGAGGCATTCACAAAGGCAAGGGAACACCTACTTGGAAACAAGAAGAAGTAACGAAGATTCGCCCTACTGAAATCCTGGACTTTCTGAAAGATACAGGTTTCTCGAAAGGTAGACAATAGCGGGGAGCACAATAAACCAAAAGGTCGCAGTGCAGGAACCAATTGGGGACCAACCCTAGTACAATAATAATAATAATAATAATAATTATGTATTAAATTAAATGTATTAAGGTAGAAATTTCACTAAACAATTAGGTACTAATTGAAATATTTGAAGGTAAGAATTTTCCAATATCTTAAAATTTAAGTAAATCTTTATGACGCTTTTATGTTGCACATTTCATGCACTATACACATTACACTTACACTAACACAACATGTAGGAGAATATTCGCTTATGTGAATATTTGGGGAGTGACGCCCTCACGTGATCTTAGTCATCCCAATTTATTAATGAAAATGGAGCGTAAGGAAATAAGCCTCGGAAAACAGCCGCTACCTGAGGATCGTCAGGGCACGTCTAGAGCCACCGCTGGACGTTGCAGTATGCGGACCGGTGGTGATGGGGAGGTGATCAGGCGGCCACCCATCGGGAAACCCGAAACAAGTACAGCCGATAGAAGATTAAGAAGAAGAAGAAGTACGACAACCGAAGAACAGACTCAAGATGAAGAAGAGACCTTTGTATCTGCTTCTCAACCGCTAACGGATGGGACCAGTTCAAAGGAGTCTACTAGACGGCGTATGAAATGGACCGAGGAGATGAATCGATTCATTTTGCGTACGTACCTGGAAGTAACGAAGATAGAAACGGACAAAACGATGTATAGGGACAAGATTCACACAGCATTCACAACACAATACCCACATCTTTCACATTTAACACAACAACGCATAGCAGACCAACGCAGGGTAATTATAAAAAACACGCTTCTTTCAGTAGAAACACAAGAACAAATTAAACACGAAGTAGAAAGGTTTTTAAACATAAATAACACTATCAACACCCAACAAAACACATTAAGTACACCTAATAACAATCATCATCCACTTATGACACAGCAAAGTACATTAGATACACAAGATAACGATGTAGATAATAACTCCCAACACTCACACGAAACACTTAAATTAAAAATTCAAACAGAATTTGATACTGCACTTACAGAATTCACAAACATAGATCCATCACAAAGATATAGAATACCGAAACAAAAAGACAGTAACAAGTTACACAAAATCACTCAAATATTAAACACCGATATTTTACCCAATTATATTACAAACAACATATCACTACATCAATTACACCTAATTGTGTACTGCGGTGCTGTTGCAGTTTCAAGGTGTAACGGCTCCAAGGTCATAATATCAACACAACACCACATCACAAAGAAAACAACACTTCCGGCCTGGGAGAAGCGTCTAATGAATCGTGTAGATGAAATTAGACGTGACTTAGGTCGAATTACACAATACATACAAGGCACAACCTCTTCCAAACTAATACGCCAGGTACACAACATCATTAGAAAACTAAACACACACAGTTCACGAGAACCAAACACGAATTACAATGAACACAAAGATACACTCACACAAAAACTTTCAGTATACACAAACAGATTGAGACGGTATAGGGAAGCGGCAAATAGAAAACGTCATAACACACAATTTAAATACAACGAAAAACTATTTTATAGATCACTAACACAACAAAACACTCAACAAAAATACTCATTACCCACATTAGAATCTCTAGAGCACTACTGGTCTGATTTGTGGTCCAAAAACATTGAACATAATATACATGCACCCTGGATCATTTCGGAAAGTATACGTACACAGCACATAATACCGATGCATGATACACAAATCACTTTAGAAGATATCACCAACTCCATCAAACACCTACACAACTGGAAAAGTCCAGGCATAGATAAAATTCATAATTTTTGGTGGAAATATTTCACCTGTACACATATACACCTCGCACAACACTTCACAACAATATTAGATGCACCACACACTACACCACCATTCTTCACACAGGGAATCACTTATATGCTTCCAAAAGATAACAATACACACGATGCCTCTAAATATAGACCCATTACATGCCTTCCCACTATATATAAAATTCTAACATCATGCATTACACATAAAATATACACACACTGCACTAACAACAACATTTTATTTGAGGAACAAAAGGGTTGTACCAGGTATTCCAGAGGCTGTAAAGAACAGCTCATTATAGACTCAGTAATACTTGAGCAATCTAGACTCAATAAAAGAAACATACACACAGCTTACATTGACTACAAAAAAGCATTTGATTCAGTACCTCACTCTTGGTTACAAAAAATACTATCGCTGTACAAAATTAGCAACAACATCACACAATTTCTTACTCACATAATGTCATGTTGGAACACCACCCTAACACTTACACTAAATGATACCCAACTCATCACAAACACAATACAAATTAAGAGGGGCATCTTTCAGGGTGACTCCTTGAGCCCACTTTGGTTTTGTCTTTCTCTTAATCCCCTTTCACACATGCTGAATAACACAAATTTTGGTTATAACTTAAAACACAATCACGAAATACATCACAACGTTACACATCTATTTTACATGGATGATCTTAAATTATACGCCTCTACAAGCACAAAACTCAACCATTTATTACATATCACTGAAACATTTTCACATGATATACACATGGAGTTTGGTATTGACAAATGCAAAACACAGCACATCACTGCTGGTAAGAGAGAATTTGTGGATTTTGAGCTCGAACATGGTGACCATATAAGATCCATGGACGAGAATGAAACTTACAAGTATCTTGGTTTTCAGCAAAACACACACATAAAACATACACAAATAAAACGAAATCTAATCACACAATATTTACACAGATTACGCAGTATACTTAAAACACAACTACACGGTAGAAACACTGTCAAAGCTATTAACACATACGCTACACCGGCCCTTACTTATTCCTTTGGAATAATAAAGTGGACCAATACAGATTTAGAACAGGTACAGCGAAACACACGTACATTACTCACTAAACACCGAATACATCATCCACACGCCTCAACAGTAAGACTATACCTTCCTCGTTCACGAGGAGGTAGAGGCTTAACAGACATAGCCCTGTTACACCAAACACAAATACACAAACTACGAGAATACTTTTATAAATTATAACAAATCACACATTTCAGCGCTACACAAAACAGTCACACTTGCAGACAAATCTTACACACCCTTAAATATGAGTAATAGAAACATCACACCACCAATGAGTAGAGATACGTACATCACACATAACATACAAACTTGGACACAAAAGACTTTACACGGACGATATGCACATGAGATTAACGAAGACTGTGTTGATATTATAGCAACGCATGCTTGGTTAACCAAATGTGATATTTTCCCAGAGTCAGAGGGTTTCATGTTTGCCATACAAGATCAGGTCATTTACACACGAAATTACAGAAAACACATAATTAAAGATAGGACAATTACACATGATCTTTCTAGACAATGTTCGCAAAGACCAGAAACTATACAACACATTATATCAGCATGTACACGTCTAGCACAAACAGAATACAAACACAGACACGATCAGGTAGCTAAGATAATACACCAAAAACTCGCCACAAAACATAACCTTTCTACTGATAACACACCCTATTACAAATATACACCGCAAGTTGTACTTGAAAACACCACACACAAACTATATTGGGATAGGACACTACTCACAGATAAAACTGTATATAACAATAGGCCAGATATAACATTTATAGATAAAACACAAAAAATCATATACATAATAGATATTGCCGTTCCCAACACAAACAATTTAGCCAATACACACGCAGAGAAACATCGCAAATACACTGATATAGCTCAGGAACTTAAAGCGCAATGGAGAATGGGAACTGCTCTTACAGTACCCATTGTTCTTAGTGCAACCGGAGTTATACCAAAAACAATACATCACAGTTTACACATTTTAGGGTTAGATAAGAACATATACATACAATTACAAAAGGCAGTCATTATCAACACTTGCCACATAGTTAGAAAATTTCTAAACATAACGGAAGATACCGCACATCACTCAGAACCACATCACACACTTTCAACTAATATCATTCAAACACAAAATGAAACACAACACTCAATCCTCCCTTCACAAATTGAAACTCTGTTGCATACACAACATAACATTATAGAAAGTCCATTACCAACACACAATACTTCAACAATCACTCATGTAACACCTCTAACTCGTTCTCATGCACTCAATCGTAAACACACAATATACTCACAGTATCAGAATTCGCAATTAACACAAAACACAAACAACACATTACCCACTCGAGTGCAACCTATGCGTCGAGCTAAACAACAAAAAACGCTTACACAATAACCATAACACTTTTTCAAAACATACATATTATGTTCATTTTTTCTTTTCTATAAAAAGTCACTAAGTCACGAATAAGTGACGCCAACGGAGAAGCCTAGGAATATAGGGTCTCTTTTTGTTATTGATGCGCGACGCTGCGTTCATGTTAATGCCTTCGCGGAAAGAGGGTCGACGGGACGTGGCTTTTACAAATTGGGATCAAATACACCGAGGCTTCTCTCTCTCTTGACAAATACATTATCTAAAATGTGATCAGCGTTGGTTTTATCAACGTCATTTAATTTAATGAACATAATATGTGTATAGTATTTAGTATGTTCACTTTTTAACAGCAACTTCAAATTTATATTGTATAGATATATGTATTACTAGGACTAATCGTAACTTGATTTCGATCCGTGCGATTAGTTAACCAGGCTTGGCCTGAGTATCGATAACAATCGAAGTACACAATAATAATAATAATAAAGTAATAATAATAGTATGTCGTAAATTGGGGAACCAAGGAGACTGACTGCGTTTTATATAGAAGTTGTTCCAATGGAATACTCAATAGCGGCTTAGATATGTCAGAAGTTTTAGAGAGACCTTTTGGATTTATATCAAAATAGTCGGTTACTATTTATGTCTCTGGAAACAACACAAAAATCAGAATTTTCTACTACAATCGTTATAACAAAAGTTGCCCACATAAATGTACAGTGTTGTAGAAGTTGTAGAAATAATCACGATGGGATTAAGCAGAGTCAGTTCTAGGTGGGATACTAAAGAAAATAGGAAAGACCAGATGATACAATTACCATTTGTGAAAGCTCTACATCTTTGCATTAAGACCGAAGGGTAAATTTCATGTGTTTCTATTATGATACGTCCGTATAGGACAAGGGAAGGAACTGCAGTGGCACGTACATTTAAAATACAAATCCAATTTAACCAGCCGGTCATTAAAATAAAACATTCAAACAGTTCAACCGTCGAATTTGCACATTACTAGATTGAAAAATTTGTAATTCATGTATCACGGGAACAGTAATTCTATTTCAGTGAAAAAAAAATTGCTTATCGTATTCAAGTAATTGTCTTCATATTATAGTATCGAAACGAAAGCTTCCAGACGCTAAATTTCCTACGAAGAGAACGGCGTCGTGCATGTATTAAAATCGGAAAATCTTCTTTACACCTTATGAACGTAACACGGTTCTCACTTTATTGAGATGAGGTTGTGAGTAATTAAAATTAATTATTCAAGTTGATTTGCTTAGGAAGGGTGTTACTAATCAGCCTCAAACAGTTCGCGATTTCAATTATACACAGTTTTAGTTTCAATATCGTATTGTGCCGTCTCCTAAATTATGTGACTTTTTCCACCTCATAAGTGGCGTCAGCGGTTTGACGCCAAAATTTCAGTTTTTCGCCGGTAATTGGCCAATTAATTGCCTCCGTCCAGGTCTATAATATACAGTCGAAGCCCTCAACGTTATTCGTTTTTAATAGTTTATTTAATTTAATTTATCGCTATTAATATAACGAGAATATTATGCGATTTATAATAATCGAGGATATAACCGAGTCGCCGAGATGGTATAAATCGCAAATATTCGAGTTACATTCAAAGCTTTATCGTATCATCGTTACTGTCGCTTAGCAACGTCCGACTAAAGAGGAATCAATCATCCTACAATCAAGTACTCTTCAATCATCAAGTTTCTTCTATATTAAAAGCTTATTCTCGCGCCACCATTGCGTTAGGGTAAAAGTGGTTTCCCCAGGAGGACTAATCCATGGAGGTAGTGTCTGGTTCATTTTCCTACATTCAGAAACAGTTAGTTCATCTAAATGTTCCTCAGTCTGGAACTCGTCACTTTTCTGCAGATGAAGGAAAAAGCAAATTTTCAAACCCTACAGTCCAATAATTTTCTTTGTCGGTATCATCTATTTGGTAATTCGTAGAAGCTTTCCCACGACAACGAAAGTGCAGACGGTTTCAATATTCAGTCTTGTCGGTTCTTGTTATATCCATACCAAGCTAGAAAGCTGATGGTAGAATCTGAGACACTGTTCTCGCGTCGATGCTGGTGTTGGAGGCAACCACACCTCACCGAATTTTAGTTTTCGGGCAGATATTTTGTTACGTTAACTTTTGACTTGTAACAAAATATTAAAATGCAAAGATCACTGTCGCTCAGTTATAAGGGCTCGAGGGTGTGGATTAAATACAATAAATAAGGATTAGGGAGTTTGCAGTAATAAGTACAATAAAAGGGAAAAAGGGCACCACGACGTAGTTCTAAACGTACACAAAACTGAAGGTTAGAACTGCGAAGATATCTTCAATATGATACTGAATAATATTAACTATACTCTGTTCCCCGCAACAGATATAGTAAAGCTCCTCCCCAAAAATTACCGCAACATTTAAATGCAACTTTTTTATTGGTCGAATTTTCGAAACCCGTAACATAAGCAATCACTTGATTTCAATATTGTTGAAGTTGGTGTAAATGAATTTGAGATCTGTAACGTATTTACAACTTGGCTGGTGTAAAACTGGTCGCTGCCTTCATTGGTCAAAATGTATTGGGAGGAGCTTTACTATATCTGTTGGGGGAACAGAGTATAGATAGCTGAAGAAGAAACGTGTAGTCAATAAATAAACACAGTGAAAATAGTGAACGTGGATATAATGAATATTTAAATAGAAATTCCACAGATAACCAGGGCAGAATTATTAATTATATAAACATTGAAATATAAGATTAAATGAACAAAAATTCCACGATACACTAATTTACTTTGAAGCTCAGATTCGTTATTAATCGAACGTTAAAATCAATGAACTAAATTGGCATTAAAAAATATACAAGAAAGCGAATGGGATAATCAATAAAGTACGAGTTACCTTTTATTATCTTCTCCGGAGACGGATCCTATGCATAGCTTCCAATCCTGATTAAGTGATTTGATACCTCTAAATAAAAGTAAGAATGCAAAGGTCCTCAACAGTTTATAGTCCTGATTATGACAATTCAGTAGTTACTTTCGAGCAAGAAATGATCAATTGTTATTGAGTCGAAATCTCTTCAAGAAGGATTTTAATATATTGATGTTAAATAGTAGAGAGAATCCAACAAGCATCAGACGGTGGAATGATAATCTACAACGGCAGCAATGATCGATGAGGCAATCTATAGGTACAACAATCAGCAGCAGAACTTAGTAATCACAGGAGGTAGGAATAGGTAACGTCCATTAAAACGATAATCCCGAAGGACACATTGAGTTATACGAGCATTAGAATGAGCACGTTTAATGTTTATAACCGTAATAATACGTAGTTAAAGCTTACCAAAAGAAGCATAAGTTTAAATACTACGATTCACACTATAAACCGAAATGATTCGCTTATTTAGAAAAAGTGATTTTAACGCACAACAATACATAATGCTTTAGCATCTCTCTGGATCTTAATTTTTTATTCGATTGGACACCGAGTAGAAAATCTGTTACAGAACGAACGGAGAGGTAAAAAATTATGGGCGTTCCCAAATTTCTAATTTCATATAGCCAATCAAAAAGAAAATACATAACAGGATATCCGTTCAGTAGGCAATAGTATATTGAAGTATAAGTGGATAAACAGGTCTTTAAAACACGCGCGAGTTTTAAAGACCAGTTATACATGAACACTTTACGCTATTTTTTTTATTGGTTCACTTTGAAATCTGGTATTAAAATTGAAATAAGAACTAATAATGTGAAATGGTTGAATGCGTAATGTGAAATCAGTATACCTTTCGTTGTCATGGAAATGAGAAAAACGGAAATTAATTTGCAATCTGTCATTTTATTTGACGTAACAAAGTGCTCCTGTCAGATCAATAACCAATAGAATTCCCGTTTTTCAAATTGGTGATATTGCCATGGCAACTTTAAAACGCGCGTTTTAGAAAACGCGATTTAAACACGCTGGGGCGTGGTTTAAAAGGCTAAAATAGGACACCAATAAAAAAAATTAATTTGTATGTAGGGTAGATAACCAAGGTTACTATGCAACGTCAAAATTTGCCGAATAGTTCAAATCTCACCCATTCGCGTGTATCCACCACCAACATAAAGGTATGCGATTACTTTCTGGAAGTACTTGGATGGTATATTCCCTGCTCTACCTTGTGCCTTCTAGAAGATCAATGTTTCCGCTGCTTTAGAACTGTTGACGTCCAAAGCAAGGCGAATCTTTTGACATATTTCACGTATTTGGACACTATAGACGAAACCGTTTCATGGGCGTGCGAAACTACTCGGTATAGCAAAACATCACCGTCATTCTGTTGCCACGAATAACATCGCTTGTTGGAGAGAACAAGTCATAGAATACTTTTGCCATATTCATCAAAAATGAATCATTAGTGGAGGGTCCATTCGAAATAGGTTTCCAATTCATTGTCAGATTTTCTTGCAATACAAGGTCCTTGAAAAAGTATTTGAGAGCTTGATCGTGTACTCTGATCTCTAAAATTTACTTCATCGAAGATGCTTCCAACTGTTGATGGACGCTAAAACAGATTTGCGAACCCTGTAGAAATCGATCGGTTGATCTCCATGTACCCTTATACTCAACAGAAAGAGAAGGTAAATGAGTAGACATAGTGATGGCCCACTCCGGCTGTCTCGTCTCAATTCCCGGGCTCAATTGGCATATCTGAGTATAGTCCTGGAGAAATCGTCTAATTGTGAAAAAGTCATTGGACACAAATTTGCTTCCACTCCTATGTAGTAAGGAAGTTAACTCCCAATCTCCTCTCCTCTCAGCCTCAATGACTTTACTACCTAGAAGTACTGATTCCACAATTTCCCAGTCGGGCCATCCGTTCCAGGATATGGGGTAGGTACATATTGAGTAAATCAACAGAAAAGTTACCAACGCTTAAACCTCATTATTTAATACGCAAAAATACAGGCATCCAACGTTACTGTAAAGGAATAGCGTTTTATGTATGTCGTACATAAGGTTCATGCATTAGGTAGCCTTAAAACCCAAGATTGTTAGAGCATGATGCTTGAAATCCTTCTTGTGGTCGATGTTATTAGTTTAAATTTACTTGCTTGCATTATTTTAGAATTTTCTTGTACATTCCATCTCATTACATATATGCCACCCTAATCGCCGTCCTTTCTTCCTTTTCATGCCATGCACTGTTAATCATTTAGCTAACACAGGTTTGCTATATGAACATTTCAACAAATTCTTGAGGTACAAAAATTTACACCTTTTTCCATTTAGCACAAGCACCACATATACCTACTCTCCCAGCACCCCTCTCCAACCTCTCTTATTCTGCTCCCTTAGCTCTAGACATTTCTCCACCATGTGCCCGATATTTTCCCTTCCCGCTCCACATAGTCTACACAATATCTCTTCCTCCTCCAACCGCTATTTGCTGTCTTCGTCTTCATTTCCTACCCTGAATCGCGCTACTGTCCTCATGCTCTTTATGCCTCCTTTTCCCTTCAGGTATCTCGGTATATTGTCTGTCACTAAGTAATTATATTTTCCATTATACCTTCCCTCTCTTATCCTCATAGAAAAATTCGATTAAGGTCTATCTAAAGCTCGTATGAAGAAACTGAGAAATTCGCGAGAGCGAGGAAAAAGGAGTTTGCAATCAGAAATGCATACTGAGTCTGATTGGACGATGCAATAAAAAGATATTGGAGACTACGCCGATGATATGGTAATACTTGGTGAAACGGAAATGAAGAGCAAAATAAACAGAACGAGAAAACGAGGATAATTGGGAGACGACATATGGAAACATGATACAAAAACCGAAGGAAATGGTAGACAGATTCAAGTATTTGGGATGGGAGTAGTAACGGACAAGGACGGTAACCGGGAGGACGAAATTAATGAAGGAAGCAGATTAAAGGGTGCCGAAATCAGGTAACTGGAAAGAAAAACGAAGGAAAGCAAAATAAGAGATAAACTGGAAATAAAGTCTGTCAAAATACTTAACTAAGGGAGAGGGACAGTTCAGCTCGAGTATGTAATAAGAAGAGAAGGCGGCAAACTAACAAATTAGATATAAGAAGCGAGGAAAACGAGAAAAATGGAAGTAGGAGGGCCACGTGAAGAAGTCTTGCGGCGGCCGAAAAAAGAATGGGGTGAAAAAGTTAGCAAGCGACAGAAAAGACTCCACAAGAAAAGGCTTTTACAGTTCGCCTATATAAGAAATAGTCCAAAATTCGTCAAAATAAGGAAACGAGCCATTCGGACTTTTCGAAATTGAAAGTATCATCAACACCATCAGGGTGTCCTGTCCGTCCGTAACAAATTCGTATTAAAGTAGATATACTTTAATCTCATGCATTAAAATAGACATGTGATTTTTCGAAGCGCATGCATTAAAGTAGATATAATACATGTAGTACATGTATAGTAATGAATAGAGAAACTTTTCCATATGTAAAATGGGGAACGCCTAAACTGAGTGTAATAATAGAGGGAGTAACGGAAATCATCTTACGGCACACTTAGTAACTAATAATTTCAATGACAAAATAGCAGACTGATTACCACTACTAATACTTAAGTATGCTACTAGATGGAGACCTTGGAAGACACGTTCTACAGTGACTCTATTACAAACAGTGACGACAAGCGTGGTATCGATTTTTATTGGTCGTGGTATATTTTGCCTCATAATGGCGGATGGGTGGAGCTAATCGCTGCTTGTCATCACTGTTTGTAATAGAGTCACTGTAACACGTTGCAAACTCATTTTCTGTCCTTTTTCATCTACAGTGGGCGTTTAAACCTTTACAGCTGTTGATATTGAATCCTGTAGCAGATAATAATATAAACCAATAGGTGACAGCACCTCTCGAGTTAATTTTAAATGGGACACATAATCCTATGAAAAAGTTTCTCTATTCATTATCTCAATGATAGTATATACATTTTAATCTCATACATGAGATTAAAGTATATCTACTTTAATGCGAATTTGTTACGTCAGTCACTACAGTAGCAGACGTTTACTGATATGTAATTTTTCAAATACCAAGGGGCGAAACGCCGATGTACCCCCGGCGAGCATTCGCGCGCGAAGCCTTCTAGTCCAAGAGCTGGCTGCAAAAAAGCTGGCCAGTCGAGTAACAGCATGAAATGATTTTTAAAAGCTAGTACTTATACAGACTATCCATAAAATCTTTGGCTGCCTGGGCTGAACTTGTGCAGAAATTCACCATGCCCTCTCTCCTGAATATTTTTTGGCACGTTACTGTACCTATCGAGTAACAGCATGAATTATTCTTAAAACATAGCTTTTATACAGTTAAAAAAGAAAAAAATTGTCTGCCTTGTTAAATCTTGTGCTAATACCTACGCAGAAAACTTTTTTAAATTTTTTTGGCACGTTTCTGTACCTATCGAGTAACAGCTTCAAACTATAACTAAATTATAGTTTGAACATAAATCTATTCGAAAAATCATGGCTGCCTCGTCAAATCCTGTGCTAATGCCTAGGCAGAAAACATTCTCTTTCTCAAAGTGTTATGATACCACTAATAGAACTATCATAGAAATACTTAGGGATAAACAAAGAATCGTCCAATGAACAATAAAATTATAATGATTTCGACAAAACAATTTTATAATATAAAATATTTAGTAATAGTATACAGCGTGTTTTTTTGGGAGCTTTAGTTAGACATTTCTGGGAAAGTTTTATAGATAGGTTTTTGAAAATTAGAACTTAGGGGTTATTCTGAAAACCGAATCGATGTAAAATATTTTCAAAATGGTAGCGCTTCCGGAAATGGCGGAAGTAGCTGGAAACCTCGTTTTTTTAAATGGGAACTATTGAATTTTTGGATTCTACGTGACATTTCAGTTCTTTTAATACCCACATGTCAATATCTACAAGTTATGGTTTTTAAGTTATTTTCATTTATTTAAAAAAAAATGGCGGATGCAGACGGCAATTTAGGAATTGATTAGGTACTTGAAAACTGTTGCAGCTGTGGCAACCAAGTATTTTCCAAAATACAATAAACCTCGTGCACTTTTGAAATACATCTCGATTCAAAGGATTTTAATCGCACCAGCAAAGCGAATTATGGCGATTAAATCTATACTAAATTTGGCCCAGTCTGACCAAACAAGGTTCTCAAAGAATCTTCCTGGTTCCTCAACATTAGATATTCGCAAAACTCAATTCGTCTTGAGAGGTCAACTGGTTGCATCAAATGGCCCATTATGATGAGAAAACGAGAGATAATGGCAATTTTTTAGGGTTTTTTAGATACAACTAATATTTACGCCCAAAGCAATTACCTAGTGAAGCACGCCGTGAAATATCCAAGTACATTAATAATTTAAGCTTCATCTTTAACATAGGGTCTTAATCTAGGTAATTGTTTTGGTGGTACAAAGCTTCCAATATTCGAACAATTTCATTTGGTCGGTTTCAATTGTTGGTACGTTCACTAGGACGCGGTCTTTCTGGATATCGTTCAATGAACGTATGACAAGCATGTGACGCGATTCTGTCCATTTCACCATAAATAACAATTAGATTCCAAAAATCTTAATATGTAAAACCATTGCGCGCCATTTTTTTCCATTATTGAAAAACTTATGTTAACCTATAACAGCTGACGGTTTAGTATCACTTGATTTGTTCAAAATTCGATTGCCATGGTCCATGCCACGGTCGACTACTAAAAAAATCTAAAAAACTGGTATCAATGCGATGAAATTGGAATAAGTCAGAAACTATTAAAGATAGGGATAGGAACATGTAATTCCAAAACATGCCCATTTTGATTCTCTATCAAATGCAATAATAAGAAACTGGTCATTTCATTTAAAAAATCTGAGTTTTTAGTCTTTGAACTTTCCTATATTTGGAGCCCCATAGTTGCGAGCTCATACGCAACTTAAACTTTCTTTAAGTGCACCAAAAGAAAGCCTTATTCCTCCTCTATACGCTAGAGAAAACTTGGTTGCCATAGCTACAACGGTTTTCAAGTAATGAGTTCCTAAATTACCGTCTGCATCCGCCATTTTTTTTAAATAAGTGAAAATAACTGAAAAACCATAACTTGTAGATATTGACATGTCGGTATTAAAAGAACTAAAATTTCACGTAGAATCCAAAAATGCAATAGTTCCCATTTAAAAAACCAAGTTTCCAGCTACTTCCGGCATTTCCGGAAGCGCCACCATTTTGAAAATATTTTACATCGATTCGGTTTTCAGAATAACCCCTAAGTTCAAATTTTCAAAAACCTATCTATAAAACTTTCCCAGAAATGTCTAACTAAACTCCCAAAAAACACCCTGTATACTATTACTAAATATTTTATATTATAAAATTGTTTTGTCGAAATCATTATAATTGTTCATTGGACGATTCTTTGTTTATCCCTAACTACTTCTATGATAGTTATATAGTGGTATCACAACACTTTGAGAACGAGAATGTTTTCTGCCTAGGCATTAGCACAGGATTTGACGAGCCAGCCATGATTTTTCGTATAGATTTATGTTCAAACTATAATTTAGTTATAGTTTGAAGCTGTTACTCGATAGGTACACAAACGTGCCAAAAAAAAATTTTAAAAAGTGTTCTGCCTAGGCATTGCACAAGATTTAACAAGGCAGGCAATTTTTTTCTTTTTTAACTGTATTTTAAGAGTAATTTCATGCTGTTACTCGATAGGTACAGTAACGTGCCAAAAAATATTCAGGAGAGAGGGCATGGCGAATTTCTGCACAAGTTCCGCCCAGGCAGCCAAAGATTTTATGGATAGTCTGCATAAGTACTAGCTTTTATAAGTCTTTTCATGCTGTTACTCGATAGGCCAGCTTTTTTGCAGCCAGCTATCGCTCTATTCTGGTTGTTCTAATAATAACGATAATAGTATGTTAATAGTAAAAACCTCATAGAAAGTAATCTGTGCTGTGCAGTAGTAATAAGGATAAAAGGGTCTCCAGTGATACTCTGCTTGAGGTAGCTCAGTCTTGTTTGTATCAGACAATAATATAATAATAGTAAACCTGTGCCCATCCCTTTTATTTCCCGTTTCATAAGGGTAAGTTTTAATGTTTGTTTGCACGGTTTTAGCGTGACTGACACTCACAATATACGTAGTAATATAATAACCAAACATTTGATACAAAACTAACAGTTTGCACTTACTTTGGAGTGATTTGGCGCCTCTTGGCTTACAACGAAGTAGCCCTCTAGGATTCTTTCCTTTGTGTTTTAGGACATCAGAATGAAAATATCAAAATAATGTCATCATCATCAGAACTCCAAACAGAATTGGACCATCTCATTTTAAAGCCTATTACCTTTTGCTATGCTCCAACTTCTTAAACAATCAGGTACGTACTTGCCTGTCGGAAAAGTAATTCCTTACATTTTCATTTACGTTATTATAAATAAAGTCATTTAATTTATGTGCGAGGGGAATTTGCAAAAAAAATGTAACAATTACTTCGTGTTTTGTATTAACATTTTTTTTAAAACAATTTATTACCATGTGTCACGCCACCCTCATTGGAAGGTTTCATTTGACGGAAGATGACAGTAAACAAACGTCCGCATGAAAGTGAACAAACTTACTTTCCTTTATCAGCCTAGGTCAGTTATTTAAAAGAGAAGCAGGAATAAGTAACTGGGTTGATTGCCTTTCTATTGATTTATGTCGTACGAGGAAACTGTGGATAAACGTTTATCAATACTTGATCATGTAAGTGGCTCCAGAAAACATGTTGACGTAAATTACGGTATAGATTTAAGAATGAATTTTGTCCATACTCTCTTCTTGTTCAATCGATTACTATAGGTACTTATTTAACCTGCATTTGTCTCACTTTCACTTTAACTCCCTTGCAGTGATTACATACTATTTAAGTTGAATAAATCATTATTATCTCATTCGTGCTTTCATCCTATTCGTATTTTGTGCTTCAGATTTCTGGATTCCTCAAAGCATTTATGAATGGTTATTTAAAACACGAGAAGATTATTTCTGCTTCATCATGAACAAGGCCGTGCTTCAGTTCGTTTAATAAATGAATATTAAAGCAATAATACTACAATTTGGACACTAACTAATATCCGCACATTATGCTGTTTCTTGAAACTATAGTCGATTGGGATTTGAAACTTTTCCAGGGTAATTGTTTAGAATCCGGGACCATGCACCAAGCGATTTCAACTTTTTCCCTCCAGACAACTCAGAAAAGCTGTAACGTAATCGGCGAAAGTCACTAAATTGTTTAAAAATTCAATAAAAAAATATTAGCAAAATGACAAAACTTGGCGGATTTTTCCATAGATGGCGATGTAACAAAAATTGATCTACAGTGACTGTATTACAAACAGTGACGACAAGCGTGGTATCGATTTTGATTGGCCGTGGTATATTTTGCATCTTAATGGCGGCCTGACTGTGTTTACCTTTGATCAGCGTGTGATTTTTATTTTGATTTAGCAAGTTAGCTAGGATACCACCGTTGAGTTCATAATATAAACCCGCCCACAATTTTGCCTCTTAATGGCGGATAATCGCCGCTTGTCATCACTGTTTGTAATAAAGTCACTGTAAATTGATCGATATTTACAAGCCAATACTATTGCACATGCACGTATTCGTGATGGATCAATAATTTAAAGAAATATTTTTGCACATGCTTGTCTTACAAAAAGCGTTTCATATTGTTAGATTTCAAATTTTTCCTCCACCGTATTAAAATCATGTTTCTTTTGTATCGAGTTTGTGCTCTGCTTTTTCTAAAGCGGTCATGGATTATGCAACTTTTATTAATATTTATGGAAGGTACAGCGACTCTTACAGGTTATCCTCGAGTATATAAGGCCATTTAAGTGCCCCTGTTTTACTTATGTAGAGCCAATCGTCAAGCGAACATAAATACTACTCGTTGATCTGTGCTTAGGTTGAGAAGAGGATTCAATTCGCTAAATTCTATTTATTGCTCGGATTTACTCGCACGTGTCAAACTGTTACCTAACATTTTACCTTTTCGCTTTAGTTTGAGTAATTTGAAACATTGTATCCTGTGCTTTACAACAGGTAATCGAATTTAGGCGAACCCAACACTTTTCTACTGTTTACCTCTTCTTTCCTTACACATTTGTTTTGTTATATTCTGCCCGTGTTGTGTGTTGTGTAAGTGATTGATAGTGTTTATTAATTTATATTAATTAGAAATTAAGATAGTCACAGGCCTTGAGTTTTATTCGTTTGCGTTGATACCAACTATTAAAACGGTATTTTGCAATAATAATTAAACAAAAAATACCTTTAACAAATTTTCTTTACGTGAAATTTTAAAAATCGTAGATATTAACAAAAGTACAAAAAATAATACCAGTAAATATACACCGTTGAATAGGGTTTTTTATCGAGAATCTGATGGTAAATAAAAATACAGGGTGTTTAAAATATTCGTATCTATAAATTCCACTTAAATAATTTAACTTGGGAACATCCAATAAAAAAAATTCAAACGTGATATAAATATGGTTTGTTGATACATGAACGAAAAAAAATACAGGGTGTGCCATTTAAAAAAAATGATATTATCCTGCCAGGTGAAAATGTAACATAGGTAATGTAAATATAAGAATATTTTCAAAAGATGCGCAATTCCAATCAAAGCAACCTTTATTTGAAACTTTGTTCTGTATCTTCAACTCACATTGAGTTATCGACCGATTACGGAGCAGTGGGACACCCTGTATATATTATTATTATTATTATTGCTCTTTATTTTGTTATATTATAATAAACGAAACAAAAGATTCATATTTCACTAAAACAAACTTATTTAATTAAATAATGCATGACCTTCTCCTCAAGTCAACTACTCCATTTCTGGCTCCTTGGCATCAGCTTGTCCCTTCGCTCCATCACCCCCTTCATCCACCCCACTCTCAGCCCGTTCCCACCTAAGATCACCTTTATTCCTCTCCCCTCTTCTCTCAGCTCTTCACATTCCCTCATTAAATGAAACACACTCTCGCACCTTACCGCACATTCTACATAGTCTTCTCCCATCCTCTCACCAGTATCTATTTTCGTTCTCTTCATTGCCACATCTAAACCTCGCCACCATTCTCTTCTCCTTCAACTCCATTTCTCCCATCAGATACTCGGCCTTCCCTTCTTCCATAATTTCCTGATATCCGCCATTATATCTTCCATTACATATTCTCGCTCTCCTTTCCTGTGCTTCCACATCTTTATCCCTTCTTCCAACTCATCCACCATATCTCTTCCCCCCTCTCTTCTCCCTTCTATCTCTTCCCTCGCATAACCGACTCTCTCATAGAACCGTCTTCTCTCTTCCTGCCCATACCTTATCCGTTTTTTGCCACCTCTCTCATGCACTCCTTTACTCCAACAATATCTTCCCGCTTTCTGATCATCTCCGCATATTTTACCGCCCTCGCTCCTGCCCTTATCCTTATTTTCTCTAATTTTACCTCTTCCCCTACGATATACCCTGGTGTCTCCCTGTCCAACCCTAAAGTCCACCTCCTGTACTTCTCCTGAATTCATTCTATTTCTTCCCATTCCTTCCACCCCCATATCTCCGCTCCATACCCCATCACACTCTTCACCAACTTGTCAAACAACCATCTTCTCTTCTCCATATCCTTCCCAAACACTCTTTCCCCCAAACCCCACACTTTCCCCACTATTCCATTACCCTTCTTCGCCAATTCCCTCACGTGTGCCCCATCTTTATTGTCATACCGCACTACATACCCTAGGTATTTCCACTCCTGTACACTCTCTATTTCCTTCTCACCCCACCACCACTTTTGTTTTATACCCCCCCCCCCCCCCCCCCCGTTTCTTCTGAAAGACCATCATTATAGTCTTTTTCACATTTGTTTCTAAATTCTTCCCCTCCAAATATCTCTTCATTACCCCAATTAACCCCCTCATCTCTTCCTCTCTGTCTGCCATCACTACTACATCGTCCGCATATGCTAGCACCCACACCTTTATCCTTCCTATCACCACTCCACCCCTTTGATGTCCCCGCAACACCTCCTCCAAATCTCCAATATATAGAGAAAATAGGCTCGGGCTCAACGGACATCCCTGTCTCAACCCTTTCTCCGTCCAAAATCTTTCTCCTTTCTCCTTCCTCACTCCCGTCACGCACCTTGTTTCCTCGTACACCTCTTCCATCGCTCTCACCAAGCCCTCACTTATCTCGGCTTTCCTTAGTACCTCCCACAGCTTCTTCCTATTAACATTGTCGAATGCTGCCTTGATGTCCAGAAACATCCCATACACTTTCCGCCCTTTCCTTTCCAACACCTTATTTACCACTTGCTTCATCACATATATATTATCAACCATCCGCCTTCCCTCCCTGAAACCCGCCTGCCAGTCCTTCACTAACCCCTTTTCCTCTATTTCCTTCTTAAGTCTCCCTCTGTATATAAAGATATATCTAATTGTAACTAAAATCTTTGGACGTTCACTGTTAAAGTTTTAACTTATAAACGAAGTGGAAGGAAAGAGAAACGCATCTTAGAAATAGACAAAAGTAGAAATAATGAGAACGAGAGGGCACGATACTGTAACCAAAGATGCCAAAAATTTAGTGGATTGAACCTATAATTTGGTGGCCTCATTATCGAAATGATATCAACAAATATTACGACCATTTCAAATTAGAATTTGTTGAAATTTACCGTTGTGGAGGATCCAGGCGCTTCTTATGATAATTTCCATTATTGTGGAATACAATCGACGTTTAGAATTTTGACTCTCTCCAATCTAAATTGAGAATTCGACATCGAATAGCCGCCTCATCTTTGATACTTTTTAAAACCAATTTCACTGGGAAATCGTTGTGTCATTTTAATTAATATAGCAATAGAACGTGTGATGTAACACACCCAGCAGCTTTAAATTTAAGCGCTTCTCGCTAAAGAAGTAGTACAGAATCGACGCGTTACACCACTGAGACAGGAAAGCGAAAAAAAAATGATGGAAAGAGGACTGAGAGTAAGTAGGTACGGTGAAAACTTCTGGTTATCGCATGAAGAAAAGTGATGGTTTAGGTATTTTTAGGAGCTTTGAAGTTATACTATTAAATGCAAAGGGGGCGTTATACTGTTCTCTGTTTGTTTGGTGGGTGTCCAATACCACTGATTTTGGGTTTTTCACGTAGTTAGTGTCGGACAGTATTGTGTACGGGTGGATTATCGAGTTTGGTAATTGGTTGTCGCGTTGTCTCTGAAGTATTTTGGTGTTCAGTATCCATTTGGTATTGTGTTTGTTATGGACGATTTTTTTATGTGGGGCAGTGGTGTCCTGCCTCGACCTTATTATTTATATTATTTCTGGGGTGTCAAATGTATTTAGGTTTCACAACCTTCCATCATGCTGCATGTTTTTAAATCACTGTATATGTGATGGGTCCTCGAATCGGTACCCTCTTATGGCTGGAGTACGGATATGAACACAGGTGTTATGTTCTGGACGTACTTCACCCGTAGGTCCTTTATTCTGTAGTGGGTGTTGGGATCCTTCTTCCTGTTAAAGAGGCGTAAGGTGGCCTTTAACAAGGACAATTCTTAGCATGTCCAAGTCCCAAAATCCCCTAGGGGCTTTCCAACGTCATTCACACGAATATGCTTGTGATAAGAGGAGGATGGTTCGTCACATACATACCTCTTTACATGGCTTCTGATCCGGTTCGAGCTAATGGTAAGACACTATCTAGTTACAAATTCAAGTATTACTAAGTGAGTATTACCCCCCCCCCCCCCCATCATATACATAATACTTTAATTGGTTTTCTTTGATTTGTTCTTTGTTTGATTCCATTGGCTGTCTGATGGATTTATTGGTCTTATTCTTTTTAAATGCCAGTCGCCATTATTATGGAATTTTAGCTTTTTTTTTGGTCTTTTTTGAACTATAACATTGGATTCAGAGCTCCTGTCGGTTTTGGTCTTTGTGTAATTCTATTTTGATTTTATTTTGCGTAGATCTAACCTACAAATATCTAAATATATTACTCCAAGGCCAAGTATCAATCTCCTTTACCTTACTTCGCCTCTCGTATCTTTGGTTTTAGTTACAATTATCTCCAGCCCCACCGTACATACTCTTTCGACCCTTTCCACCAATCTCCTGGTCATGTATGTATGTTTTCTTAAATATTGCCACAATATTTTTTGAATTTTCTTTTGTGCCCTTAGTTTGAGTTAGAATATTTACGAGTGCATTCAGGTATTTCAGTATTTCGCCAACAATAGTATCTTGTCTTGCAGTTCTACCTTTTTTTTTTGTATAGGGAATGGGGAAATGCACTATGCACCCCCCTGTCGGTGGTCCAAGAACTCTATACAGTGGGAGTGTGGGACTTTCCCCCACGAAAAACCCTTCTCCCTTTCACTCTTCGTGCAACACATCAGGCATCACCCGTTTTGGCATTCTTCTGATGTCCTGTTGCACTCCATTTCAGTTTTTTTTTATTTATCTTGATAGTCTTGTCTGCCACGATGTTCTGTCCAAGGACCTCCAATGTGACCTGGCGTACCTTCCTCCTCCCCGTCAGGAGAACCACCTTAGTTTTCCTAGGTTCCACACTCATGCCTCGTTCTTCCAACCATCCATTAACTAACTCAATCGTCGTTCTAAGGTTGTATGTTACACTATACACACATCTATCTTCCACGACAATTGTTAGGTCATCCGCGAATCCGATAATCCTCACTCCTCCTGGCACTACCAGCCTCAGCACACCATCGTATGCTATATCCCACAGTGTGGGTCCAAGTACACTTCCTTGTGGAACTCCGGCTGTCGGCAGGAATCTGTGCATGCCTCCCTCGGGTTTTTTAACCTCCACCACCTTGTTCGTGAGGTAGCTTCTGGTGACCTCCACCAGGCATTTTGGCATCTCCAACCCCTCCATGGCACCGATTATACTTTGATGTGGCACCGTATTAAAAGCGTTGCGCACTTCGACCGATGCCATTATGCATATCTTTCTCGTTTTAAGGGACCCACTGTTCGCCTTTTTCCTTATTTCTTCCAATACCTGCAACGCTTGAATGGTCGAGCACCCTTTTATGAAACCATATTGGTGTTTTGATACCTTCTTAGTGGATACCCGCTCGATCCTGCCTTTAATAAGCTTTTCTAGTATTTTTCCTGCGTAGTTCGTCATACAAATCGGCCTATGTGGCGTTCGCCTTCGGGATGAGGGCGAGCCTGCTTTCCTTCCATGGTTCTGGGAAGTACCCCCTATTAAGGCAGTCGTTTGCTGTATTACACCAGATTTCCGGCCTCTCCCTTACCATATTTTTAACCACCACGGCCGGTACGAGGTCGGGCCCAGGCGCCGCCCTCACAACCTCGCCTCGGTCAACCTTTTCGTAGGAGTAGGAGTGCTCCCTCTCATCCTATACTGGCAGTGGGTCTCTCATTGGAAATAATATCCTTATTGTTCTTTCTAGTACAGCGTCGTCCCATCTTGGTGCGTACCCTGTTGTTTTAAATTTCCCCATCACTATCTTATAGCCTTTTACCCTCTTCCCCTTTTTCCAGCTCCTCGCATAACTTCTTCCAACACTCTTTTTTTCGCCTTGATTGCAGTTCTACCTAGTTTCTCCCAAGTGACTCTTCAAGTTCTTCCTTTTTCATTTCGTTGGTGTCTTCTAGAAGACCTACAAGGTGTATGATTTATAATTTACACGTCCCTTCTCCCTTCATTTCCCTAGTAGATGTTCGGAGTATTACTTGGAACGATTCATTATGGGGGCTCCTTTCGTTAACAGCTTTCCATCCTTATTCTTTATACCTTTTCAACGTGCATGTATTGTGTTTTATCATCCGTTTTTCCGATTGTCCTCGTTGTTTGGTGGCAACACCTGTTTTTCAACTCTTTTGGCTCAGCAAGCCAACCCTTTCACTTTGTCGTTTCTTACTTTGCTTGCACCACGTGACTTTTTTGTTTCCTTTTAAAGTTCTTGTCGTTGTCCATATCCTACTTTTTCATTATTTGCATGTTTTTTACGATATTCTAGATTATGTTCAGAATAGTTTAATTCATGAACCATAATCGTCCATATTGTTACCTTTTTCCTTTTCTTTTCTTAGAAAACGTCCATCAGTAACAGCTAATTATTGACCAGACTTGTCTATGTTATAAAATCGAGAATGGATTAATCATTTATAGACATAACTTCCCTTCTGAATTTGTGTTTTCGAAAAAATTCGTTTTCCACTATTTTTCAAAAAACTACTATAATGATACCGTCATCATTGAATTTTGTCAATTTTCTTTTTTCATAGAATTTATTTGTTCTTCTACCTTTGTATATTCATTTGGGGAATAGCATGTTATACACGTGGAACGCCTTTCGTTCAGTCTTATCTACGAGATCAGTCTCATTTGCGCTCTCAGGTTATTGATTACAACAGGCAACTCGCGTCGTTGTGCTTTCAATCCAATTTATACCACGTAATTCTATACATTATTATAGGTCCTTTTAAAAGATCCTAAATGTAGGTACATTAAAAGTTACTACAATTGAGGTCGTTGCGCTTCCGCTACAAAAAAGAGGGGCTGAAATTGTTAGGTGTAGAGTAGATTTTTATGTACCTACTTCAGCACGTGCTTGTTGCGAAATCGCATAACAATTTTGCTTTGAAAAGGTGTTTTTAGCTTTACTAAACGTAAATTTTTTTTGGAAAAATATAATATTATGACAGCGAAATGCGTATGATGTAAATCGAAGGTGCATTCCTCGCTCACTCATTTTAGCAAAATATGTCTATAAATAATTTAAGCAACTACACCTGTTTGGATGGGTGACAAAAATTGAATTCTGTATAAAAATAGACGTGCATTTTTTTCCTTTCTACATGGCGCATAGTGATGATTGTTACAAGCGCTCTGTTTAATTTTGGCGTGCGTTTATTTATGCAGAAAGCAAAGTGTTCGTAAAGAGGGGTTGCACTCTTATTTTACCTCAAAAGTAGAAGGTTTATGGCTTCAATAAGCACTCTACCAAAACTTAGTACACGAAGTAGATGCATCTCCACTTATCGACTTTGTAGTTCTCTTGATTAAAGCGGATAAGAACTCTAAAACTTCTCTAAACTTTAGAGGCGAAAGATCGTATCACTGGCTTTTATTTTCAGCGTTGAAGAAGTCATCAAAGTCGTATTTCTACACATTTAAAGCTTGCTTGTGAGAAAAGTTGCGATTTGTCGCCTCACGATGTCAGAAGGCGAGTTCTGGACCAAAAAGTCACTAGATTTAGTAACTTTTCTTAGGTTGGTAGTACTGGTCACTAGAAAAGTCACTAGATTTTCAAGGTCACGCCCCTGGTTTGCAACAGGTATTGAACAGGTGAAAACAGATACAAACAGGTTTTGAACAGGTAAAAATAGGCATTGAACAGATAAAAACAGGGGCGTGGCCTTGAAAATCTACTGACTTTTCTAGTGACCAGTACTACCAACCTAAGAAAAGTTACTTAGAGACTTTTTGGTCCGGAACCCACCTTATACCGCTACTGTCAGAGTACAAACTGGCCTTAAAGCAAGTGTTTTGTACCGAATCTTCCATTTAGAGTAGTCACTTTAGGCAACTTTACAGCTGGACACACGAGTCCCAGAATGTGTCATTAGATTGTTGTAATGAGAGAGAGGCCTTCAAAGAGGGTGCTATCATAGTTGCAAGTGGTTGATTCGATCGATTCACTATAGTGCTTGAAATATCTGTGGGTAAATCCTGGCCGGGCATGTTTACGATTAGCGATACTTCTCCTACCAGAATCCTCTGGTACAGAGTGGCTTCAGTGACACTGAAGAGTTGGACGACTCTAACCATGGAGTTCGTTCAGGTTTTGGATAACATGATTTGTCCACCCTTCACCCTCTAGGATCGAGAAGGAATACTTCAGTCAATCAATCAATCAAATATACCTAATAGATAATTATCAAAACCCATTAAAACAATTGTAATCCTTCCAATTTCCGTCCCCTTTCCATGATTCTCCTTCTCTCTTCCACTTCCTCCATCCACCCCACCCCTTCACCGCCCTCATTTAGTATTTCCCTTCAGTTCCTTCGTTACTCACGCAGCTCCGCGCACTCTTCTAACATATATCCAATGTCTTCTCTACCATCCCCACACAGTCTACACTTTATTCTTTTTTCATCCTCCAGTCAGTACTTGTTTTCCCTTTCCTCGTTTCCGCATCTAAATCTCCCTACCAGCCTCTTCTTCCTTGGGCTTTGTTACGGCAACAAATGGTTGGTAACGCGATTTAAAATGCAATGGATCGTAAGCTCAGTTATGAGCGACGATATGGGTGTGGGTTAGATACGTGTATAGGACTTAAACGCAGCAAGCGTAGTCAAAGCTAAAGTAAATTTTTTATCAAGTTAGCGAATGTGGTTAAGTAAATTTAGGGCGCCACGATAGTTCTTTAGAAAGTCATAGCTGGTCATCAGAACTACGAAGATCTTAGCAGCTTGAAGTATCAGTGATGTGATTTCTGAAAGAAAATGTGGGTATTCGGTAAAGAAATACACTGGAATAATGGTAGTTGTGGGTATAATGAATCAAAATATAACGGTTAACTGGTAACAATGAACAATAAATACAGTTTTAGCAAAAATAAAGTTTCACAACATGACATGTAACAATTAATAAGGGGTTTAACTTTGACCTTGGAACGATTGAAATTTACATATAACAAGTGTAATGAGGTATACCCCTTCTGTACTCTTTCCATCACCTCTCACTCCCTCCACCCCGATAACTCAGCCCCGTACATCATTATACTTTTTATTAGCTTTTGAAATACCCATCCCCTTCTCCCCACGTCCTTGCCGAAGATATTCTTACCATCCCCCCCAGTCCGTCCCAATATTTTTTTTTCTCTCTTTACCAATTCCCTAACATGAGCGTCCTGCTTGTTTTCATACCTCATTGTGTACCCCAGGTATTTAAATTCCCCCACACTCTCTCCCCCACGTCCACTCTTCACTCCTACCTCCCCTACCTTTTTGGAAGACAACCATCTTAGTCTTCTCTACTCTTACATCCCTTTGGTCTAGAAACCCCTTCACCGTCCTCATTATTTCCCTCATTTCATTCCCCATTTTTGACAACACCACTATATCATCTGCGTAGGATAGGGTCCACACCTTGCCACTTCCGATACCACTCCCTCACTTTTTCCACCCCTCAGTTTCTCTACCAAACCCTCAAAGAGAACAGTCCTGGGCTGAGAGGGCATCCCTGTCTCAGCCTCTTCACCATTTTGAATGCATGGTGTGGACGAATTTTTAAACTTTCTGTCTTATTATTTACTTGTTTAACTAGGGAAATTCTTTGTGATTATTCTCAAGCATATGTAGGCAACAGCAGACTTATGTCAACGATTGCATTTGAGGTCAGCTAAGTCCTCTTTGAAACGAATTTTTAATGATCTTTCTGTTTGCTCAATATACCTACTTTAGTTACAATTTTTGCATTAAATTTTATATATTGCCGATTTATCGTTCGTATCTACGGGATTTTTGGGATTACCTGAAGCTTTTGTAAATTGAGATTGTGAGCATTTGGAAAATATTTGGTACACCACTTGTGTATGAATTCGCAAATTTTTTTGAATTTCTCCATGTTTTATGACTGAAATAAGACGAATTACACATTTCTAGAAAACAAAATTTCTTGTCTGTCTGTGCATCTGTGTGGGTGTGCGAGCGATATCTTTTGAACTATTAAAGCTATCGATATGAAATTTGGTACAAAAAATTTGCCATAAAATCTAGGTCAAATTCGTGAATTAGCAAAATCCGATCAGTGGCGGGGCATTTTAAGGGGGTTAAACAATTAAAAAAATTCATTGCTTCAAATTTAAAGAAGTTATTTTTAAAAACCAATGACGGAGCTTTAATTGGTGACCTCGAAATTGGCCGAAATGATATTTTTTCGTTGGGGAGCATAATTTGGACATCCAATTTTCTTTTCAAAGGAGAGACACTTCAAAATAACTGCAACAGTTGATCAAGTAAAGGAAAGTAAACCTTACAAATTTTTGCTGATAGTATTTTCTTTCACTCAGCTAAGAACGTTTATTTGTAGTAGTCACGACGTTTCCATTCTTAAAATATATAAAATACATCACGAATTTCGCGAAAAATCAATAATGCAAATATTGTTCTCTAGAATTTCAATTTGAAATACATTGTGACCTTATTCCTTTATCGTAGTCCAGTTTTATACTCGTTAATCTGAAGATTGGGAAAGAGTCAGGTGCCAGCAATTTTAGTTGATGCATTCTCACTATGAAACGGAAATGAATTTTTAAATTACCAAATACACGTGTTTAGGTGGTAGTCTCAAAGGTCATTAGTTATGGATATGTTGCACGGTTACGCGAAAATTAGGCAATATATATTCATACTGGCCATATTAAAAACGGTACATGCAGAAGGTGGAATCTCTTTCTTTTATCCGATTTTTGTCTCCGATGATTTTAATTGCACTCTCTCATAGTCACTGCAAACGATTTTTATGAGTCGTATGACGTGAAGACTGAACGGATAAAAATGGCTAGCCTCCATAATATTACTAATAACTGTTAATCTGCCAAAAACAATTGCACAATACCTTATTAACAACTGAATAATTGATTAAATAAGAGGTTCATTATACAGGGTGTATCAAAAATGTCCAACTTTACATGCAATGTAGATCTTGTGAGAACTAATTTGCTTTTCTTAAGAAATTTCTCTTATTTATGTACGTATTTTAAAACGATATGTTTTTGTAAAATTGTATCAAAATTAGATGATTTATACAGTAATTTGCGACCTAAGGCCTAAAAAACCAGAAATTGTAATAGTTATAGCAACCAACAACTTGATTTTTGAGAACGAATCGTGCCATTTATTTTTTCAAACCTTTAAGGTGGATTTAAACGATTTTACAAAAAATCTAGTTTGCGTTTAGGGCATGAATGACGATTTTGGCCATTTGGCTAGACTCTTCGGGCCCCGTACTTATAATTCCCCCGCGGGCCCAAATCGCTTCCCTCGCGCAACATGTCCTTAATACAAAAATAGTGCTGTAGAAAATTAACTTTTATTATCTGCTATTTTTATTAAATTTTTTCCAAAATCTGTAATGGTGTAGAGATTTTATTACGGAATATTGCATGTATTTTGAAAATGGTTGTTTTATTGCGCTATTAGAGCAACTTTTTGGGAAATTATAAAAATATAAAATATCAATCTTTACTATTTCAATTTTTTTAAAAATTTGTTTGTTATCATGCGTATTATGCCATCAATTATGTATAAGACGCAAGGTTATAAATTAAAAAAAAATATTTGTGAAACAATTAATAAACAATGGCGTTGCGGTTTCAGCAATGTCTAAGTTAAGAACAATAATTAATTTTCTATAAGCGTCCATTACGGAAGCGGGACATAAGTAACCGCAAAAATAAAAACAAGTAATTAGACTAGCATTTTTATTTTTAAAATAAAATAAAATAAAACGCGTCAGGTTGTATTTAAAAATAAAAATTTGAGTTGAACTACTTGTTTTTTATTATTAGAACATCATAAAGACTGTATTAAAATATATGTACTGTACATAACATGACATTCTTAAAGCGAGATCGTATTAATATTTAAGCTTCATAATAATTGCGCCACAAAAACAATAATAATAATAATAATAATAATAATAATAATAATAATTTTTTTACAGCTTTATTTTATATAGGTATATGTATCTACTACTAGAATCAATTGTTACTTGATTCCGATCCGTGCGGTTAGTTAACCAGGCTTGGCCTGAGTATCGATAAGAACCGAAGTACAATAATAATAATAGTAATAAACTAGGACTAATCGCTACTTAATTGATTCTGATCCGTGCGGTTAGTTAACCAGGCTTGGCCTGACTATCGACAAGAACCGAAGCAAAATAATAATAATAACAATAAATTTGTGCAGTTCAAGGTTGCCATACAAAGAATTCAAAATTATGGCGATGCATTCTTTACAAAATGCACAAAAGCGACTTCCGGGGTTGGACGGTACCAATGTTTAACAAGTCAACGTTTCGCCCCCGGTAGCAATGACAGAAAAGTAGTACTCAATACATAAAGACACGTGTCTAATGTATGCGAGGAAATGCGAGCAATAAATGGAGAAGAATCCTCTTCTTAACCTAAGCACAGATCAAGGAGTAACTTTTGTGAATTTGTGATCATGCTAATGGAGAAAATTTTGACGGAGGAATCTCGAATAATTTTCTAAATTTTTGGCAACAGTTAAAACTCTTTTCAAACTTTATTTAATGTGCATCCATTGAATAAGCTTAGCAAATGTTGATTTGGTATTTTGTGCACATTTGTAAGTTTTTGTTGCTTCAAACAAAGACATTGTTATTATAACAATTATTGTACTTTGTGAATTCGTTTCGAAACCGCTATGTATTGTATTCTAGGGTTCGAAAACAAAGAAAGGGCTTTTTGAAGGGAAAACAAACTTTCTGTATTTACTGTATGTACATGTCGATAATGTAAACACCGATCATCTGCATTCGGAAGTATGTAGGTCATAGGTATCTAACATAAAGTTCAAGGTTCGTTCAAGTTTCGAACACACCCAAATAAGATAACTGCTGACTCCCATTTAATTTGAAAACACCGAGTGAAATCAATATTTACCCATTTTTCTAATATAAATCGCCCTTCGCTGCCGTAAGTCGTAGTTTGTAGACATCGAATTGTTGAGTGTTGAGGAGCACCGTCATGTTAAATTTAAAATTTCGATGTGTATTTGGCGTTAATGTAACTAAAATATAATCTTTCATTTTCAGATCGTTCTTTTCTCGTTGCGAACAGCAGGAGCGGACAATGTCACATAATTTACTGTTCGGACGGTTTCTGTCGTTTGACTGGATATTCAAGAGCGGAAGTTATGCAAAAAACGGCATCTTGCGAATTTCTTTGCGGTCCATTAACATCTCAACATTCTCTTACCGTTCTTAGAGCCGCACTTGGCGAAGAAAACGAAAAACATGCAGAAATTTTGTACTACAGGAAAGACGGTAAGTTATTTTTCGCAACACGATTTCATTTTATATGCTTTGTTTAATTACGGACTGTAATTTTTTAACGATGCGATTGCGTGTCTAGGTATCAATTAAATTAAATTTAAAATGTTTGTTACTTTTAAATGTTATATTTTTGCAATCAATCATTTATTTTCTTTACTTGGGGACGGCAATGGGAACAGCGACACGCATTAGTTTAATGGATTTTGATGGAAAGGGACAATGTCTGCAGTACCTATTAACTTTATTTGTTTGTGTGATGGCATAGATGTCAGCACAACTACGTGTACGACTATTGTTAATCAATATAATTAATTGAATAATTGTAGTAAATTTCCAGTTTATTAAAATTAACGATATACGAAAACTGAAAAGTGATAGTTAATAACAAATACACACACATTAACCATAAAAAAATCGTACAAAGCGAGCATGATTAAAGATTAGCATTAGCACTGATACAATCAATATGAAATTGAGATAAATAATTAATTAGCACAATATAAATAGCACTTTGTGCTATATATGAGGGTATTAACATATTTCTTAATATAGTAATACATCTGTAGCAGATTTTTCTCCTTGTGGCAATGTACCTATCCAAAAACACAGATCAACAGAATCAAATATATAAATAAATAAGAAACGATGCAAACGCGATAGTCAGACAAATCATAGAAGACTATTGGGCAGCCTTCACAAAGGATATGATACCTTACGGAGCACAAAAACTAATATGAATCCCGATCTGTAACATGGAATTAACATCCGAGTCAAAGGAGACAAAACGAATATTACGAATAAATGAGATGAAAGTATTAAGAATGATAACAAACAAAATAAGCAACAACAGAATTAGAGAACAATGCAATGTGGATGATGTGAAATGGGGTAGGAAAAGATGGGAAAAATTGAGAGATCACGCGAGAAGAATGGCAGAACGACGACTCGTAAAGGTATGCATGAGAAAGAGCCAGCAAGCTACATCACCAAGACGAGGGTCACCCAAAAGATGGAATGATAGCTGGTCTTTCAGATCCCAAGAGGCTTAACAATCGAATAAGTGAAGGTCTACAACTTACACAAAAAAAGAAGAATTTTATCAAAACCTTCAGTGAAACATCTTTATTTGTCATGAACTCTGGCACAAAGCACTTGAAAAATGGCAGAACGACGACTCGTAAAAGTATGCATGACAAAGCGCTAGTAAGCTACATGACCAAGACGAAGGTCACCAAAAAAATTTAATGATAGCTGGTCTTTCAGATCCCAAAAGGCTTAACAATCGAAGACAAAGCGCTAGTAAGCTACATGACCAAGACGAAGGTCACCCAAAAGATGGAATTCAGATCACAAAAGGCTTACTAATCGAAGAAGTGAAGGTCTACGACCTATACAAAAAAACAAGAATTTTATCAAAATCTTCAGTGAAACATCTCTATTTGTCATGAACTCTGGCACAAAACACTTGAAGAATGGCGGAACGACGACTCGTAAAAGTATGCATGACAAAGGGCTAGTAAGCTACATGACCAAGACGAAGGTCACCCAAAAAATGGAATGATAGCTGGTCTTTCAGATCCCAAGAAGCTTAACAATCGAAGAAGAGACCTATACAAAAAAAGAAGAATTTTATCAAACTCTTCAGTGAAACACCTTTATTTGTCATGAACTCTGGCACAAAACACTTGAAGAATGGCGGAACGACGACTCGTAAAGGTATGCATGACAAAGCGCTAGTAAGCTACATGACCAAGACGAAGGACACCCAAAAGATGGAATGATAGCTGGTCTTTTAGATCCCAAGAGGCTTAACAATCGAAGAAGAGACCTATACAAAAAAAAGAAGAATTTTATCAAACTCTTCAGTGAAACAACTTTATTTGTCATGAACTCTGGCACAAAACACTTGAAGAATGGCGGAACGACGACTCGTAAAGGTATGCATGACAAAGCGCTAGTAAGCTACATGACCAAGACGAAGGTCACCCAAAAAATGGAATGATAGCTGGTCTTTCAGATCCCAAGAGGCTTATAAATCGAAGAAAAGACCTATACAAAAAAAGAAGAATTTTATCAAACTCTTCAGTGAAACACCTTTATTTGTCATGAACTCTGGCACAAAACACTTGAAGAATGGCGGAACGACGACTCGTAAAGGTATGCATGACAAAGCGCTAGTAAGCTACATGACCAAGACGAAGGTCACCCATAAGATGGAATTCAGATCCCAAAAGGCTTACTAATCGAAGAAGTGAAGGTCTACGACCTATACAAAAAAACAATTTGTCATGAACTCTGGCACAAAACACTTGAAGAATGGCGGAACGACGACTCGTAAAGGTATGCATGACAAAGCGCTAGTAAGCTACATGACCAAGACGAAGGTCACCCAAAAAATGGAATGATAGCTGGTCTTTCAGATCCCAAGAGGCTTAACAATCGAAGAAAAGAAATATACAAAAAAAAGAAGAATTTTATCAAACTCTTCAGTGAAACACCTTTATTTGTCATGAACTCTGGCACAAAACACTTGAAGAATGGCGGAACGACGACTCGTAAAGGTATGCATGACAAAGCGCTAGTAAGCTACATGACCAAGACGAAGGTCACCCATAAGATGGAATTCAGATCCCAAAAGGCTTACTAATCGAAGAAGTGAAGGTCTACGACCTATACAAAAAAACAATTTGTCATGAACTCTGGCACAAAACACTTGAAGAATGGCGGAACGACGACTCGTAAAGGTATGCATGACAAAGCGCTAGTAAGCTACATGACCAAGACGAAGGTCACCCAAAAAATGGAATGATAGCTGGTCTTTCAGATCCCAAGAGGCTTAACAATCGAAGAAAAGACCTATACAAAAAAAAGAAGAATTTTATCAAACTCTTCAGTGAAACACCTTTATTTGTCATGAACTCTGGCACAAAACGCTTGAAGAATGGCGGAACAACGACTCGTAAAAGTATGCATGACAAAGCGCTAGTAAGCTACATGACCAAGACGAAGGTCACCCAAAAGATGGAATTCAGATCCCAAAAGGCTTAATAATCGAAGAAGTGAAGGTCTACAACCTACACAAAAAAACAAGAATTTTATCAAAATCTTCAGTGAAACATTTCTATTTGTCATGAAGTCTGGCACAAAACACTTGAAGAATGGCGGAACGACGACTCGTAAAGGTATGCATGACAAAGCGCTAGTAAGCTACATGACCAAGACGAAGGTCATCCAAAAAATGGAATGATAGCTGGTCTTTCAGATCCCAAGAGGCTTAACAATCGAAGAAAAGACCTATACAAAAAAAAGAAGAATTTTATCAAACTCTTCAGTGAAACACCTTTATTTGTCATGAACTCTGGCACAAAACACTTGAAGAATGACGGAACGACGACTCGTAAAGGTATGCATGACAAAGCGCTAGTAAGCTACATGACCAAGACGAAGGTCACCCAAAAGATGGAATTCAGATCCCAAAAGGCTTACTAATCGAAGAAGTGAAGGTCTACGACCTATACAAAAAAACAAGAATTTTATCAAAATCTTCAGTGAAACATCTCTATTTGTCATGAACTCTGGCACAAAACACTTGAAGAATGGCGGAACGACGATTCGTAAAGGTATGCATGACAAAGCGCTAGTAAGCTACATGACCAAGACGAAGGTCACCCAAAAAATGGATTGATAGCTGGTCTTTCAGATCCCAAGAGGCTTAACAATCGAAGAAAAGACCTATACAAAAAAAAAGAAGAATTTTATCAAACTCTTCAGTGAAACACCTTTATTTGTCATGAACTCTGGCACAAAACACTTGAAGAATGGCGGAACGACGACTCGTAAAGGTATGCATGACAAAGCGCTAGTAAGCTACATGACCAAGACGAAGGTCACCCATAAGATGGAATTCAGATCCCAAAAGGCTTACTAATCGAAGAAGTGAAGGTCAACGACCTATACAAAAAAACAATTTGTCATGAACTCTGGCACAAAACACTTGAAGAATGGCGGAACGACGACTCGTAAAAGTATGCATTACAAAGCGCTAGTAAGCTACATGACCAAGACGAAGGTCACCCAAAAGATGGAATTCAGATCCCAAAAGGCTTAATAATCGAAGAAGTGAAGGTCTACAACCTACACAAAATAACAAGAATTTTATCAAAATCTTCAGTGAAACATTTCTATTTGTCATGAAGTCTGGCACAAAACACTTGAAGAATCGCGGAACGACGACTCGTAAAAGTATGCATGACAAAGCGCTAGTAAGCTAGATGACCAAGACGAAGGTCACCCAAAAGATGGAATTCAGATCCCAAAAGGCTTAATAATCGAAGAAGTGAAGGTCTACAACCTACACAAAAAAACAAGAATTTTATCAAAATCTTCAGTGAAACATTTCTATTTGTCATGAAGCCTGGCACAAAATACTTGAAGAATGGCGGAACGACGACTCGTAAAGGTATGCATGACAAAGCGCTAGTAAGCTACATGACCAAGACGAAGGTCACCCAAAAAATGGAATGATAGCTGGTCTTTCAGATTCCAAGAGGCTTACAAATCGAAGAAAAGACCTATACAAAAAAAAGAAGAATTTTATCAAACTCTTCAGTGAAACACCTTTATTTGTCATGAACTCTGGCACAAAACACTTGAAGAATGGCGGAACGACGACTCGTAAAGGTATGCATGCAAAGCGCTAGTAAGCTCCATGACCAAGACGAAGGTCACCCAAAAAATGGAATGATAGCTGCTCTTTCAGATCCCAAGAGGCTTAACAATCGAAGAAGAGACCTATACAAAAAAAGAAGAATTTTATCAAACTCTTCAGTGAAACACATTTATTTGTCATGAACTCTGGCACAAAACACTTGAAGAATGGCGGATCGACGACTCGTAAAGGTATGCATGACAAAGCGCTAGTAAGCTACATGACCAAGACGAAGGTCACCCAAAAAATGGAATGATAGCTGGTCTTTCAGATCCCAAGAGGCTTAACAATCGAAGAAAAGACCTATACAAAAAAAAGAAGAATTTTATCAAACTCTTCAGTGAAACACCTTTATTTGTCATGAACTCTGGCACAAAACACTTGAAGAATGGCGGAACGACGACTCGTAAAGGTATGCATGACAAAGCGCTAGTAAGCTACATGACCAAGACGAAAGCCACCAAAAAAATTTAATGATAGCTGGTCTTTCAGATCCCAAGAGGCTTAACAATCGAAGACAAAGCGCTAGTAAGCTACATGATCAAGACGAAGGTCACCCAAAAGATGGAATTCAGATCTCAAAAGGCTTACTAATCGAAGAAGTGAAGGTCTACGACCTATACAAAAAAACAAGAATTTTATCAAAATCTTCAGTGAAACATCTCTATTTGTCATGAACTCTGGCACAAAACACTTGAAGAATAGCGGAACGACGACTCGTAAAAGTATGCATGACAAAGCGCTAGTAAGTTACATGACCAAGACGAAGGTCGCCCAAAAGATGGAATGATAGCTGGTCTTTCAGATCCCAAGAGGCTTAACAATCGAAGAAGTGCAGGTCTACGACTTATATAAAAAAAGAAGAATTTTATCAAAATCTTCAGTGAAACATCTTTATTTGTCATGAAATCTGACGTCGAAGGAGCTTTTTTCTCCAGATCCCAAAATCGTGGTGCAGACTGGTGGTGCAGGTATTCCCCGCTGGCATACTACTAAACGCAATCAGAATTAAATAATCGTTAAACATTAATCATTTCGAAGGACGTGCGATCCTTTCCTAACACTAAAAGTTTCCTCATTCAACGCATGTTATTGTCGACCGTCTGCCATAGACAAGTCTATCAATAGGCAACACTGCAGCTCACCATTATTTCCTTTTTCAATTTCAGTAACTCCCATTATAATGGCGGTTTTCCTCACACCTCTCATTGTTTTTTTCTCAAAATCTCCTGAGTGTTACGTTGGTTCCCCTATTTTTCAATTATGTTGCAACAATCATGGCGGACTTCTAGAATCGGAATTGTATACGCTATGTCCAAAATCCGATATCCACACCATTGGTTTCTTGGAAATGGTAAGAGATACGACACCCTTAGCTCATCTGCTCAAACTTTTTTTGTACATTTCTTACTATAAGTAGAGCGTTCAAACCTCCCGATGCAGTATGGGTTCTTATGGAGTAACTCTCTCTTTTACTATCTTTAGTCATTTCCAAATAACGATATCCTTGTTCTTTACAGCAATGTTGTCAAACGCGAAATGTCATTTAATGACATCCATTGTCATGAACTCCTTGTACTGTCAAATTTATTACCCGCTTCTTCTACAATATTTATCGAATTAAACTAACACCATTTATTAAAAATCTTCTTTTCAGAAAGTACCTACATACCAAATTTATCTAAATTTGTATTGCATTGCACATATTTTTATTTATTTGAGGTTAGAAATTGTGTCTCACGTACCGTAGATACAGTATTATTATAACCGTATTACGGTATTATACGGTATTATAAGTGCAGTAATCTATTGGCATAATAAGTTTGGCAATCCTGAACTATTTTCCCATAAGCTCCATACTGCATTTTTGGAGGTTTGGACGCTCTATAGATACAATGAAAAAATTGAAAATCGTTATTTTCTTCACACAAATATTTTCCATGTTCCTGTTTCTTTATGTGCACGTTCTCATGTTTGTCGTCTCTAGAAAGTTGTAGGTTGATCCTGAGTTCAGAAGTTCGAGGGTCACCTCAATAGTGAGCAACGGATATCCACCTTGTGGATTGTTTTATCGTATTTCTTATGTTAGTCACACTGGATTCTGGATTACGATGGAAGGGTAATCAGAAATTCACGGGCACATAGGGCACGTATTCGCCCCCTTGTGCTACCTTCCTGATTAGAGTCACCCGAAGCGGCAACCTCACTCAAACCATTGCCACACGTGAGATAAATCTGAGGATTCTGAAAGGGGAAGCGGCTCTAATCGTAGCCATGTCTGGCCAGGATTCCCTCAACATGGATCGTCTCTAATTCGACAAACACGGGGCACTGACAAAGTATGTGGTGCGTTGTCTCGTCGTTTATGTACCATCTACGGGATGGTGATTCGACCAAGCCCATGCGGTGTATGTGCTTGTTTAATTTACAGTGCCCAGAAAGTATACCCACTAGTAGACTCTCACGTGACGACCATCTAACAACAAGTCCCACCTAGCCTTGTGCTGGGATTGGGTATCTCGAGTTGTTTACAGTTGATACTGTAAGTGGAAGACCCGGCTACGGGCCATAAAATGGTTGTTTTGAGTCTTTTTGGCTTTTTCATTGCCTAATGTTCCAGCATGCCCTTTAACCCATACCAGCTTGATGGTATTATTGCTGTTTTTCACTTGCTCTAGCGCTTGGTGACACTCGGAAACCAGCCTAGAGGTGATTTTTCATTGACCTAGTGCTTTTTTTTTTGCTGCTGGAAATTCTGATAATTTTATTCTTTTTTTGAACTAAGCGATATTCCTACTAGTTCCGCTTGAAAGACGGTCGGAATTTTTCCTAGTGGTTGGTTGATATGGAAGTTCAGTTATTTAGAGTAAATTCCAGTTTCTGTTCCTTCCACTGTTTTAGATCCATCCGTGAAGATGGTTGGGATACCACTTCCGCATTAAACAAGATGTGGTAGTTTTCGCCTGATATAAATTGAGAGATGAATGACTCAGATCGCCCATCCAGGATAGGCAGTCGCTTAATTGGCTCGCCCAGAATTCGGGAGTGGCCCACCTCAATACCTCTGCAATCTCATTACAGACTTATGGTTCTAGAGATAAGTGGAAGATGTGTACAATCAGGAGAATTGATCAAACACAACAATGAGCTGACCTGACACTGACACACGCAAAAATGTTGTGTAAAAGTGTTGACTTTGTAAATTGAAGGATGAAATTATTTGTAAAAGAAGGAAAAATAATTTGTTTTTAGAAAACCCACACACAGCTTAAATATCAAAAATTGTGTCTCCTGACGATTCTGGAAATCCACCATGGTTCACTCAACTATATCATTTGACAAAAAGGCTCTGTGTCTTATCGAATGGTTGGGGGTTTATATTGTATGGCCTTGTCGTTAGACAGTCCCACAGAAAGAAATTAGAAACAACGAAGTCAGGTAGTCGCCAGATCAATTGGACGTAACAAAGACAGATACATTTCCAGAAAGCACTGCTCGTTCGTCGTCCATAGAGACCTTTGCCTTGCGTGCAGTGGCTTGATTCTCTTGGAACGACCTTACATTGAGTGAAAGAATTTTTCCACTCAGCGATCTGGTCATCATTTAAGTTCAGGTCTTCCTGTTTCTTTTCAAAAAACTACGGCCCATGGATTCCCGTTTTGGAAACACCACACCAAATCATGACCTTTTCTCTTGGATCTGCTTGTACAAGTTTCTTGTAATAAAGGCGAAATACGTTGGAATTATGTGTAGACAAAAGCTTAGATAATTAATTGGGCAAGAGATGCTTCTTTTTAAATGATGACCCACTGAACACAGTACATACATGAAACGTTTCTAAATGTTGCATAAGGGTTACAAATGAAACATTCCTAAGAAACATCTAAGACACATTACTGGTACATTCCTGTCGAAAGCGAATAAATGGTAATGTCTAATAAACGTTTCAATTGATATGTTACATAAAATACAAAACATACACATTACAACACGAACGTTTTAGATATGTATCCAAAAATACATCTTTGTGATGTATTTTTTGGAATGTGATAACGTATAACATTTTAGAAACGTTACAAATGTGATGTTTCGTTTGAAACAAAATAGTCATATCTCAAAGTTAACGTTACGGAGTTGTGTTTAGTAGTGTTGTACCAGAAACCTTATCAGTTGAAACATATCGTAAGAAACACATCATACACGTTTCGGTGTGAACGTTTTAGATATGTATCCAAAAATATATCTCTGTGATATATTTTTTGGAATGTGATAACTAAAGCTAGGATGCCTTTTTTTATAAATGGACAAACATAAGGCAGACCCTATTTAAAATCCGTTTTAGAGTACGCACTTTCCAAAAATGCAAACTTTATTCTGCCTTTTTTGGTTTATGTTAGTTTTATTGCGTTTTTTACCTTTTTTTTTGATATTTTCGCGTAAGTATTTAGTACCTACCCTTTCTGTAAATTTTTTTTAGTTTTTTGAAATGTAAGTAAGTATTTTTTAATTTTTAGATTTTATATAGGTAGATTTTTCTGGGTAATTTCTAAGAAAGCAAATTGTTTGAAAGGGAAAGGAATTTGGTATACAAACTGAATACAAACTTTGTCTATAATATTTAAGCCTCTTACCAAAGAGTAAATTTTAGATACTCTTTGCTCTTACAATAATAACTCGGATGAGTCATTTTCCTTACTTTGACATATTTCCCATTTTATTATTTCTACCTGCAAGCTGCACCTACATACAGTCTTTGTTGAAATTGCATCCCTTAGTCATTATGCCGAGTTAAGCGTATTTTAATTAGCCAGAAAACTGTATTGAAAAAGAATACCAGCAGATAACATCTATCAACTGTAATTACTTTTTCAAATAAATATTTGTTTATCTATACTTAAATTGATTATGTATGTGTTGATTTTATCTCGACAGTTTTCGCTTTTCCGTGCCATTTTTCTCCTTTTTTGTCTTTTTAGATGCTTTTTTTAAAATATTTTTTATGCCTTTTGCCTGCCTTTTTTAAACTTTCATTTTGTCTAACTATCCCAGCTTTAGTGATAACGTATAACATTTTAGAAACTTCATTAAAAATGTGATGTTTCGTTTGAAGTCATCTTTCAAAGTTAATGTTACTTGTATTTAGTAGCGTTGTATTTATAGAAACCTAATCACTTGAAACATATCGTAAGAAACTAAAAATACACGTTTCAATGTGAGTGTTTTACATATTTATCCAAAATTACAATTTAGTGTTTAATTGGAACGAAAAATTTCCGTTTCCAAAAATATTCATCATAAGTCGATGGGTAATATTGCACATCTAAATGGATTATTTGCCAGCGAGTCGGTAGCTCAGGTAGTTTGCGTAGATGTTTTCTGAATTCCTAAAGAAGCGACCGATGTTCGAATCCCACTTGAAGCAAAACGATTTTTCAGCATCACCGATCTCCTTCGAGTCTACATTAAGAGAATTTTGGGGGCCCTGGAGAACGAGCCACCGGAGTACATGGGGCCCTGCAGCGCCTGCGCACTGGGAAAAGAGCCCCTCAGAGCAGTTGGGGCTCTCGGTACCATAGTTTCTACCACATCTCAATTTTTTTATACTCAGGTATGTTTCAAATGAAACATATATGAGACATTTCAAATATTCACGTATGAAACATTTATAAGGACACATTTCTCCTACATATCAATAAATTACTCTCCGATATGTTTCTTGAAACATATATAAAATGTTTCGATGTAACGTTTCTGTGTTGTTTCAAATCTAGGTTTCTGAAGGCGGACATTAAACATCTATGTTATGTGTATGATACGTTTCTGTCGCTGTTTCGGAGATGTTTCATGTTTCAGAGATACGTTTCTAAAACATTTCAGAAACGTTTTTTTGCACTGTGAGGAGTAGGAGGCATTATTTTAAAAAAATCTCGTAGGGTTCTTAGAGACTGAATAATCGAGACTAAGGGGACGTTACTAAAACAAAAATTTAATAACATATCAAACAAAATTAGTTAGATGCCGATAAATAAATAATTTCAAAGTGAAGCATGCCCTCGCACAGCGAATTCCCATTGATCTTTATTAGAGTGTTTACGTTACGAATAAAACTTTACGTTTTATGACTTGAACTGTTTTCTGTCACAGCAATGTTAAATAATAACGAAAATAATAAGATATAAAATGGGGGAAAAAAATCAAGTAGCGATGATTTCTAATTTGAACGAAATGTTTCTTGAAGCGTCTCTTATTTTCTTTTCCAGGCTCATGTCTGGTCTAATTTCACATTCTAATTATATTCTATTTCTATTAAATATTTCGTTATGTATGCACCCTCGTAGTAAAAACTGCAGCAAGTTTCCGTCGATTTTCATGAATAATTTGATGATGTACGTTCATTTAATTTACAATGAGTTATTTGATTGAACTCGACCTGTGCACTTTTACATTTATAATTCACTCCTTTATACATTATGACAAACCATATTGAGCTTTTACTACAAAAAAAAGTAAACTGCAATTTTGATAATATTTCGCTAACAGTTTAGTATCTGGACCATGCCAATTTCGGGTAAAAATTTTGGGAATGATAGGGAAGGGGTCCCTCATAAGAAAAATTGTTTTTAAAAACGTCCATTTCTCTTTAAAATTTTTTTTTGTTAAGCACTTAATTGTGGAGTGACAGTCCACTGTTCAATAGGTGGCGTTATTGGTATGAATTTGTAATTAAAAAAAAATATGAAACAAAAAGTAAATGTTAATACATAATGGATAAGTGAAAAAATTGTAGAGTGGATAACCTATCAAGGAAAAATAAAAGTTAACACAAGTTGCACAATTCAAAATTGTTTTAGAAAAAGAAGAATACATACAATTCTAAATGTAAATATCAATTATTTTTTAAGATAGCGCCACCTATGGGACAAATCCGGCAAGTTTTGACATTTTGCTAGTATTATTTATTTATGGAGCTTTTAAAGAATTTAGCGACTTGCGGTCATATAGATTTTCTTAGCCGTCAGGTAATACTCTCTTATAGGGGAAAAGTTGAATCAGCTCGGTGCATGGCTCCGGATTCTAAATAATTACCAATATTTCTAAATGAAAACAGATTTAACAGTAAGTAAATATGTTCGACGTACACTGATGAATGAACGTTAGCGTTTTTCTTTAATTAATTTGAAAGAGGAAGGGGAGTTTGCAGTATTTAGCACAACACTTTACACGTATAATTAACCTGCTAATGGTAGTCGACTGTGGCATTTCAGAAAGGATATAGACACCTAACCAAACCGAATTACGAACAACGAATACAATGACTTGGAAAATTAAAAATCTGCTTGTGCTGTTAAGGCAAGACAAGATGCAAAAAAGACCGAGGTAAAATAATTGTATGATGGTGTGAATGTCAAATAACAGCAGTATACAAATAAGTTACAATCGATGAGTAGCTAATAACAAATCAACTGCATGAAACACAAAAGACGAGTGATTATTAAGTATTGATGAGCGAAGAAGGACATGAAATTGAAAGTCGTTTAAAATATAGCCAAGAGAAAATATCAGGGGAAGACCAAAACCCAGCAAACGGAGTCACGTTATTTTGACGTTAATTTCACGTGATTTAAATGACTCGTAGGACGTCAGATATGACGTCTTTTTGTGGGCATTATGTCACATGACATCATTTTTACGTCACTTTAAGACGTCTGTTACGACCGTTATGGGTTGTCACCCAAGTATATGCATAATGTAATTATCAATGCAAAAAATTATTTAACCAGTTCCATACAAAAAAAGGGAAAAACTACATTGTTACGTGCAACTGCAATTTATTTTAATTATTTAACTTAATTCTTGCACCAACCCGTTTTTACCTGAACTGAAAACCGACGTTTAGTGGGGTATACTTGTTTGAAAAGTTTCCCTTAACCGGATTCGAACCTTTGGGGATCGGTGTTGAAAATTCCGAAGTCCGACATTGTACCGCTGCGCTGATGTGACACATACCTACTTCTCATTTCGTACTTCGTAACTTTTAGCGCTGCTTCGCGTTAATAGTTTAAATTATGTTTGAAAAAAAAAAAAAAAAAAAGAGGTGTTAGTCACTGTGAATTCACAATTGATAAGCCATCATCATTTATAAATTCTATAAGAGAGTACATCTACAATATTGAATAATTGGGTACGACCATCAGTGCTCTTTTTGTAAAAAAAAGATGGTGGAACGTTAAAAAACTTTTTTTTGCAATTTTATATTATTCATAATTGTAATGTAATTATGTATCTTATAATATAATCCGCGGGTGTGAGGGGTGTGTCCGGTATTCGGACGATTTTTGCATTATGTTGCGTTCAGTGTTTAGGCAACCAAAATGTAGGGTCGGTTAAACGGTGGTGTAATTAAGGAGCTCTTGAAAATCAAGTCCGATGTACAGCAAAATGGACTCACTTTTAGAACAAACCGTAACCGATAGTTTTTGCGCAAAAAGCTGTGGAAAAAACCGAAATTTAAGAAATGACAACTGTAAAGTGAGCTCAGTGAACTCCAATAGTGTTCATTGAATGAAGCAGTGAAGTATAATGTGTAATTGCCAACTTGGTGGTGGTGAGAAAGAAAATGATCAATATGAATAAAATCTATTACTCACTGATATCAGACGTCATAATGACGTTAAAAATGGTGAGTTTTAAGACATCATTATATCGTCAGTAATAGGTCGAGTGATGTTAACGACCAATGAGACCTATAAAGGACGTCAAAAGGACGTAGTATTGATTGCTGGGAAATACCTCATAAGAACAGAGAAGAAAGCGCAACTGTCCACAATGCAAAAAAAGGTTTCTGAAACGTATCTTTGAAACATGAAACATCTCCAAAACAGCGACAGAAAGGTATCATACACATAACATAGATGTTTAATGTCCGCCTTCAGAAACCTAGATTTGAAACAACACAAAAACGTTACATCTAAACGTTTTATATACGTTTCTTGAAACATATCAGAGAGTAATATATTGATATGTAGGAGAAATGTGTCTTTATAAATGTTTCATATGTCAATATTTGAAATGTCTCATGTTTCACTCGAAACATACCTGAGTATACAAAATTGGGATGTGGTAGAAACTACGGCACCGAGAGCCCCAGGTGCTCCGAGGGTTAGGAGATCGGTGATCATGAGGCAACATTTTTCCTCAAGTAGGACACGGCCATTTAGAAGTCAGCCAACAGAAAGCTACCGACTCTTTGGTAAATAAGCAACGTCACATTTGTAACATTTCTAAAATGTTATACGTTGTCACATTCTAAAGAATGCATCACGGTGATGTGTTTTTAGATAAATATCTGTAGGAATCGGGCATATGCGAGGATGCACGAAACCACATCGGTGACGCGAAGCGCGGTTGGCTGACATTGGTTTCCCACGCCAGGTACAAGCGCCAATGAGAATTCACCTAAGATAAGTAGGGAAGACACGCCCGCTCAAATGGGTTTAAAAGCCTGCGCGCGCTGCAGGAAAGTACTTATTCTTTCGACGTTGATAATAGCACGGAAGAACTAAGTACCCCTAGTCCGACGTTGATAATAGCACGGACGAAGGGGCAGCTACCCTGTCCGACGTTGATAATAGCACGGACCAGGGTCGATCATCCGACGCCGACGTTGATAAAAGCACGGCTAGGATAAATCGCTGGTAATGGTCAAACTCTCAACTATCCGACGCCGACGTTGATAAAAGCACGGCTAGGATAAGCAGTTACAGTCCAGTACCCCGCATCAATCGCCGGTATCAACCATTGTCTCATCGCTGCCGCCGAAACCGACCAAGAGGCCGCCGTGTGAGCTCGGCACAGGCACGGTTATGCGAGCCCTCCAAGACATCCCCTTCCTTCACTGGATACCAGAATGCAATGTGTTACGCGCCATAACTTTACGTTCTAGTTCGTGTTTAGAATAACTTGTTCATTTAGTTAATTAGTTATTATTTCATTTCATGTATTTAATTTTTATATTTATGTTCATGTACTTACCTTCATGTTCTTGTACCCCGTGTGTAAATATATCCTATTCATGAAAAATAAACAAAGTCGCGTCAACAACGTGACATATCGAAAACTTTAATGTTGCAATGTATAAGTTTTGTATTTTATGTAACATATCAATTGAAACGTTTAATAAATATTACCATTTATTCGCTTTCGAAAAGAATGTACCAGTAATGTGTCTTAGATATTTCTTAGGAATGATTCATTTGTTACCCTTACGCAACATTTATAAACGTTTCATGGATGTACTGTGTTCAGTGGGTGAAATGTACTTAAAATGCCAACTGATTGGTTTTATGTTATTATGAATGTGCACACACACAAGGACAGGCCACAGATAAGAGGAATCATATTTGCATAGTACTAACTAGTCGCAGTTGACACGTTGAAAAGTAACAGTTTGTGTAAGTGAGAGTGGTCAGCTCGCCTTAAATTGTGCCGTAAATGTTTTGTTTTTAAAATTAGAAGTTGTCTGTGTATAACAAACTGTATACGATTGCTAAGTGGGAATTATAGATTTATTAAAAATCGTGTGACAAACATTGGTGTGAATATCAAGAGAATTTTCTTAGCCGCTAGAAAAACAACATTCACAAGCCAGCGTGAGGATGGAAACGTGACAAACGAACTTTCAGCGGATGATGAAATAAACAACTTTTATGATGCAGCTATCTAAGTTTGTAGGTTCTCATTGCATTAAGGCTTAACTTCTCTTTCAATGATACCGTCTCGAAAAAATTCAATTTGTTTGTTGATACAGAAATATAGTCAATTTGGTAGATTTATGCATATATGACTGAAAGCAGACAGAAAAGCATAGAAATGCTTGAATACAACGCTAACTGGCGTAAATTGAAATGAAATTTCAGCTAAATGAAGTTTGTTCAATATTTCTAGTTTATATCCAGTTGATTTACATAGGAAAAACTACTATTAGATTATCTTTCCTGTTTTGAATATAGCGTAACCCTCATAGATTGATTGAACGTATTTAGAACGAAAAAGCCGTAGTAAATCAAATGTTTTTCATAGCTATACTATTGTTGGTTTATTGATCGTTTCCATAATAACATTATACAAAAAATTTTTAGTTTGATTATTTCACTCATATAATATTAACCAATAGAATTCGGTTATTACATTGTTCTCATCCAATCACAGATATTTTGCAGTGAAAAGACGTATCTGTCAAAATTTACCCGTGGGTAAACGATGAAACGTCAAAATTTAATCGCGAGTTATCTTCTTCAAATTTATTGCCAAAATTAACACAAAAAAAATAAAATCATCTGATTACCTACCGAAATTCCCTACAACACATTCAAAAACTAATAATAATAAGTATGTAATACGTATGTGTTTATAATGTAAAAAACAAAAAAAAAACATGAATGTCAATGAAGTAGATGCTCAAAATGCTCACCGCCAACGTCTTGACAACATCCTAATTTTAAATAAAAATGTTTTCTAGCTTTATTTAACATATCAGGCGTGACTGACCTAATCGCAAGCGTTATTCGACCTCTTAAGTTATTTAAATCAAAGGGTTTAGTTTTGTACACAATACTCTTCACATATCCCCATAAAAAGAAGTGTAATAATGTAAGATCAGGTGATCGTGCCGGACATTCTATCGACCCTCGCCTCCCTATCCACCGATTTGGAAATATTACGTTGAGGTACTGCCGGACATTGCGTTGGTAATGTGGCAGTGCTCCGTCTTGCTGGAACGGTGTCGTATTCGCTGGAACTTGAAGGTTTCCTGCATCAGGATATAAATTTGCCAAAGTTGGCACGACATTATTTCGAAATAATTATCGCCATTGAAATTGACCTCACTTAAAAAAGGGACCAATCCCCCTGCCAAAACATTAACCTTTTGAGGGTGTTGCGTATGTTCTTCTTTCATCCAGTGAGAATTTTGCGTTTACCAGTAGCGGCAATATTGACGATTAGCATGACCGTTAAGTATTCCATGAGCTTCTGAGTTGGTAGATTTTTTTTTTATTGGGGTCATATTTTATTTATTTTTAATTTCGGTAATCAGATGATTCTTGTATCAATTATTGCACTAAAATTGAAAACGATAAAAGTTTTGAATAGAGAATGAAGAAACCTTTCAAACGATATATCACAAGCCTATACTTCCCATTAAAAATATTGGGGGTTGTAACTGTCACTCGAAGGGGGTTGAAGGTACGGATCACATTTTTACGTTTTAGAATGTCAATTTATAATATTTTAAGTTTGACGTATCACTTTGCTGCCTTGGCAACTTCGTTCGCCCATTGAACAAGTCTGTGTCATGAAGGGTAAAAAATTTCTTATTACATCATCCTTCGCAGGCAAACCGATTTACTTTACCCATTGAAGTATTTATTACTGGGTGTTCTGATTTTAATTATATAACGGTGAAGATTAAGAAGGAAGGAGAAAGGGTGAGCTCCAAGTGCTCACAGTGGGAAGGGGTGAGTTAAAAAAAAATGATCTCAAGTTTAGGCGCCACTAATTATTCTTTAGGCCGTGCTTCAAAATAAGAAAAAAGCCCTCCGATGGTAGAGGGTTCTGGTTCACTTTTTCCAGAAATATTTGATACGTCGTCACAAGGAGAATTGAGTTTCATCATCTATCTCTTGATGTGCTATTACAGTTTTGCTTATTTGGAGTATTGCTTATAATTATCAACTTTGTTGTTTTGCTAAACGTTCATAATTGAGACACACGGTGAGTGCGCTCTGTTCATTCCTCTTTTATAAACCAAACAGTGCTCAAAGAACAATTTTATCTTTTCCGAAATTTGGTCTTAGTATTCCCAGTAAACACACATATAAAATATACATACAACATATATAAGATTGAAGTAAATTCCCCTACATATGCTTTTTTATATCTCAAATATGTAAGTGTTCTTTAATAAAGTTATATAAACCGTATGTCACACATTACGTATATTTTACATAATAGTATAGAAACTTACGGATATTCTGTATACAGAAATTCATATAATATATACATATCGATAATTACATATTACCCATGAAATTTATGTGCTGTCATATTTATATGATTAGATTTATGTACGTTATATGTAAAATCTTATATGTAAGAAGTATTACATATTTTTTATGTACGCCTTCTGTAAATATAATTATAAATTATCATTGCATAATATTGTCGAAAATAAAAGTCCGTTTCTATTTGCGCCGCATAATTAATCGCATGCGCGGGTTTTCTACAACGCCAAAAATTGTAGTTCACGTACCTTTAATATTAGATCCGTATCGACTAAAATGCGTCTAATTTGTATAGAAAATAAATAACATAAAATAAATAAAAGAAACTGTCGGCTTTCAGTTCAGGTAAAAACGGGTTCGTGCAAGAATTAAATTAATTAAAAGTACAGTTGCACATAAAAATATAGCTTTTCCATTTTTTTGTATGAAACTGCTTAAATAATTTTTTACATTGCTAATAATTACATTATGCTCGAGGAGCTGCCATTTGATCATCGCAACGCTTTTACAGCTAATATTTTTTATGTGAATATTACATAAAATATACATAAAACGTGTATAAATTCATGTACTACAGATATAGAAGAATTTACATCTAATAGACATATATATTATTTTGAAAATTGCTGACATCCTGACATTAAATATCTCTTATTTTTCTTCCAGTTTTATATAAATCTAAAAAGCACTGCCACTGCATGTCCATATTTTAGCCAACAGGTAAGCTTTTCTGATACTTTTTGAGAGGAACCGAAAAGTATGTTCACATGTTCTTCCATTTCGATCTCTTCCAAATTGTTGTAACTGCAGAATCTTAGTTAATTTTAAACAAATCATACATGCAACATTTCCCTCGGTCAGAAACCCTTCAACCCTGTTTATTTGCGAAGCAAGAATCTCTCAACTAACTTACTGAGACAGCATCTCGTCGAGGAGGCGAAAGAAGAAAAGATAGGGGACAGTACCAATGTCGGAAGGAAAAAAGGAGAAACTTTATCACCTGATCATAGCACGAGTGTTGAATATGGGAATTCACGAGTTCTCGTCGAATTGGCACGGTTGTGGAAGGATAATTTTGTAACGTGAGACTGGGGATGGAACAATTCTGCCAATTTAAGGCGTGGTCACTAATCCCAGCAAACACTCAACGGTAAAATCAAACAAAATTTAAACTAATAACGCGAAACAGCGCAAAGTTACGAAGTACGAAATAAAAAAAAGGGATGTTACAGATTAGCGCAGTGGTACAATGTTGGAGACGATGAAAACACATGTCGGATTTCGGAATTTGCAACGCCCACTCCCAAACGTTCGAATCCGGTTAAGGGACACTTTTCAAGCAAGTAGGTATATCATAATAAACTGTCGGTTTTCAGTTCAGGTAAAAACGGGTTCGTGCAAGAATTAAGTTAAATATAATTAAAAGTACAGTTGCACGTAAAATGTAGTTTTTCCATTTTTTGTATGGAACTGCTTAAATAATTTTTTACATTGATAATAATTACATTATGCTCGAGTAGCTGCCATTTTGGTCATCGGAACGCTTTTTCAGCTAATATTTTTTGTGTAAATATTACATAAAATATACATAAAACGTATATAAATTCATGTAGAAGAATTTACATCTAATAGACATATATATTATTTTGAAAATTGCTGACATCCTGACATTAAATATATCTTATTTTTCTTCCAGTTTTATATAAATTATATGTATTTTATATATAAATGTGTTTGCTGGGATCAAGCGTTGAATCAAGTGACCGAATCCACGAAGTCATATTGGGCGTGAGATGAACGTAAATAATGATGTAATTCCAAGGGAGCCAAGTTTTAGACATGACTGAATGTAAGTAGGACATAGAGAGGAATAAAAAATATTTGAAGAGAAGGGACCTAAACAGATGCTAAGGTGCTTAGTCTCAGAGTTGATTGAACCGCATTCAAAAAACTACAAAAGACCACAAAGAAACCAGGAAAATCCAACCTCTCCTCTTAAGACCTTCCTGTCTGTCCTTAACCTTTTTTCCCTTTTGTCACCCTCTCTTGGAACTGTAATTGTTGATCTTCCTCTAAACCACAAAACGCAATTTTTCCTCATTTTCCCTCCATTGAACGTCTTCAAAGGCAAATTTTATTGGTTCTCACATCGGAAATGATTTAAATTTTAAATCCTTTATAAACAATTTTTTGTTAAAAGTTTGACTGATGTTCATTTGTTTGCAGAACAAAGTTTGATATATTGCCAAAGGTATTTTCTATAAATAATTTTTTTTTCTGATTTCCGTTATGCAATCATAGATTTTGAAGTAATATCCTAAAATATCTTAATTTTTCTGTTATAGTTAATCAAATGTTTTATTTATATACGGAATGCGTCTATGTATAGCTTATCTATTTTTATAGACGTCCTTGACGCTATGGGGGCCAAGAGCGGACGGTGTAGTGACCTTAAACTGCAAATCACTTGCACATTGCACATTGACCCGCTTTCTAGTTTGAACTCTATTTCTTTCTTAATTGTTTTAAGTAGATGGAAGAAAATATTGTTCTGGGCACGAGCCGATTGTATACGTGCCAAAAGTAATGAGGATGTTGCGAAATTTATGTCCAAAATTAACCTCGCCAAATTGAGGTAGCCTTTTTCCTACTTGGTAGTGCAAAGAACTACTGGGTGATTTTGTTATTAGTTAAAAAAGATGTCACTCTTGGAAGCTGATTGTAATTCTTAAGTGTGTAACTAATATGTCCACCTTTCACCAACTTATCGACCTTGAAACAGGGTTCAAATAGTTGAGCCAATCCATACGCGAATTCATGTTCAGTGGTGTACGTTTCACCATCTGCCAAAATTGAGTTTAAAAGATGCAAATCCATCAGGCCGGTTTTATCATTTCATTCATGAAACGAGTTGGTCACATGGCTTCGTATACATCTCTCCAGCTTCTTCTTGGTCGCTTTTTTTTCTTTTTTTGAAAGCCATCTCATGCACTTTATGCATCGGCTCCATACGTAACTATACCTTGAATCATGCTTCATTCTCATAGAGCGGAGCTGAATCTTGATGACATGTCTTTGGGAACACCAAAAACCACAATGGAAGTTTATCAAACCAAACTAGTTGTTCTTTAATGAAGCAGCTTCGTTGTCAATTTTATAAACTTTACTGTGGTTTTTGCTGTTTTCAGTGTTGTATATTTTAACGGTTTTAGATCTTCCACAATAAGGGAGAAATAACTAACGTGGTTCGGACATATGACCCAAAAGCCTTCCAAAACCAGTCATGGAACGGACTCCAACAAGAAGGAGCAGCAGAGGGCGCGTTAGAGATACATGGAATGATGGAGTTGGTAATGCAATGTCAGGGGGAAACCTCGGAGAAGAGATTGGGTGGACAGAAGAGTAGGCAAGATGGCAATCGGAAGGCGACTGTTGATAAAAATTTTCGTTACAAAAAAGTGCTATAAAGCGAATGATTTTGCCTGTATAAATATTTTATCTGCAACTTGAAATGAATAAAATTTGGTAATTAGATATCTCAATATCCCAGCAAACACACATATAAAATATACATACAACATATTATAAGATTGAAGTAAATACTCCCACATATGCTTTTTTATATATCAAGTATGTAAGTGTTCTTTAATAAAGTTATATAAACCGTATGTAACAGATTACGTATATTTTACATAATAGTATATAAGGTTACGGACATTCTGTATACAGAAATTCATGTAATATATACATATAGATAATTACATATTACCCATGAAATTTATGCGCTGTCATATTTATATGATTAGATTTATGTACGTTATATGTAAAATCTTATGTGTAAAAAGTGTTACATATGTATGCCTTCTGTAAATATAGTAAGAAATTATCATTACATAAATATTATGTTGTCGAAAATAAAAGTCCGTTTCTATTTGCGCCGCATAATTAATCGCACGCGAGGGTTTTCTATAACGTCAAAAATTGTAGTTCACGTACCTTTAATATTAGATCCGTATCGAATAAAATGCGTCTAATTTATATAGAAAATAAATAATATAAAATAAATTACATCCTGATCATTTTTAACATAAAGGTAGGTATAATCATTGAATAAGACTTCACTCACCGATATAATCAAACATAATTTAAACTCGCGAAACAGCGCAAAGTTAGGAAGAACGAAATAAAAAAAAGGAATGTTTCATATTAGCGCAGTGGTACAATGTCGGATACAAAGAAAACACATGTCGGATTTCGGAATTTCCAACGCCCACCCGCAACGGTTCGAATCCGGTTAAGGGAAACTCTTCAAGCAAGTATATCATAATAAATGGTCGGCTTTCAGTTCAGGTAAAAAAGGGTTCGTGCAAGAATTAAGTTAATTAAAAGTACAGTTGCACGTAAAAATGTAGTTTTTCCATTTCTTTGTAAGAAACCGCTTAAATAATTTTTTACATTGGTAATAATTACATTATGCTCGAGTAGCTGCCATTTAGTCATCGCAACGCTTTTACAACTAATATCTTTATGTGAATATTACATGAAATATACATAAAACGTATATAAATTCATGACTACAGATAGAAAAATTTACATCTAATAGACATATATATTATTTTGAAAATTGCTGACATCCTGACATTAAATATCTCTTATTTTTCTTCCAGTTTTATATAAATCTAAAAAGCTCTTATATAATTTATATGTATTTTATATATAAATCTGTTTGCTGGGTTATACAACATATCTGGTAAAAATACATTTGAGATATGGTGTATCTGTGGTTTGAAGTATCTTGTTTAGCAAGAGAGAGACTTCTACATCCACTATGTGTTTTCATTCCATTCACAACTTTGAAATCACCAAAAACCACAATCAGGTTATTGTTCACTGATGATGACAGTTTCGCCTTTAAAACGTGTTCGATTTAATAAATTTGTGTTGTGGTTTTAGGTGTTTTCAACGTTACTTAGTTCAACGGTAAGAAGAGTTCCAGTTCTTCCAGTTCATCCCATTCCTCCAACTTCGCGAACTGCACTGTTGCGGACATTTCATTCTGCAAAATATATGTATAATATCCTCCTGCCATTCTCGATGATCGTATATTTCTTAGTTTTTAGTTATCATGTTGCTGCATTATTGTGTTGTTTAGTTCGTGACCAGGTGACCACACGTTTCCATATACTTTTGTATTTCATCTGTGTTCAGTGGTATTTTCTTCTGTTTTACCTAGGTTTTGGTGTATTCTGTTATTTTCTGCCATTTGCCTCTTTGTATCGGCTTTGTCTTTGTCTGTCGACTGTTAATTATCGTCCAGTCTATTTCCAAGTCATAACCACAGCAATTAAAGCTGAGAACTAGCTGAGAATGGCTTTGCTTCCATGACACATAAATAATGTTCGCTTCTGTAGTTCTAAGTAGCAACGAAATCCGCATCCTGGTCACGATACGAAACAAGCATGAGAGCACTTCGGTAAGTGGAAATGAGCGTATTACCCAACATAACAAACTGCTACCAAACGCTACTACAAAGTCAATCCGTTGTAGCTGTGCACAATGGTACACGTGATACAAATACTTCCTGTGGAGACACTGACCACGAAGAGGATGAACTTTAAACCGGAAACTAGAAGAAGCATTACTAGCGCCCCTTTTGTTTAAAATATGAACCATAATGGAGTAGTGTACTAAAGGGCATGTTTTGCCTTTCGAGCTTTAGGCAAAGTTATGTGTCACCATTCTATGGTTCACCTCTTGGATTTAGAAACAAAATGGTGAACCTAGGTTTTAGGCACGTTACTTTTAGGTACCAATCTTGCAAAAACCGATTCTTTACGTATCCGGCACTACCTACATTTATGTCAACATATTATGCTTCTCGTGTATAGTGAATCCAACTAGACGACTTCTTGTTGGTTAATGCTGCTGGATAGTTTTAATTTATTTTAATTAATATTGTACTTTTTTGACGTTTCTTATACATGTTTTGTTTGTGTCAACAAGAATAAACAATTTATGATTATGATTATGATTATGATTACGCCATTAATTCACTTTGATGCCTTCGAGCACGTCTGAAGTGCGTTAATTTTTCTAAACGTTGTCGCCCTTCACGTGTATCTTGAATTAATCAAAGCACTTGAATCTTTGAAAGGGTGATTTCTTCAAACCCTACCAAAGGTCTCGTCAAGATTTCACTTGGATTCGCATTTATCTTTGCTAGAAATGTGTTGCGCATTCCCAGCAAACACATTTATATATAAAATACATATAAATTATGTAAAAGCTTTTTAGATTTATATAAAACTGGAAGAAAAATAAGAGATATTTAATGTCAGGATGTCTATTAGATGCAAATTCTTCTACATGAATTTATATACGTTTTATGTATATTTTATGTAATATTTACATAAAAAATATTAGTTGTAAAAGCGTTGCGATAACCAAAATGGCAGCTACTCGAACATTCTGTAATTATTATCAATGTAAAAAATTATTTAAGCAGTTCCATACAAAAAATGGAAGAACTACATTTTACGTGCAACTGTACTTTTAATTATATTTAACTTAATTCTTGCACGAACCCGTTTTTAAGTGAACTGAAAGCCGACAGTTTATTATGATATACTTGCTTGAAAAGTGTCCCTTAACCGGATTCGAACTTTTGGGAGTGGGCGTTGCAAATTCCGAAATCCGACATGTGTTTTCATTGTCTCCGACATTGTACCACTGAGCTAATCTGTAACATCCCTTTTTTTATTTCATACTTCGTAACTTTGCGCTGTTTCGCGTTATTAGTTTAAATTTTGTTTGATTATACCGATGAGTGAAGTCTTATTCAATAATTATACCTCTCTTTAACTTTATGTTAAAAATGACCAGGATTTAATTTATTTTATATTATTTATTTTCTATATAAATTAGACGCATTTTAGTCGATACGGATCTAATATTAAAGGTACGTGAACTACAATTTTTGGCGTTGTAGAAAACACGCGCGTTCGATTACTTATTATGTGGCGCAAATAGAAACGGACTTTATTTTCGACCATACATGTATATGCAATCATAATTTCTAATTATATTTACAGAAGGCATACATAAAAAATGAGTAATATTACATATAATATTTTACATATAACGTACATAAATGTAATCATGTAAATGTGACAGCACATGAATTTCATGAGTGATATGTAATTATCCATATGTATATATTATATGAATTTCTGTATACAGAGTATCCGTAAGTTTCTATACTATTATGTAAAATATACGTAATTGTGCGACATACGGTTTATATAACTTATTAAAGAATACTTACATACTTGATATATAAAAAAGCATAATGTGGGGGTATTTACTTCAATTTACATATGTTGTATGTATATTTTATATGTGTGTTTACTGGGTTATAATTGCGCATTGCGCTTCAATTTCAGCGTGCGCTGTAAATATGAACTACCCTCGTAAATTAAGTCCCGCACACAAGCGCTAACTAATGTTACTAATGCAACAGAACGTTTGCGTAATTTTCGAATCATATAAAAAGAGTGAACGAAGCCCACATTTTTAACTGTTATTACTTGTCCATCCTGTATATACGAGTACACTGAATTATTAACATTACAAAATTACCTGGCCCGAAGTGACATAGAGTTAGTTACTTCAAATTACCCCCGGAATAATAAACCAGAGTTAAATTACTGCAGAATTGTCATAAGCACATGTAGAAATACTTTGCAGTGGTACTGCGGACATATAAATTGATTCGTTTGAGAATGTCAGTTTTTACTTACACTATCTTCCGTTCTTTGCATAAAATGACATTATCAGCTGTTGGAAATATTATCAAGATTGAATATTACGCTAGTAGTTAAGTGTGTATGTAATTTATTTATTAAAGCCACTTTTGCCATTAGTTATGTTCAAATACCTGTGCAATTTAAAATTTGTTACGTTTTGCATGCAAATGTACGGGAATTACGTAGGTACCTATGTGGAAATAACGTTGCAACTAATGCTTAAAATACCGCATAGGTAGGATAATTCGGAACATTTCCGCGTACTATCAGGAAATTCGTTAATACCACATTTTAAAATCGTAGGCATGAAGAGGAAAATGTTAAGACAATCTTTTCCGAATCATGTTATTACGTTAGTTTATTACGCGCTTCTGATTGATTAAAAACACCTCACGAGGATGTGGATGACTATACAGGGTGTCTCACGGTGACCGTCGGTTAGAAGTATATCAAGAAATGTAAAAGCTAGAAATTTGAAATTTTTCACTTTTTTCTGTATTTTCAACCCACATTGATTTATCGATCGATTACGGAGCAGTGCGACACCCTGTATACATGTATATATAAGTAGCTTTCTATAATAATATCTCTATTTCAAAATGTATGCTTTGTGAATATCTTAATATTTGTAATGACAAATTTTTTCCACGTGGCTATCATCAGAGAAGAAAATTAGCTTTTGTGAAGTGGAGGTGGGTGTGGGAAGGGGTTGTCCAAAGTTGGTGATTGTAACCACGAACAATAATTACAACAACGTTCCATGATACTTCGAGTATAACAGAAGAAATAAGACGGAATTGTGCATCTTTTGCATTTTTTTAGCGAATTTTGAAAAATGACCTTTTTTTGAGGCGCCATATATCTCGGCAACGAATTGACATACAAACATATTGATGTTGAACAGTAAAAATTATAGGAAATTTAACGCTCAACAAAAAAATGCTTTTCCCGTAAGACGTAAGAGAAAAAATTTATTGAGGGAAAACTGGTGGAATGGAATGGAACAACATCCCAAAGTCTCATTAACTTCCGACCTTTTTCTATCTGAAAGTACCTGTCGACTGGACTAAATAACAAATCAATCATTCTTTATTGTAGGTATTTTTTTTAAATATACATACAATCTACCCCAGCAAACACATTTATATATAAAATACATATAAATTATATAAGAGCTTTTTAGATTTATATATAAAACTGGAAGAAAAATAAGAGATATTTAATGTCAGGATGTCAGCAATTTTCAAAATAATATATATGTCTATTAGATGTAAATTCCTTATATCTGTAGTACATGAATTTATATATGTTTTATGTATATTTTATGTAATATTCACATTAAAAATATTAGTTGTAAAAGCGTTGCGATGACCAAATGGCAGCTACTCGAGCATAATGTAATTATTACCAATGTAAAAAAAATATTTAAGCAGTTTCATACAAAAAAATGAAAAAACTACATTTTACGTGCAACTGTACTTTTAATTAACTTAATTCTTGCACGAACCCGTTTTTACCTGAACTGAAAGCCGACAGTTTATTATGATATTATATACTTGCTTGAAAAGTTTTCCTTAACCGGATTCGAACCGTTACGGGTGGGCGTGCCAAATTCCGAAATCCGACATGTGTTTTCTTTGTATCCGACATTGTACCACTGCGCTAATCTGAACCATTTCTTTTTTTTATGTGGTTCTTCCTAACTTTGCGCTGTTTCGCGAGTTTAAATTATGTTTGATTATATCGTTGAGTGAAGTCTTATTCAAGGATTATACCTACCTTTATGTTAAAAATGACCAGGATTTAATTTATTTTATATTATTTATTTTCTATATAAATTAGACGCATTGTAGTCGATACGGATCTAATAGGTATTAAAGGTATGTGAACTACAATTTTTGGCGTTATAGAAAACCCGCGCGTGCGATTAATTATGCGGCGCAAATAGAAACGTACTTTTATTTTCGACAATTAATATATGTAATGATAATTTCTAATTATATTTACAGAAGGCATACATAAAAAATATGTTTGGCTGGTTGCTGGTTTCTAGCGTGATACGGGTTTTTATTTTGCTGCGTGAACGGAGCTTTATTTCTTAAATTTTCCCCACCGTTCTCTTTTCTGTGTGGGTCCATTGTCGTTCGGACCCATCCTTCCTTTTGGTAGTTGGACTTAAGATAATACTCCGCCTCTCGTAGTCTCTCCATCGCGGTTTCTAAACTACCTACCCCTATTAATATCGCTGCGATTCTCGGCGGAAAATGTCGCCCAATTTTTGCAATTAGTTTTCTGTCAACATAAGGGGGATCTAAATGCTTAGCCAACGCTACACAGTACGTAAAATGCTCTACGTAACTGTCCCCTTGTTTATAGTAGGTAACCCTTTTCTATTTTATCTCTATATTCATCTTGTACTTGTTCGTTCCAAAAATAACTACTAAAAGCTACCTTAAAACTACCGTAATTATTATATTTATGACCAAACGCTTCAAGCCATACTTTGGCCGATTTTTTAAATTTATCACGCAGTGCCATTTTTATTATTTGGTAGGGCGTATAGCCCACGTCACATATGCTTTCTAACACCTCCACGAATTCGAACTGGGTGTAACATCCCATCATTGGCAAACTCAGGTAACAACTTTATAATTTTGCCTATCTTACATTGGGGTGTTTCAAAAAACTGATGTGACTCATTTTTATTTATCTCTATGTTTTGACTAAATGTGTTGTGAGGTGTCTGCCCTTCCGTCTTATAATTATCATTATTTTTCATTTTAGAATACTTTAGGTTATCACCCGTACTGTGGTACGTGATCAAGGTCTATTAAGTGAATAGGTTGCCTCAATGAACAGATTTACTTCGATTGGTTGAGTAAGGCTACGTCATCGTAAGTTTTTGTAGATACGCCTACCATTAAATTTGAATAAGAATAGTGAAATTTTGATATATTTTGTAAGTGTATTAATTAAGTTCTTGGTATTATGTACATTTTTTTTTGGAAGTAACTAATTGTTGTATTTTCGTTTCATATTTCTATACAAAAAAGTGCAAAAGTGTTACTTATTACAATAAATTATACCTACAAGTAGGTCGATATCTTTTTAAATTTTAAGATAATACGAATTCCGTTGTCAAGTGTGGACGGTTTATTTTATGCTTACCTGCTTATAAGTATAACCAAAGCAAGTTATTACGTAAACTATTCTTATTTCGTGCCTATTTATTCTCTGTTGAACTCGTATTTCTCTATTTGTTAGTACAGTTTCGGTCGGTCTTGCAATACTGCATAACAGGTATTTAGAAAAAGTTTTGTGTCATCAAATTGTAAGTAGCAAAGAAAACTCTCTTTTCGTAAATAGGTATTTGTAGCAGTTTTTCTTTTAAATATTTCATTCGTAGGTTAGGTGTGTATTTATTTGTGTACCTATATTCGTATTTTTTTTTCTTTGAAAACGTAGTTCTTTATCGAGTCTTTTGCCGCTTATGACAAAGAAATATAAGTATGTATGAGGAAATGTAATTTGAAAGAAAAAGAAAATGTTAGCGTTATTCAAGTACGTAATGTAATAGAAAATGAAAGAATTTTTATAACAGTTTATGTACTTTTTGTTAACAAAAACAACAATATCAAACTGCAAGTGTGCAACAGACAAATATATTACCTATGCAACAGACTGAGAGCGCGCTATAACGTGAAACTTTCAGTGACGTTGCACCCTCCCTGCACACTGCGAGCGATCACCTACAAGCTATGCGATTGAGGCAACCTATTCACTTAATAGACCTTGGTACGTGATAGGTACGTCCGAGCAGACATCTACACACTCCTGCACCTGCAGTTGCTTGATCACTTGTGCCACTAGCACTGCCAGATCCGTAGTTGGCTGTTGTCCTGGTTTTCTTTCCTTTCTCACTGCTCTTGTCTTAGCGGATGGCCCACTTTCCATTGATAAATACTGTCCCGGGTTGTACATGGGCAACAGCAAGGCTGCAGCTTCCTCCCCCTGATCTTCTAACGTGGCCGGAGGTTCCTTGTCCGTTGCTTGTGCCTCGGTTGACCCTTGTCCGTTGTCGTCTTGTTCTCCTCTTGATCGGAGATTGTACTTTGACAGTGGGGTCCGATTCATGCTTATGCCTTGACGTAGACTTCTTTCCTGCGTTGGTGTCTGATGTTCTCACCCTGCTCGTTGGTCGCCAGGTAAAGAAGTACCGCAATCCGGTATTCTCTCGTTTATTGGTTTACTAATAACTTATACTTTAGTACATTAATTTACAAAATTGTATCCCTTACCTAATAACGACTTCCTTATGCTAATCCTTGTCTTAATTAAGATAAGTATAACATTACCGGCCTTAATTCGCTAATTTGTAACCAAAAGTGAAAATGTGCACTTATCCTATTTGACCCCTTAACCTACATATCTCTCTAATCCGTACTCGATTTAATTTCTCATTTGGACCACATAGCGGCCCCTATATTTACATTTACGAATCGTGCACGGATTTTACAGGTATTAATTATTAACATTTTTGCTGCTATAGGTCCCTATAAATGTGGTTTTGCTACAATACTTCTTACATATAAGATTTTACATATAACGTACATAAATCTAATCATATAAATATGACAGCACATAAATTTCATGGGTAATATGTAATTATCTATATATATATATTATATGAATATATATATACAGAATATCCGTAAGTTTATATACGGTTATGTAAAATATACATAATCTGTTACATACGGTTTATATAACTTTATTAAAGAACACTTACATACTTGATATATAAAAAAGCATATGTAGAGGTATTTACTTCAATCTTATTATGTTGTATGTATATTTTATGTGTGTGTTTGCTGGGACTCTACTTAACCAGCCACATAATTTTACAACTAATATTATCCTAAACCTAACTCACATTTTACATTCCTTTTCTCCTTCTGCTCTCTAGAACCTCCTCCATCTATTTTTTCCCCTTTCCATCTTCTCCTAGCACCTGTCTCCAACCTCCCTTCTGCTTCCTTAGCTCTACACATTCCTCCACCATGTGCTCGATATTTTCCTTCTCTATCCCAGTCTTTTTCCCCCAACCACGTCTCTACCCTGCCCACCATATCAAAGCTTTCCAAGTAGGTCCTAAAGTTCCTACTGTTTTTCTTAATTCCGGCCACATTTCAAAGTAAAACCGTTAACTTTTTCTCGTTTTCCCACTTCCGTTTACTAGTCCCATCCTCTTTCTTCCTCCCCCTTTTAATTTTTTGCGCTACTTTGTTCCCCTTCTTCTTGGCCCCACCTTAGCCTTCCTCTTTCCTCATCCCAGTCGTACCTGTTTTCTTTTACCTATATCTTTCAGCATCCCACCCTCACCCTGCTCCCGCCCGCCCATTCCTCCTTTGCAATCTTTCTTAATTCACCTTGTACGTACCTCTCTTCTCTCGTCAGATTATCCTTAATGTATACATTTGAGTTTCTCAAGTTTTCCTTTTTTTTCATTACCTCGCGTTTATCATCCCAACTGCCCAACTTCGCCACTACTAGTTCCTTTTCTGTCCCCTTATTCACCGTCCATAGTTCTTTAACGCTTACCCTCACTCCCACTTTCTCCCGTATAAACCCTTCCAGTTCCTTCTCGGGTTCCGTCATTTTACTTCCTCTCACAACTATATTATTTTTTCTTCTGATTCTTCCATTTTTTTCCAACTTCCCCTTCATCTCTAGCCGCTCTTTACTCCATTCTTTCTCTTTCTTCCCGTACTCTTCCTTCATTTGTTTTACCTCCTCTCTGTCTTTTACTTTCATCGTTGTTTTCCTTGATTTCTTTTCTCATCTTCATCAACTCCGTCTTTATCTCGTTCTTTATGTTCTCCTTTATCCATTTCCTCCTCTCCTCTCTCAATTTTCCCTCTATTTCCACCTCCCCTTTGTGGAGATCTCCTTACTTTTTCTGAACAATTCCGACTCTGTCTCTTTTCCTCTTCAATAACTCGTCCAAATTTCCCCAACTGCTTGCCCTCCCCCTTCTTTCACTCATCCGGCCACTTTACTTTTTTTGTACTTTCATGGAAGTAAAATAAAAGGCAAACAAGACTTGAAGAACTTAACTAAAGAAGAACTATAGCCTTTGGAAGCAAAAGAAGAAGGTATACAAGAATTTTGTGAGAAGAAGAGTGGAAGCAATATAAAACAAACAACAATTAAGGAGAAGAAAATAATAATATTGATTAGTCCGCTAAATCACGTATTTAGAGACAGGAGCTTTAAACAAAAATGTATACCGTCAAAATACTGAATTATAAAACAACTAACAATAGGAACATAAATTCACACATAGTATACATAAAATAACATATAAATTTTTAATATAACTAATACCTATCTATACCTACAATATTAAAATATTACAGTCTTATTCATAAATAGAATACAAACAACAATAAAAACTATAAAATTTATCGACCAGAACATTACCATCAAGCTTTGTTACTCACTTGTCATTCATGTATTCGCTGCAAGTATAAAAAGCTTTCGACGATAATATCTTTTTGGCATTTTTTTAAACTGCTGTCACGGCAGTGATTTAACGCTAGTTTGTTGTAAAATTTTATTACGGTATGTAAAGTTGTATTTTCATAAGCTGTCGTATCGTGTTTTTGGTATTGTCAGCTGTTTGCACCTACTATTATAACTACGCATCGTCTATTATTAATAACAATACCGAGTATTTTATAAATGTAATTACACGGAAGTGTTAAAATAATGTGCTGAATAAATGTATCTTTACATGTTGATCTGGATGAACAATTCTTTTTTGAATTACCATATCGTCCCTAGATTGCTAAATTGTATGCCATGTGAGACTATACAACCCCATCCCATAGTAGGTGTTCAAGACCAGTTGAAGATAAGCAATCTTTTAGTTGATAAATCGCGTAATAGGATTTAGACAATTTTTTGGCCACGAGATCACAATGGAACTTCCATTTACGCTTCTTATCCATTTCCAATCCAAGGAATTTTGTAAATGTTTCTTCACCAATTGCGTAAATTATATTCTTCCTCGAGATAACTATCACGGTTCTTTGGGTATTTAACATTAAATTGTTTTTGTTGCACCTCATGTCATTAAATACTAATCCTAGTTTATTAATAAGCTCATTTTCTGATTTAGACGAATTTACTGCAGGAACATCGTTACAATACAATATCCCAAATCCATGACTAAGGTTTTGAGTGGATTGATGAATAAAACGAACAGGAATGTCCTAATACTGATCCCTGAGGGACCCCCATTTCCATGTCAAATATAATTTCACTGAAATTCTTCTTTTCTTTTTGCAAACCGATCTTCTATTTCCGTAATAATAAATTTGGGGACTTCGATCAATGTCATCGAAGCCAGCAAGTCAAAAAATGAGAAGGTGACATCTTAATATTAAAATGAGATTATAGTGCTCCAACTCACCGATTATCATGTTGCCGTTGACGTTCAAATCAATAATCTGCTCATTAGTTTCTTTTGAGCCAGTTACAATTTTCACAATATTGTACGTTGATATCCTTCATTGGTTTTTACCTTTCGTTTGACTTTGAGTTTGTGCACATGTCCCAATTCTTTTTGATGTGAATCACTTTTAATCGTTGTGTATAATTCTTTCAAATACAATGACACTCGTTTGATCTTTTTAGTTACCCATCCCTTATTTGGTCTGACTCTCGTAACCTTTAACTATATATAAAATTTTAACGATTCTATTAAAATCTTCACTGATGGTCGGTCAAGATTCTTACAGTTTACGTTGATATTTAAATTTGTCTTTATGTCTCCTTTAAGTTTGCTAATTGAATTTTAACTAATTGTAATTACTCGAAAATAACATTTTTTCCTCAGGTCATTCTGATTGTACTACTAAATTCAATAATTTGAGCTCTGTGATAACCCTTCTCTACAAAATATCGCTACCCTTCCATGTTAATCTAGCACAATATGAAATTAGTTTAAAGTTTGGGTAATTATTTAGAATCCGGGGCCATGCACCAAGCCGTTTCAACTTTTCCACTACAAGAGAGTGTTACCAGACAACTAAGAAAAGCTATAACAAAATTACCGCAAGTCACTAAATTGTTTAAAAATTCAATAATTAAATAATCGCAATTAGTAGCAAAATGTCAAAACTTGTCGGATTTGTCCATAGGTGGCGCTATCATAAAAAAGATTAGTTTTTACATTTGTTTTCTCCTTTTTTCAGAGCAATTTTGAATTGTGTAACTTGTGTTAACTTTTATTTCTCTTTTATAGGTTATCCACTCTCTCTTGATTATTCTACAATTTCTTGAGTTATCGATTATATTCAGCGTCTCTGACAGGTTATCCGCTAGTATATAATAGGCATTTTAAATGTAACTGTTTTACTTATACAGGGTGTTTAAGGTCTTGTGATTTTATTTTTAAGGGGCGATTAAACATCTTAAAACAAAATCGTAACGTAAAAATGTCTTAATAAAATGTGCATAATAAGAGGGATATTACTGTTAAATTTTTTTTTGTTTTTATTTCTTTAAGTGGTGATTAAGCTTATTAACTGAAACATTTTTTTAATTTATAACTTTTTCAGGGGCGTATCTTACCAGGAAAGCATTTTTGCGATTTTTTTATTGAAACTTTTGTTAATAAAATAACGAAAATATGGGCCTGGAAAAAAATTATAGTAAAATTTCAAATTTCAAAGCAGGTTAAATCCGGTTCGGGATATAAATTTGATACTTCATATTTACTGTAGCTATCTTCAAATGTTAACTTTGTGTAAAGTTTGAGTCGTTCCAAAATTACCATTATTTGTCTGACATAAAATTGTAACTTCACAGGACCGTATCTTCGCAAGGAAGCATTTTTTATTAAGACATTTTTACGTTAATGACCTTTTTTCAAAGTATTTAATCACCCCTTAAAAATAAAATCACAAGACCGTAAACACCCTGTATAGAGCGATATTACGCTAACGATATTAAATTTTACACCTTGATCTGTCTTAGGTTGAGAAGAGGATCCACTTCGCTAAAATCTTTTACAGTTCGACACGTGTATTGAGTACTACTTTACTGTTACAGTGAATGCTACCACTGCCGCCAGAGTCGTTTTTATCTTACTACTTTCAGAGAATGTGATTTTATATGTGGTCCTATTGAACAATACACCCTAACTCTATAATTAAGTGCCTAACAAAAAAATTTTTTTAAAGGAAAAGAGACGTTTTCAGGGACAATTTCTTTTCATTTTTCCTATAAGTGAGCCCTTCCCTAGCATTCCTAACATTATTACACGAAATTGGGGCAGCCCCGTATTCTAATCTGTTAGGTACCGTAAATACGTTTCCGTGAAAAATTACTTATCTACATTAAATTATCCACCTTAACAAATTTATTACTATACGGTGTAAAGTTGTTTGTCATTTGAATGAGCCGTTTCAGAAGTTTGACTTTTGCTGCACTTCCTGTAACTCATAGTAAGTTGAATCTCAGAATTCACGTCTATACCTATACCGGAAATTACCTTTCAAATTACAACCGTTGAGGCGTTTAACGTTATTTTGTCGAATTCCTTCATTAACATAATTTCCTTTGCGGGTGTGCCAGTAAGGTGTTGACACAACAACTACATTAATCTTATTCATTAATTCGTGTAGTCTTTGACATTCATCCTTTCTCCCACTATGGCATTGTTTGATCCTCCGATTACTACAACATAATCGCTTGAATTAAATATTATTTTTTCCAGAGTTTAGAATATCTATCCTGAAAATCTGACCTTTCATCCCTTGTAGTTTCTAATTTTGAACCTTTACTTTACAATGTTTTAAACGTCTTTCCTCTATTGTATTCAGATTGTCCAGATTCTTAATCCTGTTATGCAATCCTCCTACGTAAACTTTAAAAAACTAGTCTAGTGGTGGCGGATGCGCCACTGCTCTGCAAACCAACTGAATTTTAAACGGAGGTTAGTGCTCCATCTTGTCGAAAGAGATGTACGTAAATATATTCATATGTAAAAAGAGTAGAAATTAGTAAAATGGGCACAGATAATGGCAGACTGCAAAACTAAGTTGAATGGTTGAATGATGTGCCACACTTTGAAAAAGAAAGGACGAGTTTGAAGTGAGGGAGAAAGAGAACTTCGAAGTACACCGATCCAAACATATACAAAGACGAGGTGGTCCAAGTTTGAATATGGTAGTGTGGGAACGACGCCGACGCTGCAAATACGAGCGCACATGAAGACACGCTGAACCTCCAAGCTCGGTAGGCGCGCCCATACGTGGGAATGACGTCATACCCCCACGCAAAACACGGGCGCGTACGAAGTTGCGCCGAGCATCGAGCGCGGTAACCACACCCGCTTATTAGGGTTTATAAGGAACTCACTCTTCTTCCGGAGTTTCTCATAGCCTGGAAAGAGTCCGACACCTCGAGCCGGAGTTTTCGTATAGCCTGGCCAGCGGTCCGACACTCCGAGCCGGAATTTTCGTATAGCCTGCCCAGCGGACAGCGCTTCAACGTACCACAGAATAAAACACTAGTTAGACAGAAGCAACATTCTCCGTCGGCACCTTTGAAGTTATGTTGCCGGTACAAGGCGGTCTCCTGGGCGCAACCACGCCCGTTGTAGTGTAACCTCCTTTGTCTGTTGCATTAGCAAGGCTAGTAAAAAGAGGGGTGGTTTGTAGTTTTTCTCATTATTTTCTAAATTTTAAATCGTATCAAAAAATGTCATAAACGAAAAATATTTACCATACATTTTCGCATGTGATAAGCGGTTTACCGTAAAACTAATTCCGATAGAATTCTCGCAATAAGAGTTCAACGCACCGAGCACCGCTAGGTACATACGCTGAAATGTACAATGTATCAATGCGCGCGCTATATTCTACAACACAGAAGGCGGAGTTAGTCCGCGCGATAAGAAAATGCGCAACACGTATTTAGCAGAGTGTCGCTTCTGGTTCACTAGTGTTTTATTCTGTGGTGTTACGCCAGAGTTGTAAATAGCCCAGACCCGGACAAAAATTAATCGCTGCGTCGGAGTTTCCTATAGCCCGACCAGCTTGTTACAGTTCCTCCGAGGTGTCCCTAGCTGCACATGGTACGCTCAGAAGCCGTTCGTCGTCGTCGTCAGGAGTATAACGTCCTACCGAGCTTCCGCCATCTATCTCCGGTGCCCTCAATCATCCTGCCGCTTCATCCGCTCCACCCGCAACGACAGTGTATAATGTATATTCGCGCAATTTGTAAATAGATTTTTGTGTTTTATTGTTAAATATTAAATGTAGAGTCCTACGACCCCTACAAAGTGGTGACCCGCGACGCGAGTAAACAATTTAAAAGTGATCCACAAACATAAATATTGCGCGAGTGCAATAAACATTAAAAAGTGTTAAAGTGAAAAATGACGGAACAACAAGAAACAACCCAAGCATAACGCATCCAGGTACGAATTCCACCATTCTGGGCAGATGAGCCGGAACTATGGTTCGTACAGATCGAGAATCAATTCCAGCTAAGTGGCATCACTACAGATGGAACAAAGTATGGTTACGTAGCAGGTAGTCTGGAAGCCCATTTTGTGAGTGAAGTGCGAGACATCCTCACGGCACTACCAACATAGAATAAATACGAAACCATTAAAACCGAATTAATAAGACGACTCAACATCGCACAGGAGCAGAAAACAAAACAACTCCTGGAGTTGGAGGAGTTGGGAGATCGCAAACCCTCTCAGTTCCTGCGATACCTTCAACAGCTAGCGAGAACCGCAGTACCACAAACACTGTTGAGGTCAATTTGGTCAAATCGTCTACCAAACAAACGTCAGAGCAATCCTTGGGACACAAGCGGACATTAACCTGACAAAAATAGCCGAGTTAGCAGATATAATCATGAGTACAACAACTAATCCACCCTTGGGTCCAGCCGTAAACTCACTAGACGACCCAATAAAAAATCTAGTGAACGAAGTGGCATAAAAAGCAGAACTACGAGGTAGACCAACAACTCAATAAAAAAAAAACTAGAACACGGGGTAATACAAGAAATAAAACTCACGACACATGTTGGTACCATTACAAGTTCGGGGATAAAGCCAAAAAAATGTCAACCACAAAGCAAGCAAACAGAGAATCGAGTAGAGGAGTCGCTCATGACGGCAAGTGACACCCAAAAACATACACGCCGTCTCTTCGTCACCGATATGAAAACCAAAATAGAATTCCTGGTGGACACGGGAGCCGATGTGTGCATCTTTCCAAAAAAAGCTACTGAAGGAAAAACAAGTTTCTCAATATAAACTATACGCAGCCAACGACACGGCGATTAACACATATGGGATGGTAAACCTAGATCATAATCTTCAGTTACGAAGACGTTTTCCTTGGAGATTCATCGTGGCAGACACAGATCAACCAATCATAGAAGTAGATTTTTTATCATTAGATATGCGAAAACTAAAACTTCACGATACAGCCACGAATCTCACCACAGAGGAGCGTATAGCAAGCAATCAAAATAACATAGGAGTCAGCACGGTAAAAAAGAGCCAGAAGTATCACGAGCTCTTGAAGGACTTCCCGATAATCAATAAACCAGCAGGGTTACTTTCACGGCCAAAACACTCAACAGTATCTTCCAGACCGTGAAGGTTGGCACCCGACAACCTTAAAAAGCAAAAGAAGAGTTCAGGATGTTAATACAACAGGGTATCGCAGGACCATCAAACAGTCCTGGGGTAGCACCCTTACACATGGTGCCCAAGAAGGACACAGCTAAAAAACCGTTACAGCGACCATATGATGGACAATATGCAATCATAAAGCGAGGAAAACGGATATTCACAGTAAACAAGAATGGAACGCAATACACAGTGACGGCAGAACGCGTGAAACCAGCTTTCACAGAAGAACAAAGTCACACACCCCAACGATGAAAAACCCGCTCCGGGAGAAAAATCAACCATCCAGTACGAGTAAATGTGTGACTCCATCACTAGTAAACTTCTTAAACCTGCAACTAAAGGGAAGAAAATTTTTTGTATAGTTATATGTACAGTGTTTGTCAAATGTAATGTCTCTTGGATACCGTGACTTAGGCAACCAACATATCACATAGTACATGAAAAGCGATGTTTAATGAAGATTTATGGATAAGGGATGGAATTCGTGAGTATTTAAAAGATAATCGTTCCGCTTTACTATTTATAAATATTATAAATACACGTTAAACATCGTCTACCATCTACTGTGTGATATGTTGGTTGCCTAAGTCACAATATACAATAATTGTATGAATTGTTCACATTTCCCTGAGCTGCGTTTTAAAGGGTTGTTGCCTATTCATGAATAGTTACTTCGGTACTGAGTGACGAAAATCAATAGACCTTAAATTATTACTCGTCGTGGTGTAATAAACATAATTTAACCATACGATTGACACAATGGCCTTTTGAATACCCAGCACGTGCTTACACTTTCACAGAAACTGTACGTGATATAATGGCAGCCTATTATGTGGAAATGATGAAACCTGTTATTTACGTTAGTAGTCAACCTTATATTTCAGAAAGAAAGGTTTTCCGTAAATAGCTGGGGAAATGAGATGATGGCTGCTTTCTTGTTTCATTTTTTAGCGTTAATTATTAATAAGGAATCAGCGCATACCTGAAACTTCGTAATGAATTGAAGTGAACTTTATTAATGCATAAATTAATATTAATAACACATGCGTACTTTTGTGCGTTGGATATTATTCGTTTAGGTACGTTGTTTCATCTACGTGTCTACTTAACAATAAAAACGAAATCCTTTAATCGTATAGATTCAGTAAGAAAGGCCTCTTTGTAGAGGTTCATGAAAGGCTCGAGGAAGACGAAAGCTGTTCTGTCATACGCAGGGATTGATATTCAAAAGGTAGCGGTGCCATTTCATGCACTGGATTAAATGTTCCTTTTTTTGACCCCTGAAAAAGACTTTTTAATATGATACCCATTACTAACACTACTTAGTATGAATTAATCCCGATTTTTCCTAGAACTCTACCTTGAATCTTAATTTATTCTTAGCTATATACTGTAATACCTTTTAATTTACTGTAACTATGTTATACTTTCGTCTAGATTTAGCTTTGAAATTATGTGCTCAAGTCCGGTTCTGAATGAAGAGTGAGTGAACGTTGTTTTTAGTTTAGTAAAACTATATAAGTGTAAAAATGTGATTCCACTATATATGCTTGAGCATAATCACAATGTGGACAATATTTCCGTAGTTAAGAAACTGAATAATAAGCATGAGTAAATTTAAAGCCCAACTTTTTTGGGGAAAGGTAATGTTTCAATTATTTTCTGGCCGTGAACATATGTATATATATATGTATACGTTTCACTTGAACGAGAACTCTATTAGTATATTATTTTCTAAAATAAATTGCTCGTTTTGGCGACAAACAATTTTCAGTTTTAGAATAAGGTGCAATATTGTTTTGGCATTAGCATTTTTAAAATTTCAGGTTCCAAGTTTCTATGCTCCGAAGTGATAGCACCAATAAAAAGTGATACTGATGATATTACCCTAATTATTATCAACTTTGAAGATTTGACAACGAAACCCACACCGTCATTAGAAGCCAGCACCGTTAGCAAAAATCGCCTTAGCAAATGTAAGTTATTTTTATAAAACACCCTTCACTATAAAATAATGGAATGCTTGATATTTAAAGCAAACCTCGTTTAGAGAAATTTCCATTCAGGTTTTGCCTGCCCAGTGACAGAAAAGTAGCTATCCTTCGCGTTCTTAAAGCTCTAAATCCTTAGAGAGGTGAAATCGGCGAAGGCTCAATCGATTACAACTTAATTTTCTCATTTGAGTTTTTACTAATTTTAAATTTTTCTAACAGTTGATCGTGCACGAGCGTCGTTCCGAGAAAGCTTAAGGATTGGGTCGAATTTACGTGGACGAGGATTTAGACAGGCGGGATACTTAACGCCTCCTAGTGACGTAACGACGGCCGAGGAAGAGGCAGATACCTTGGAGCAATGGTGAGTAGCTATAAAGAGTTTTGACTACTGCATTTTAACGTAACCTAATCTTAATATTTAGTAGAGATTGAACAGTCGTACTACCTACTTTTATTATCAACTTTATGGGATCCAAAATAATTGGGATCTATTCACTAGCTATTGTACGTAGTTCCCTACCAACCAATCATTTGACAGATTTCTCGATTGGTATCATGATACGATCAACTTCTTGCCATTGAAAGAGAAACAACGACTAAAGGTTGAGGATGAAAACGAAATGAAAAATACGTAAGATTTGAAAATGAAAGTGACCCGTTTCGAAAATGGGAACAAAGAAGAAAAGTGAAAATAAAGAAAAATAAAATAAAATTAAGATGAGAAAAAGCCAAAATATTATACGTAAACGAAAGTCTATTGATAATCGAATGATACAAATAAAAAAGATTCAACCAGAGAAGAAACTATTAAAGAAAATAACAGTAAACAGCAAAGTGAAAATCGCATACAGAAGAAATAAACTCAAAGAAAGAACAAACATAAAACATGGAATTTTCAAAAACTAAGAGATATAAATAGGAATAAGGATGATAAGATAATAAGCGAAGCAACGAAGAAGGAAAAGTGAAGAAGTAAGGTAACTAAAAAGAAGACCTAAAGATGAAGAAAAACACATAAAAGTACACAACATGGAATGTTCGCTTTCCTGGTCAAGAGTAGATGAAAGCTCAGGAACCCAGAGAGGAGTTGGATTGATTATAAAACGAGAGGAATTCATTACCATGAGCAGGAAGGTTGTGAAAGGAGGTTGGGGTGGATTTGGATTGACGGGGAGGGATGATAAAGCAGTAAACATGACAATTTTTGAATAAAAAAATATTTTATTCCAAACTTATCATTAGAAATGTGTTTACAACAGTTGCAATAAGTCACAAACGTGTGTGATGATAAAATCAAAGGAGAAATTCCGTGGTTTGGGTTCGTTCATCGTCGTAGTCCTTTTGGGGGGGAGGAACCAGTTTCTGAATTTTCTAGGCATTCCACCTGGCAGGTGTAGTGCTCTTCGTTATTTTCAGTGTGGAGGGGGGATGGTAGTAGGGGGTAGGGTGCAGTGGTACTTCGGATGGTGGAAGGATTGACATATCGGGCTGTTCCGGCAGAACTAGCTGGAATAACGCTTAGTGCAAAAAACACAGCATAAATGATAAAAGTGTCAGAATTTCCAGTGATAGCAGAGCCACCCTGCAGGCACTAGGTCAATACAAAATCACCTCTAGGATGGTTTCTGAGTGTCACCAAGTACTAGAGCAAGTGACAAACAGCAATACCCTTGAGCTCGTATGGGTTAAAGGGTATGCTGGAACAACAAGCAATGGAAAGCAGATAAGTTAGCCCGACTGGCTTTAAAACAACTGTTTTATGGTACAGAGCCCGCCCTTTCATTTAGAGTATCAATTGTAAGCAACTTAATAACGCAAGACACCCACTGACACTTGATGTCAGACTGCAATCTCGTAGCCTGGCGCGGTTTTGCACAGGGTTATCCAGAAATAACCTGCGGCTACTTGTGGGCAAACTTTCTGGGCACTGCAAAATTAACAAGCACATGGGCTTGGTCGAATCACCATCCTGTAGAAGATGCTACACAGACGACGAAACGGCGCAACACATCCTTTGTGAGTGTCCCGTACTTATCGAATTAAGACGATCCATTGGGGAAATCCTGGCCGGTGGCTAAGATTAGAGCCGCTTCCCCGTCCAGCATCCTCAGGTTTATCTCTCGTGTGGGATGGCTTGAGTGACGTTGCGGCCTCGATCGACTCTAATCCGGGAGGTAGCACAAAGGGCCCGAATAGGTGGCCTATGTGCGCGTGGCCTACCCTCCCATCGTAATCCAGAATCCATAGATAGGTATCGGGCTGCACATCCGCCACAGACTTAAAGAATGTGTTGTAGCGATATTTTTTGATGGATTTTCCTGTCTTCGGCACTCCGTACCACCGGAGCAAACAGTTATTGCCCTGCCCTGTAATCTGCTTGTGAGTGGCTGAAGGACTCTAGAAGGCTTCAGCAGCATATCATGCAACCTCTGTATTCTCCTTGAACAGTTTGGCAAAGTTCGCTCTTGCGGAAGGCCGCTGGTGCTGATGTATCACATCCTGTGAAAGCGTGGATGAGCAGAATGCCTTGGCCCAACTTCTGTAATTTAGTGGTGGAATACAGACTGTTTGGCACCTTTCCTCGGCCGGGTAAAAATCTAAAAAACTTTCTAACTTTTGTTTAAATGCATATACGGAAAACCAGTTTTGAAGGAAGTTTAATTCTCTTCAACTTTCTCTGTGACCAATTTTCTGTGGAATGAAGACGTGATCGAATTTCGGATCCGGATACGCGGATTCAGTTAAACAAATCCGGATCTACGAATCCGGATCTTAAGGATCTGAATTGTGTATGAGATCCGGAGAAATCCGGATCCGGATATATCGTAGTTGCAGATCCGGAGAAGATCCGCATCCATACCGGATCTTGTTTTGGATCCGGGTCCATACCGGATCTTGTTTTGGATCTTGAACCGTTTCACACCCCTACTCAGACGTAAGTGCAAAACTAAATGCATTAAAGCCATTATCACGTGAAAAAATTCACTTGGTACTTGTGTGGTCACAAGTTGTAAGAACATCCGTATTCTGGCTCCAGCTTGTATTTAAGGTCATACATCCTTTGGAACAATAACTTAATAATGAAATAACAATATATCTGAGCAACTACATGCCCTTAGTTCCAGAAGAAGTGGGACAAGGAGAAATAGTTTAAGCCATGGTAGTATAACAAGAAGACTTAGAAACAAAAATTATGGATATGGACGTTTCTCAAAAATTTCCCTTGTGGTCGCCGAACTTTCGGAATGTCCGACATGCAAAGTCCTGTTATCCTCAAACCTAATTCAGTCTGACCAGCGCTTCCTGAACGTTGTCCCGTTGTCGCATTTGTTACTGGAAAAGTATGAAATTCAATAGCTTAGAGATGAGAGCATTTTTCCTAGGTACCTCGTTTGAAACTTTTTTTTTTTTAAATATAGGGAATGGGGAAATGCATTATGCAACCCCCTGCCACGAGGATTCTATGCAGGGGGAGTGTGGGACCTTCCCCCACTAAAACCCTTCTCCCTTTCACTCTTAGTGCAACCCATCAGGCATTACCCGTTGTGGCATTCATCTGATCTTCTGGTGCACTCCATTTCAATTTAAGTTCCTTATTGTCTTGCCTCGACATCTCTCGTGTTTATCACCAGATGGCATCTTTTTTCACATTGTATATTCGCTAATTATTAGCCCCACCATGTTGTCTAACGTCATTTCCACCCCAATCTCTCTGTTAAGGGCTCTGCTCTCCCCATACCACCTGGGGCATTCAAATACTACATGGGCTTTATCGTTCAACAGTCCGCAGTCTATGAAATCACAATTATCTCTTTTTTTGATCTTCTGGAGGTACGTCCCATTCTCACCGTGTCCCGTAAACAGTTGCGTCATCGTGTAGTTGACCTCACCATGCTCTCTGCCTGTCCACGCCCAGATGTTAGTGATGAGTCTCCGAGTCCACGAGTCCCTCTGTTCCCAATGTAGCTGCCATTCCATGCAGGTATACATTTTTCCCCATTTCTCTGCTCTGGACTTCAGCAGTATGTGGGCAGGTGGAATTCCAGCAACCACCAGCACATCTTCCATGGCCACCGTCCTGTATGCGCTGATAACCCTTATCGCCAGGAGTCTCAGTACCTTATTAATCATGTCTCGGGCGCATCCGAACGCCCCTACACTACCCCACACCTCGCATCCGTATAGCAACCCAGACTTTACCGCACTCGCGAGCACTGCGCGTCTCGATGCACTACAACAACCCGTGTTCGGCATGACCCTGTCAAGCGCTGTGTAAAACTGTACCGCCTTACGTGTCGCCTCTCTCACGTGTGGTATGAAGGTTCCGCTCCTGTCTATTATGACGCCTAGTACCTTAATAGTCTTCTCGGCCATTATGTTCTGCCGAAGGACCTCCATAGTGACCTGGCGTACCTTCCTCCTCCCCGTCAGGAGAGAAACCTTAGTTTTTGCAGGTTCCAGGTTCATGCCTCGTGCTTCCAACCATCCATTTACCAACTCAATCGTTGCTCTAAGTTTGTCTGTGGCGCTATCTACACATCTATCCTCCACGACGATGGTTAAGTCATCCGCGAATCCAATAATACTAACTGCGCCTGGCACTACCAGCTTCAACACGCCATCATATGCAATATTCCATAGTGTGGGCCCCAGTACGCTTCCCTGTGGAACTCCGGCTGTCGGCACGAATCTGTGCATGCCTCCCTCCGGCTTTTCAACTTGCACTACCCTATTCCTGAGATAGCTTCTGGTGACCTCCACCAGGTATTTAGGCATCTCCATCCCCTCCATGGTCCCGATTATATCTTGGTGTGGCCCCGTATTGGAAGCGTCAGTGCCTGTAGCGCTTGAATGGTCGAGCGCCCTTTTATGAACCCACATTGGTGCTTTGATACCCTGTTAATGGCTATCCGTTCTATCCTGCCTTTAATAAGCTTTTCTAGAATTTTCTCCGCATAGTTCGTCATGCAGATCGGCCTATATGTGCCGTTCGCCTTCGGGATAAGGGCGAGCCTGCTTTCCTTCCATGGTTTCGGGAAGTACTCTCTCTTAAGGCAGTCTGTTGCCATATTTTTTACCACCACGGGCGGTACGAGGTCGGGCCCACGCGCCTTATTATTCGGTAGTTCCCGAGCCGCCCTCACAACCTCACTTCGGTCCACCTTTTCGTAGGCGCATGCATGCTCCCTCTCACCCTGTTCTGGCATTGGGTCCCTCATTGGAAATAGTGTCCTTATTGCTCTCTCTAGTGCAGCGTCGTCCCATCCTGGTGCGTGCCCTGATCTTTTAAATTTCCCCATCGCAATTTTGTAGCCTTTTCCCCAGACGTCGCTTTCCAGCTCCTCGCATAATTTCTCCCAGCACTCCTTTTTCATCATCTTGATTACCTTTTTTAGCTTTCTCCTGCTTTTTTTGAGTGCTACTATTGACTCGTTTGATATTCCACCCACCCTTCTATCCCTTATCCCTCGTTTGAAACTATAGTCATGTAACTAATAGTTAACAACAATTAATCAACTATTTCTATAGCCAATAAGAGACGTTTGAATGACATCAAATTTGGCAAGGATGTGGCAAAAATTTGATTACCCCATGAGTTACTTTGAGTGATCTTCACCATATTGTACCTTTCGAACAATTGGTATCTGGCGACAAATTGTAAATAAGTTGGAATACGAATTGCATTCTATTTCCACTTTATTATAATTAACAAAGCATTGGCAACTCTCCCAAATATCCTAAATTAAGTCATCACCTTTCTTTTGCTAGATGATCGGTTCCACAAGTCTTTACGGAAATTCAGCGGAGGTCAACGCTCTACTTAACTTGTCTTTTATGTATTCTAAAGATTTAATTCAAATGAATTCACGAATTCAAAGTATTTCCTATAAAGGGGTACTTTGTCAATGGGCGGCAAACTTTTATAATGAAAGCTCTGGGACGTTACATTAACACGTGTTTTATTTTTCAGTCCGTTAACTTCGCCAACACCAATTTTGGACCAAACCTGGGTGTCAAAAACGGAAAACTTGCCGGAAACTAATCACACATTTCCAATTCCGCAAAAGGACTATACAATATTAACAATATCGCATAGTGCTCCCGCAAGCCATCAGGCATCATTCGAGAAAGGAGAAAATAACGATAGAGGCAAATCACCGATAGCATCTAGGTAAGTAGATTAATGATGTGAACTCTTTTTTTTTTCTTGGCAATCGTCAGTTAACTATCGAGGATCATCAACATTTCACACCTGCTGATGTAATAAACTTCTTTTTTAACAACTCATAAAATACACACTTAATCCTCGCATCATAATATACGTTACTAGAGAGGTATGCTGTAAATATTATGATGTTCTCAATCTTTATCTGAGTTGTCAGCACGATTGATTGCTATCTTTTTATGTTTCCACGCCATTATACTTATTTCAGTTTAGGACGGCGCTTCTGATAAAAAAAATTATATACCTACAAATTGAATTCTTGTTTCCTTGTGCCTTGGCATTCACATCAAAGATGTTTTGTCCAAATTGAGATATACTTAGCGCCAATCAAATTATAGTTCTTACCTATTTTGTCACATTTCTTTGGAAGTTTTCCAAACATTTCATTGAAGTGCCTAGCCTAAATACTTACGCAAGTGGCAGGAAACATGTCAAGGGTATGTTAGGTTTCTGTTTTTATGTGACAAAGACGTTTTAAACTGAACTCCAGGTGGACCACGTGCACGTAGATCTCAAGGAATCCATATCATAGGTCTCATTATGCTACCATATCTGATTTCATGTTCAGTCCCCCAATCCGCACTACAGTTAGTAGTTTCTTGGAATAAGGCTTTTCGTCTATTGTCTCCTTTCGGGAACTTGCCCAGATCTTTCCCGAGACACTGCCAAATACTTCTGTAAATAAACTGACTTTATTTCTCTGTATCCTCTTGTTATTTTTTCGGATATCCGCTCTCTTTAATGGGTTTTTTTCTTTTCTTTTCTGAGAAAGTATGCCCAAACGAGCAAACCAGGTCAAAAGGTACTTTCTATACATACATATATTATAAATGTTGCTTCTAGGGCCATTGTCTCGTGTAGAATTTTTATGACTCAATAAACTCAATAACAACGGGAAATGACGTGGTGGTAATAAAAACGATAGGCGAAAAACAGTTAATAATTATTGAAAAAGTGCGAGAGTTTACCTACCTTATTACGGAAAATCTAAACTATAGCAGGAGTGAGATTAGTTAAGGCGAACAGATGTGCGGGCGTCCTAAAAGATTTGCTGAGCTCGAAACTAGTGGACAATGAGTGTAGGGAACCAAAATATGTTAAGAAGAATAATTGGTGGCGTTCAAGGGGAGGAGGGTTGGAGGAGACGGACAAATGAAGAGGTACAAAGGAGAAACAGACATAGTCAATTTTATAATAGCCTAGAGGCTAAGGTGGATGGTGCACGTGTGGAGGCTTCCGGTTGGGAGAATTACCAGGATCCTGCTAGATGAGAGGCGACAGGAGGGAAGAAGAAAAGGGGGACCAAGGGTGAGATGGAAGGATGGAGGATTTAGCAAGCAAGGGTAGAGGCAAAATGTCACGGATAAGAAACAATGGAGACAGATCATTATGCAATGGGCCTAAATGGCTTTTGTGTGTAAAAAGAAGTCGAGCAAACAAGTTGGAGAGAGTTTGAGAATGACAAATGAGACTTTACCGAAACGTCGCTATTAATTCTGCCACTAAGCAGCCATAAAAATTCACTTCTCTAAATCAACTGCATTTATGTATAATTATTCTCTTTAATGGGCATTGTTTTCCTTTTCTCAGATTTCTTAGGGTTAGAAACTTTTGAATGCATCTGTTCACCAAACTCTTCACACTCTTTATTGGATTACTACGAAGCATTATTGAAAATGAAGATGGGCGATTTTTTATTTACGAAACTTCATATTTTCAAACAGCAGTATTATTTTCCCTCAAAGTAGTTGCCTTGGCAGGTACACATTCGCGGAGTTGCTGCTCTTGGTAGTAGCGCTGGAAGGCTTCCAAAAGGGCATTCTGAGGTCTATACATATATTGCCTCTCGGGTCATTGTCTCATGTAGAATTTTTACGACTCAATAAACTCAATAACAACGGGAAATGACGTGGTGGTAATAAAAAAGATTGGCGAAAAACAGTGCGGGAATTTCCCTTCCTAATTACGGAAAATCTAAATTATAGCAAGAGTGAGATTAGTTAAGACGAACAGATATGCGAGCGCCCTAAAAGATGTGCTAAGTTCGAAAATAGTGTCGAAAAGGCTCTATAAGAGCCACAGCAACGTATGCGTGTGAGATGTGGACAACGAGTGTAGGGAACCAAAATATGATAAGCAGATCGTAACGGAAAATGTTACGAAAAATACTCGAAGGTGTTCAAAGGGAAGAGGGTTGGAGTAGACCGACAAATGAAGAAGTACAAAGGATCTACGGAGAAACAGACATAATCAATTTTATAAAAGCCCAAAGGTTAAGGTGGATGGGGCACGGTGCAGGCTGGCGGTTGGGAGACGTACCAGGATCCTGGTAGATGGGAGACGACAGAAGGGAAGAAGAAGAGGGCGACCAAGAGTCAGATGGAAAGATAGAGGATTTAGCAAGCAAGGGGATAGAAGGCTGGAGGGAAAATATCACGAACAACATGCAATGGAGACAGATCATTATGCAATGGACCTAAATTTCCTGTCAAAGCTTTTGTGTGTAACAAGAAGTCGAGAAAATTGAGAATAGCAAATGAGACTTTGCCAAATCGTCTCTATAAATTTTACACGTGACAATGCCCGGAAAAGCAATGGGTATATCATATAATACTCGTGGAAACATAATGACTATTATCATTTATATAATAGGTACTATAAATAGTAAGGATCCGATTATGCTAACATATTTGACTCAATTTTGAGTCTCCCAATCTGTACTACATTTAGAATTTGTTGGAATAGAGTTTTAGGCGCCATTCTTACTTTTTAGGCTGCTTTCTTCTTTCCGAAAGCTTCCCAGATCTTCTTTCTCGACACACTTCTCTAAGTCAACTGCGTCTATGGATATCCATACTCTTTAATGGGTTTTGTTTTTCTTTTCTCGCCTTTCTTAGAGTTCTCTATAGAAATTTGGAGAGCGTCTGTTCACCAAACTCTTCTCACATTTTAGAGCTTTACTACAAAGTATGATAGGCCTTTAATTTTTTGAAACAGCAACATTATTCCCCTCAAAGTAGTTCCCTTGGGTAGCTACACTGCGACGGAGATGATGTACCTATTCTTGGTAGCAGCGCTGGGAGTGTTGAACCGGTTTGAATTTTTTTGGATGTACTCCACAGTACCTAAATGATGTATTTTTAAGACATTTTTAGTTTTGAAGAAAAAAAGTTACAAAAAGGGCTGAGATCTGGTGAATAGGGGGTCAAAAATTCTCTAGATGGAAGCAGCTGTGTAACAAGGGGCGTTCTTCTGAGCCATTCAAGGACATCCCAGCAAAGAACTTGGTGGACAGTTTGCTCTGTAGGTAAAAATTCTTTGTGAACGATGTCGATACTGTCAAAGAAACAAATCAGTAAGTATTGATTTTTTTCTTTGATTTGTTCATTCTTTCTTCGGTTGAGTCTCAGTGTGCCACTCTTCGAAAGAATGTTATCTTGCTGTATTGAAACGTTTATGGGGGAAAATCCGTCCATAATGGCCACAATTGTCGAACTTCATGGTCTTTCCGGAAACTACAAAATAAATATTGGTGATTGAACGAAAGATGTGTGTTTACTTTATTTAATAATTACCAACACTTTCTTTCTTCCTTTTCACTGGTTTATCTTATCGCAAATATCAGGGCAACTTCCTCCTTGAGTGTTTTCTGTACCATCTTCCATCTTTTTCCTTATCCATTGTTTCATAACTCACGTCAATATCCTTTCGGATTATTTCTGATTCTCCTGTTGCTTTTATTCTCGAACGCCATTTTTTCTTAACTCGTATTTCGTATATTGTCTCATTCATTGGGTTGTTTAAGTGTTTTTTTCTTCTTCCATATATTTTTATTACTTAAGGTGTTACGTTATCTCCTCATTCCTTCCCATTCTTACTTTTCCTACTGCCACCACTAATTTATATCTTGCTCGACTTTGTTCAGTAATTTGCATCTCGTTCTCTTCATCTTCACCTTCCTCTACCTCAGTTGTTATGTTTTCGTCTTTGTCCTTTATGTTAATCATATTATACTTCATTTTGTTTTGTTTTAGCTGTTGAAGGTACCAATGTTTAGTCTTATCTGTAGTTTTTCGTCATCTTCTTTCCAAAATTTATTCATGATTGATTTTTACCGTCTTTATTCATCATAATCGTTGCCCTTTTTGTACATTCAGCTATCCCTTTTACCCTTGACTATTTTTACTCTATTTTTGTTTGTACAAGATTTTGTCAGTTTTATTCTTTTCTTTATTACCTCTGTCCTGCATCCTACAAGAATTTTTCGAGTAACCTTTCCATTTCATGTCCCTCTGATTCCACCAACCCATTTCTTGTCTCTTTTCCGTTCTTTTTTCCACTGCATCATATCCATTTTAACCATATAACCATCACCTATTTCTGATTCTCTTGTAACTTTTACATTTTTTGCCATTTCCCTCTTTTATTTTTTGATCAGACAACTACCAATTTTATTGTTTATCTTATGTTCCCACTCTTGTCAATTTATGTATGCCCTTGCGTTTAAATTTTGTATTGCCTTTAGTGTTATGTTCCATTCTTTCTTCGTTAATGTTTTTACTTTAACGAATTTCTTGTTCAGTGCCTTTTCTCTGACTTTTAGTGACTGGCTTGCCAAGCTTTGTTTGTGAAGTAAAACAATTTACTAAAATGTCACATGTTTCACAACATTATTATGTAGATTAACGTTTTAATTGTATTTCTTATTTTTAGGCCAAATATAGGAAATAAAGTAACCCATGCCACTAGCTTGGATGCCATAGCGCGTAGGCAATGTTTTAAAAGTGGATACCCGCCTTTAAGTTCACGTAAGTATTCCTACTGTCTGTTAATTTTATAATCTATTATTCAAGAATGAAGATTTTTGTACTGGCAATAGTTCGATTGGTGTATGGTATTATGGAAGAAAAAGGAAATTAATTGCTATTCCATCTACGACCATTTTTCTACTATTATCTCAAGCTTATGAGCAATTATAATAATATTTGTACTGTAGTGGCGTCTCCATGGGATATACAGGGTGGTTTGGCTTGCAATGTCCAGACTATAATTCCTAAACTAATAACATTAGGAAAAAACATTTAAATTGAAAGTTATTGAGTATTACCAATTTATTTTGTCATAATTCGATCACTATGGTATTGAATTTCACAAATAACAAAAAGGCTGATATGTTATTAAAACATTAAACTATTGCTTATTTAAATAAATTCCATATCAAATTTGAAATTTATACGTTGTTGAATTCAGAAAAAAAATTTTTCTTTTTGAAATTATAAAAAAAATATTGTTGTCGCTATTTAAAAAAAAATGTTTGTTCACCAAAAATGGCTCAACAAAAAAAATGTTTTTCTACAAACGTCAAAAAATGACAAGGTTTGCGCATCGATAACAATACGCGAAGTGACCCTTTTTTTTTACTTACCTACTTTACCATGACAGCGTGCCCGAAATGACGACGCCAGGCGCGAAGTACGCACTACACGCAAACTAGATGAGAGTTTTGTATTTTAACGTTAAAATAATTGTCCAATTCTTCACGTTTCGTTGCGTTTGTAAAAAAAAATTTGTTTGCAACTCGTGCGCGAAATACTTTTGGTGATCTCGACTATTTTTTTAACTCGGCTGCGCCTCGTTAAATAAATCAGTTCTCGATCACCAAAGTGGCATTTCGCGCACTAGATACAAAAATAACTATTTTTGCTCTATAATAATATAGAATACGTAATACTCAATAACTTTCAATTTAAATGTTTTTTCCTAATGTTAATAGCATAGGAAATATCGTCTGGACATTGCAAGCCAAACCACCCTGTATTGCAGCTTTCTTGAAGAGTAGGTGGTAGGGTAGGTGTATCAGTTTAAAACAACACGGTGTACTTCGTTAGGCCTACGTTTCTGGTAGTTTTGACTAGCCTTTTGCTGACTGATTCTTCTGACGCCTCGAAAAAGGCTAGTCAAACTTATTTTAAAGTGATACACCTACTCCTCAAAACGGCTCCAATATATCCCAAGGAGGCGCCTTTATAGGAGATCATTTAAGAATAATAATAGTAGTAATACCTTTTCTTTTATATAGCATCCCCTAATGAAAACAGTTCTTATTACTTTAACGAAATTAAAAGGCTGTACCTACCATTTAAAAACATATTACATACCTTCACACCTTTAACACGTCAGGACGCTATTTATTTTTAATAAAACTTAATTTACTTAACACGCAGTTTTGATAAAACAGAAAATGTATTATAATATAAATTTAAAGAATCTATTACCTACATGGTTTCTTCTTTTTCTTCTTCAAAGGCATGGTTATCCTGGCGTCTCAGCCATTTATTACCATTACTGAACTGTATTTTTTCACATTTGAGTTACTTGGTGCGACACTGTTCATTTACAAGATTTACAGTAACTTCCTTCTTCTTTTCAGCTCTTTTGCACCCTGGTCATTAGCTCTATATAATATGACAAAAGCATTTGTTGCTGAAATATTCATGAAACCAAAAGAAACTGAAAATGACTAAGGAAAAGGTCTTCTTCGGATAAAATATACCACACATTTCTTCGATAGTGTAGGCTACACCTTTTGTGGTGTTGAAGTAAGAAATTATCGCTGTTTTGAACTTTCGTGTACAAGATCGATGACAGTACCATGATACTCGCAAGAAACTAATAGTACAACCGTACCATTGTTAGGACTCTAAGACAAAAGTGTCTGGGGGATTTCCAGTTTATTTTTTCAAATTGTTGTTATATTTTTGTTTGTATATTATTGTTTAATAAGTCTTTCATCGAGGCTAAGTTGATAAACCAATTATCCATCATACCACAGCCTATCGGGGAGATGAGGTGCTTTACTATGGAAACTACCATTTAAACCCCATCAAGCTGCTCTTTGCTCAATCTGTCACCAAAAATTCTTATCTCTCTGGCTTGCTTTTTATGTACAGGCTAGAAGTACTTCTTCTTCTAAATGATCTTAATCATTCGACAATCGAAACGTTTGCATCAAAGGAGTTTGGAAGATTCTTCGAACATATGTTCGAGGGCTGTTTTTTTTCAAGCTCCGATGGGATACAAAGAACGACGGGATGAATATAAAAAAATGACTTTATTGCTAAATGTAAAATCAAGGTTACTTCTCTACATAATCACCTTGATGATTGAGGCATTTGTCGTATCTGTGAACAAGCTTTGCATGACCCTCTTCATAAAATAATGTTGCGAACGTTTCTTTGAGCTCCTCATCTGTTTGGAAGCGCTGTTCCCCAAGCCACTTCTTCAATTCAGGGAAAAAAAAGGAAGTCACTCGGCACTAAGTCGGGACTATATGGTGGATGTTCGGAAATGTCCCATTTAAATGCTCACGGAGCCGTTGGGTTACACGAGCACTGTGAGGATGGACATTCTCATGGATCAGAACAATTCCAGATGTTAGCATGCTTCTTCTTGTGTTTTGAAAAGCAAAGTTTCACAATAAAAATGTGCAGTAATTATTATCCCCGGCTGCATAAACTCAACAAGCAACACACCTTTTTGGACCCAAGAAACAGTTGCCATAACCTTACGGTTGTTGAACGTTTGTTTGGAGATTGTGTCTTCTCCATCAGTATTGCAACGGTCAAGAAACGCCAAAGCTGTAGCCATTCGGGGGGTTTCGTCGTTGTCGGTCAACATCTTTGGTATTCAGCTAAGGTTTTCTGTAGCGCACCATGGGCGCCGCTACTAAAGGGCAAGGGGGCCTGCCCCCCTGGAATTTCATAAATCGTGTAAATCCATTTTAGAAAATGTTAAAAGCTCACACTATAAGCACTTTTGGAATGTTCTATCCCATCGGTGACTCTTGCATAGCCTATTGATTTATACTAAATTAAAAATAGGTCAAAATTTTCAAGTATCCTAATTTCTACTTGAAAAAATGTAAGCCCCCCCCCCCCCCCCCCATCTAACAAATCTTCTTCCGGCGCCCCTGAGCGCAACTGTTCAGTAACAATAGAGTAAAGGGAAGATCTTGAAACTTCCGGAAATTTCATCGACAGTTCACTTGCGGTCAACCTACGGTTCTCCTTAACTACTTGGCCAACTCGTTGAAAAAGGTCGTCGGTAGCGTGTCCTTGAGACCCTTCATCATGCACATCAGTGGCTTGTCCTTCATACTGTGCGATTGGACAGCCCTCGTACTCTTTCTCTAATGATGGGGGCTAATTCGAGCAATTCGTTTTCGGTTAGAAGTAGGTATATTTCTTTAGCTGTTAGAAGAAGAAGAAGCCATAATTAAAGCGACGACAAAAGCTCTTCCTCTCTCAAGTCACTTGATTTCAAAAAATCTGAAATTACTTACCATGTAAAAAAATTTGCCCTCATCCCTAAGATGAGCTGAGCGTGTCCTGACGAGTTAATTGAATGAATGCTGCACAAATTCGCGCTATAGTGGATAGTGGTATTACTTTGGAACTTTTTTTTAGAAGCTAAACCGCAAGTGACTAATCAATTTCCAAACGTTTCGTCCGAAAGTGATCTACAAAAATATCGTGCAACACATTCCAATGATAGAAAAAGTCCAAGTCTAAGTAATCCAACGGATTCGACCAAGCAGAAGGTGAGTCGTTAGTAGGTATAACAGATTACAAAATGAATAATAATTGTTTAGAAGATTATGTTACTTACCTTTCCTTGTTTTGGCAATCGGACCTCTTACTCCTAGCAAGTTTATTACCAAGCAACATTGTAGTACCTTATTAAATGGTTTAGTTGTGAGCGCTCTCTGGTTTGAAACCTGACAGAATGAGGTCAGCTGGTACTTTCAGCTCCTCAACAATCGGTGACGTTTAAATTTAAATAGATATGTATATTGTACTATTATATTAGCTTATCGCCAGGATCTTGTTTATTCTAATGGTTCCATTCCAGATTCTGTACGAAAGGTGTCAGTAGGTATTACCATGCATTCTTCTACGGATGTGCAGGTTGATGTTTTCGTAATTGAAATGCATGTACTTAGTAAAAATTTGCAATACTTACCATTTATGTTTCTTGTAAAGTTGATTTTACGGCCCTTCCACCTTGCACCATGACACCCCACACCCCCTTATAATCCGGAAAATGTTACGAGCACCAGGCACCTATTCTAAACAATTTACATTTTCAGCATGAATGGGAGGACACTTATACATCGCCGGCGTAACCTAAAGCTGTACCTACAGCGAACATACCAACTTTTAGTAACTATAACGTCTTGGTGTTTACGATTTGATTTGGACATCGAGGCTGAATCGTACAGTCTGTTGTCTTATTGCAGACAATGGCGATTCAGCGTCTAGTTCGACATTGATGCATGTTACATGTTTGAACCTTTGTCAATTGATGTTCTCCTTTTGGGGTTAGTTTGGCTCTCATTTGGACCGGGGGGAGGGGCTCATGTTGGTGTTATGCAAACCTGCGAAAACTCATGAACCTTTCCAGTCGCCGATTGTTGTAATATTTTTGAGAGCAATATAACTGTAGAATAATTCAGTGGCTACTTATATCCAAAACTATTGGCAAACTAAGAAGTAGTTGAAGTAGCCAATTTTTGGATTACGAAAGGTTTTGAACGTAGTAGTGGAACGTAGACGTGGAAGTTTACACTCAAAAATTCTATTTAATTTGAAACAAGTTTGAACCATTTTTTACAACTGGATACAACCTGAAAATTACTGTTGAACTGTATTGTAGATGTAGTTGTTGTCCTACAATCCCTACAAGTGTAGTTAAATAATTAAGGATAATGGCAGCATTTTAACCTTTTGTTAAGGTCGGGGGAAACATTATGCAAGAGGATATGACCTTCACTCCTATTGCTTTTCTGAAACATTTCACAAGCAGTGTAGAGAATGCGACGGGGAGTCTGAAATTACTTCTTTTCCACTGTTACTAAATCAAAGCACATGGTGTAGCCATAAATACAAAAAAACTAAAAAATCACCGAATATAATTACAGCTGGATTTTCCTGCCTTTTTTGCTCTTGGAGTGCAGAAAGGTATAGTTGAAGGGATTTCTGCCTTTGGACTGTTGTTCGAGGAACTAAATGAAACAGGGTCTGGATTTTGGAGTATTAGTGGAAAGTGGACGAAGTCTGCGTGTATGTAGGGGCCGTTGTGCTATCTCCGACCCCATAACGTTACTCAAGCAACACCAAACGAGAGATATACCTGAAGATGGTGATACGCCCATGTCTAATGATTGTGGCTCCAAATATTCACCCTTTGTAGCATATTCATCATTTTCATGAGAAATCGATATGAGAATCGGAACGGTTGAGAAAAGGAAATGATTGTGACGGTGACCTTATTCACTTACTATCTTTGATGACGCTGGAATGCATAGAATAAAGAAATCCGTAATTTGTAATCTCTTTGGATGTATATAATGCTACTTTCGTTATCTTATCGGTGGTGGTTTTCTTCCGCATGGTGCAATTTGGTGGCAGGAAAAAGAGTATACTTTAGTTATCGTCATTTCTCTCTTGACGGCTACAAATGCTAAATTCTCGTGTTGAAAGATGCAGTGTGGCTAACGTGCGACTTGATGATCTATGCTAGTATTTAGCAGCAGTTCCACGTAAGTGACAACAATATAAAGCAACTAGGAGAAGAACTTTACTTGTATTACCATCTGTGACAACACCAAGCCATATAGTATACCGCGGAACTACATCACAATAATGAAGCTAACATTCCCCTTGTCTTCAACCTTAACAACTGTTTGACAAACTTCAAAACAGGAGTGGTACGAAAACGTAAAGAATTGCACGGAATGGGGATGGAAAATTACACTCTTCTAACTACAACTTCTACAGGTCATTCATTCCCTTCACTTGCTTTCACCTCTTTTTCCATAATTTTACTCATCCCCCATTTTCCATTGCCCTTCAGGTCATCCAGGGTTCCTCGTTGTGAGGGGCCTTTCAATTTTAAGTAATTTAGACGATTTTCTGTCGATTAGTTATGATTTTTAAGAATATTATGTTAACCTAACCTATGTTACGCTAGATTAGTCTCTAGTTATCAACTATTTATAATTAATTAATGACATTTATGTAATCTCGCTTGATAATGGGAACAATCAGTTCTCGAAACATGTCGCACAAGTTTTATTAATCGTCCATCACTATCGTGCACAAGTTATTTTAATCGTCCATCTATATCGTTCCCGATTAATTATTATATATCAAGGGAAGGTTAGAAGTTTTATTTCTTATACAACTTGTTATGCAAATCCACTGAGCAAGCAACGATCCAAAGTACTATCTTACAGATGTTCTACAAGATGGAAAAAGGGTGGTAGGAAGATTCCACCCCTCTCTGTTTAGTGGATAATTTGTGTCCAAATTAAACAGCGTCTTCCGTTTTTTGTATCTTTGGTAAGTTTGATGTAATCCATCAAGGTGTTCTAAGAATTGTATGTTAAATTTACCCCAAATCACAGTCGTGATTGCATGACTCTGAAGCTTTACCCGTTATGCTCTATTTGTGTTACCACAATCTGTAGTAGAGTAATGTAGCTTACTCTGATCATTTCTTGTAACAAAAAGGTGGTATTGACGAAATCTCAATGTGGACCTGGAAAACGCGGTAGTCGTGGTCGGTAAATACTGAGGATTGATCAAATGGTTTAATAACTCTAGCTATGCATGTGGCAGTGCCTTACTGTGTATTAATCAATGTTGGAACTGTAGAAAATAGGTGTTTGCTGGAGTCATTGCTCATTCTGAACTAGTGGTGGCAATTTTTTTCGAATATTCGAATATTCGAATGTATAATCGGGAATGATTCGAATACTTAACAATACCACTATTCGAATTAAAATAAAAACGAATAAAACGAATGAAACGAATAAAACGAATAAAACGAATGAAACGAATAAAACGAATAAAACCAATAAAACGAATGAAACGGATAAAACGAATAAAACGAATAAAACGAATAAAACGAATGAAGCGAATAAAACGTATAAAACGAATAATGGCCAGAACAAAGAAAATTGTTAAATTAAGAAAAAAGAGAACTTCGTTGGTTTATTATTGAGAGATGACAGACGGCAGGTAGGCCTACTACCTACTTTTCATTTCATGGAATTATTTCTCATTTACAAATTTCTTTCGACCGACAATATTTTATGAATAGTAGATAAAACGTTGTAGGTACAATATTCGTATTGTAAATAGCTATTTCAACATTTCTTTTCTGTCAGATTAAAGTCATTCACTATTCAATAACACCCTTTTACAAGTCGTAATGAACTGTAATTTATTTTTTGTTAGTGTAAAAGGTTTTCGGTAAATCAGTGAACACGTTTCTCTAAACATTACCTACAATAATCTTCAACCACGCAGGGTGATTTTAACTGGAATTATTTTCATGGTATTGTGAAGCTTGGATTTTGTTTATTTAAGTTTATGCTTTTTACCCGCCTTTGATGATAATTCATTCCTTTAAAGGATTATCTAAGCATTTAAATATAAATTTTTAATTTAGTTCAAATTATTTCTCAGCCTAGACGACTACATTATTGTGATTTATGAGTAAAGTGTGGAAATATTTCGTGAAGAATACGAGTGATGCGGTAGTTACTTGCAAAATTTGCAATAAGTGTCTTAAATTTAATGGAGCAACAACAAGTAATTTACTATTCAAATGCTTATGCTTAAATGAAACTTCCATTGGAGAATGCTCTACTAGGTAGGTAGTACCAAACTAGTCCAACGAATAAAAGGAGTAAAACGATAAAACGAATAAAACGAATAAAACGAATACAACGAATAAAACGAATACAACGAATAAAAGGAATAAAACGAATACAACGAATTCAACGAATAAAACGAATACAACGAATAAAACGAATACAACGAATAAAACAAATACAACGAATAAAACGAATACAACGAATAAAACGAATTTTTTCTGACTATTATTCGAATTCGAATAATTCTATATTCGAATATATTTTTAACGAATATTCGAATACGAAGAAAATTAAATTTGCCACCACTACCATTCAATTTCATTACTTTACTAAGAGTTGACGTTTTGGACACATTTGCGTTCTTTTACTATAATTTTGAAAGTAACTCAAATGGATTTAGAGTAGCATTTGTAGAGTTGTATTTCACCACCCCCTTGGTGGGCTTTAATCTTTAACCAAAAGTTTTCTTCCACTGCTGTCTATGTTCTAGAACAATCGGTGTTGTTTCAAAATAAAATCATTAGTTAATCAATGATTCTTCGTTTCTTCACCAGTAACCATGTCATGGAAGACTAAACTAGTTTGGGCATATATTGAGCATCTGGAGATCCCAAAGATTATTTTTGGAATTACAGAAACATCTCATATGGATTTTAGACTTTAACATAATATGCTGAATTAATGGTAATATGCTTCTGTAGATATCTGTGGTGAGTTTTATGTAACCAGTATGTGTTATCTGTTATTTGTACCTCAGTGGGCCATTCTTAATAGGCATCCACGGTGAATCCTGGAATCAATATTTTATGTTATGTAAATGTATAAACTTAATGTTGTACTTAAATCACTTCTTGAGAGGCATTTGACGCAGTCCCGGCATGGTGGAGCTGAGGAAACGTAATAGATGTATTGTAGTGCTGTTCACTTATAGGCTGGACCTCATGGTTTGAGAACTGTGTCAATTTAAACCTTACGATGTATCGATGTGAAGTTTTTGTATCACATCCTTTGAGCTCTCTTGTACTATATCATAAAATGGTGGCTCAGATTTCGACATCAATACCGGTTTGATTTTGGTAATTTTTGGCTTCTTCTTCCCACCTTTCTTGTCATCTTTGATCTGATATTTTGATTACCATTATTCCTTGTGTTTTATTAGCAATAGCGCGGTATTTTTTAAACGCTTGTGCCTCTCCTCATACTGGAGTGGAGTACAGCAGTATCGAATCACACACAGTTGACTAGAGCACTCCTTTCCATTCCTTAGAGCCTCCTACATTTGGCATTCATCTCGTGAACGCTTCTGCGGTTGCTTGCGCTTTGGTGATGGTGTCGTTTATGCAAAATTATATCGGTTTACAGTGCTCCCAAGCAAACATGAAAATGGGAGGTGGGGATATTGGCGCCGATTACATTCAATGGTAAATATTAATAATAGAATCATTGTCACAGAATGTACATACTAAACGTCATTGGACTATGTTTGTCGGCACGATATCTTAAAGGTAGTTGGCGATCTCTGTATGTCTCTAACGCTCCGAGAGAGTTATTGCTTCGTAAGTGTCGCAAGCTCTACTCCTTTCTATCCATTCAGAAATTAGTTGGAGGGCCTTATTTCCTATGTAGATATAATTTCTTCTTCCATTTAGTCGGTGACTGTTATGACCAAATCATAAGCATAAGCAGTTGTTTGTTTGACACCCTGGTCCTGGTTAGCAGGATCCTGTAGAATGTTTCAATTAGGTTTAGTAGGTATGGCGTTATGTTAGGGGTGTGAAACGGTTCCGGATCCAAAACAAGATCAGGTATGGATCCGGATCTTCTCCGGATCTCCAACTACGATATATCCGAATCCGGATTTCTCCGGATCTCATACACAATACGGATCCTTAAGATCCGGATCCGTAGATCCGGATTTGTTTAACCGGATCCGCGTATCCCGATCCGAAATTCGATCACACGTGAATTCGGTTGTTGATGTATGAAACGAACTTCGTGATTCTTTGTGCTAAAATTCATCCATCGGAATCGTAAAATGGAGGTATCTGGATCAGTAAATGAAATTTACTCTAATCTAGTAATCTCCTTCACGACTTTATTCAAATACGGATACAGCTACAGACTTTGGATCCGGACCCTATGTAAATTAATAGTAATGATGGTCCGGATTTAACTCACAAATCAGTAGATCAGTGGATCCGGATTTAACCCCCAATTCCGTAGATCCGGATTTAACCTTCGGATTTTCGATCCGGATCCACAAAAATCCGGTATTCGTATCCATTGGATCCGGATATTTTTGGATCCGATACCGGGATCCATAAAATTTGCCGATCTTTACAGCCCTACGTTATGTTATGGTGTCTCGTATGCAAACGCTTGGTATTCAAAGCTTTCGTCCCATTAAAAGGTAACGACGACTGAACTTATTTGATTGATGGCTCAGCGGTCTTCATGGCAAATTGAACAGGTGTGTCAATTTGGGAAACCAGTCTTAGTGATCTTTTTAAACCAGTTTGAGGTCCCTGTTTTTCTCATGCTACCGGCTAAGTGCGCGAGTACTATACCATGATCAGGGATTGCTTACGAACCGAATTCCGTTATCATTCCTAGATCCCGTGGTATTAAATATCGGAGAAACATCTCGGATAGTAAGAGCCGTGTGCAACTTTTTCTATCGGCTTGCCATGCCGGAGCGGAACTGTTCTATCTATTGGTGGTGACACTTCTAACGATGAAGATCTACTTTTTTTTTGGTATTTGCCTCGGTCAGTTTGATGCCAAGATATCCAGCTGTAAGTAGATTGCGATATTTCTTGTCGCAGGACGCCCTCTATGTTCCGGTTGTGGATGTGATATAAAATACTCTTTCTTGGTCTAAATATCCTAAGTAATCTATTTTTTCAACCATCGGATCCACTGATTTCTCGGATGTCGATACATTAATAGGAACGGTGCAGAGGAGGCTTACATTGAAAACGGAACCGATACACAGACCTGCGTAATTACACTTTTCTCAGTTTCAATAATGGGTGGGGGTGATTCTTGTAGATTGTTTGCGCTGGAAACGGATCTGACCTTGAAATTGCTCCAGTACGTCGGGTTTTTTTTGCAATATTAACTTCAATGGTAAAAAATTGATATTTTAACCATTTTTTTTTGTTTCAATTTTCCACAATCGCATAGTACTGCTACTTAGGAAACCGAAAAAGCTCCAACCGGCTCCAACTATAAAGAAATTGTGCAAAATATGCTGCATGCTTACAAAAATTTATTACTGACCTTGCTTTTGCTTTTAAAGACAAACTATGCGATGTAACTGTGGAAAATTGAAACAAAAAATTTGGTTCTCAAAATAAATAATTCATAAAAATGGTTAAAACAACCACAGAGTCTTCATTCTCGTGGTAGTCTATTTTTCAACTAGCACAAGCACTTCGATGGCTTGCTGACTGGTCGTCCATTGGTACATACAGGGTGTTCCATTTGAAAAAAACGACAAAAAGTTGTGAATTTGAATTTATTTTTTGACCACCCCGTACAAAGTAAAAATTCAAAACTTAGTCAAAAGAAAAGATGAGTCCTTCAGTTTTGTAAATTCCAAAATTCCACCATTAAATCTGAGACGGTGGCGAATTCTTAAAGAGGGGTATGATTGTTCCATGTTTGTCGAAAAAATAGTTTTTCTCCGCAACGGGTAAAAGGGTAAAAAAAAATTTAAGGGCAATATAACAGTGACTGCAGAGATTGTAAAATGTTAGGTCATTTCATTTGAAAAAAAGTAAGTCGTTTGTCCACTTTAATGTTAGACCACCCTGTAGACATAAAATAATTTTAAAATACTTACTTTTGACCACCATTAATGGATACCGTTCAAATAAATGTGTAGGTGTTATACCAGAGGTTCGACCCACCCTGTATTTAGGGACAAATCAGCCATTTCCGATTAGGTTTTAGTTTTTAGCTACGTTCGCCTTGATATCATTTTTGATTTAGCCTAACCTTTCCAAATTTTAACTTCAATTTTCCCAAATAAAGTAAATCTGCTTATAAAGTATACTTGATTCAATTTACATTTTCGTGCTGCTACACCGTCGCTTTCTCAGATTGCTTCCACACTTAGTTAGGTAAATATAAACACCCTTCAATGGCTTTGCTGTAAATTAAAACTTCAATCAATTTTAAAGGGATATCCTCAAATCAATTTAATAGAGGCTATAAATCTATGGAATTCATTTACTAAATTATCTATAGCACGATCTCCGTCTGCAATTGACTACTAGAGTACAGTCAACATCGGAAGACACCAAGCTGCGCAAAAAAAGTGACGTCAGAGTGTAAAGCTCAACATAAAAATATGTTTATAACGAAGAGGTTAGAAACAAAAGTTGGTAGGGTTGGGCGATATTGAAAATTTTATATTCGATATATCGTCGGTGAAAATATCGCGATACGACTAAATATCGATATATCGTGAAATATTCAAATCGCGATATATCGGGATAGTTTAGTACCGCGATATATCGGGATAGTTGAATATATCGTTGTATGATTGTGTATCTGTGTTGGTAGGCCAGATTGCGATAGCGATCCTATATATAGTGTAACCCTCAACATTTAACCCTGGACGTCTTATTAGAACCCCACGCTATGCACTCGCGGTGTTTACTGTTACGTCACCGATGGGGGAGGGGCAGGGTGGAGGGGGGGTATGTATGAATATAGGCTGTGCTAAGGCCCTATATATTTCAGATTACAGAAATATCATACAAATTGTTTAAAAAAGAAGTATAAATGTAGTGGGCTAGGCTAAAGGTATAAAAAAACTAGAATATCACCTATAATAGGCCTAAATGTACAAATACAAAATATACAATTAATACAAAATATTTAAAACGATATATCGTCATATCACGATATATCGTCATATTGCGATATATCGACTATGACGATATATCGATATTCCAAAATTCATGTGAATATTCATATCGTGGCTGAAAAATATCGCCAATATGACTAAATATCGATATATCGCCCAACCAGGCAAACGATCCGCTGGAAACTAACGTTTTTAGAGCACACAGTATTAATATCTGTGTCATTTTTCTGCGTTTCTGCGCAGGTGTCTTCCGATGTTGACGTTACTATATCAGAGTAAAATGTAATAAAGCACAATATTGGAGATACGATACAGATAAAAATGCTTTGAAATCATTAGCAAACAAAAGCTCACTCGGTAGGTCGTAAAGAACAATAAGAAATAACAGAGGTCCAAGGTTAGAGCCTTGAGGCACTTCCGATGTAACATTTATTGAATTTGAAATGAAAGTTTCTATGAGACACGTACTGCGTTCGATTTACTAGGTACGAGTTACAGTAAATAGTCATTGAGGCCAATATCAGAAAGCGTTAGGATTATACGCTCAAATCCGTTTAGATTAGATGTACCTGACGTTGTGTGTCTAAATGTTCCCAGATACTTGTAGTTATCGATTTTGTGTGTTCATTTTTTGCAAGAAAATTACTTTTCAAGCGAATTTGAAAGTCTCAGCCTGAGCAAAATCGTCTACAAATCGAACATAAATATGCGCCCTTAGGAAAAATAAGAGCCCTCAAACGAAAACTAGGGTTAGTTGAGAAAAGTTTCCGCTTGAATATTTTGTAATTCCGTTCTTATCATTCGACCATGAAAAGAAAGTGTAGGTATCCTGTAAAATGCTTGAGAATCCTGAAACCAACATTGTCAAATATCAATGTTTAGTAATTCACAAAGGGATCAAAGACCTCGCCGTCGGTTGTAACTTCCACAAAAGGGCTGTGAGACCCCAATACATTGTAGGATGATTTTTGTTGCGTTAATTTGAAGTTTGGTGATAGGAAGAAAAATTTCATGTGCCGTAAATAGACGACGATTATACCTCGTGCTCTGTACTTAAATTACTACCGTAATAGGAAACAAAGGACCGTAAATTACTTTGAGCCATTATAACTCGCGCTTCAATAGTAAGTGAGTAATTTCGACAAGTTTATTAAATTTACTTCATGTGCTCGTCAACTGGATGAATTTTCTTTCGTAATTAAGCGCAAGTATAATTGATTTTATTCTGGGCAAGAGCAAAAAAAGAAAATAGCAAATTTAAGGTGAAGAAAAAGGAAAAAAGAAGACAACAAAGAACAGTAAAATAAAAGGTAACCAAGCAAACACATTTATATATAAAATACATATAAATTATGTAAGAGCTTTTAGATTTATATAAAACTGGAAGAAAAATAAGAGATATTTAATGTCAGGATGTCAGCAATTTTCAAAATAATATATATGTCTATTAGATGTAAATTCTCCTATATCTGTAGCACATGAATTTATATACGTTTTATGTATATTTTATGTAATATTTACCTAAAAAATATTAGTTGTAAAAGTGTTGCGATGACCAAATGGCAGCTACTCGAGCATAATGTAATTATTATCAATATAAAAATTATTTAAGCAGTTCCATACAAAAAAATGGAAAAACTACATTTTTACGTGCAACTGTACTTTTAATTAACTTAATTCTTGCACGAACCCGTTTTTACCTGAACTGAAAGCCGACAGTTTATTATGATACATATACCTATACTTGCTATATGTAGGAGTATTTACTTCAATTTTATATAATATGTTGTATGTATATTTTATATGTGTGTTTGCTGGGAATACACTTTAAAGAAAGTGCCGAGAGAAATACCAAGAAATAAAAAAATATTTATAAAATAGGTGAAACTTGGAAGAAGAAAATGCGTGCAAGTTGCGAATAGAACCCAATAAACATTTTGAAGCCAAGAAAAGGAAGCAGTTGAAGCGTTTATATGGAGATAGGACTAAAACAAGGATATGGACCAATCCCACTGTTATACTTAATAGTAATAGAGGAAGCTGTCAATGAAGCTTAGAAAGGATTAAAACGACTGGATTCCGAATTACGATGGGAGGGTGATCGGAAGTCCACGCGCACCTAGGCCCTTTGTGCTAGCTCCCTGATTAGATTCGGCCGACTTCGCAATGTCGCTTAAACCATCCCACACGTGAGATAAATCTGAGGATACTGGAAGAGGGAAGTGGCTCTAATCGTAGCCATGTCCGGCCCGGATTCCCCCAACATGGGTCGTTTTAGTACGAGACACTCACAAAGTATGTGGTGTGCCATCTCGTCGTCTGTGTAGCATCCTCTACCTACGGGATGGTGATTCGACCAAGCCCATGCGGTGCATGTGCTTGTTTAATTTAGACTGCCCAGAAAGTATACGCACAAGTAATCGCAGGTTCGTCCTTGACGGACCTGTACCGAAACGCGCCAAGGTGCGAGATGGTCCCCTACTCCACTGATCAGTGTCCTGGTCGTTGCCTTAGTCATGCAGAATTCTCTTTATGAGGGGTTTCGCTCTCTTCAGTACAGTGTTTTCCACCAGCTGAAGCACCTTGAGACTTTGGCATTTGCGGAGCATGTCTTTATAAATTTGTCTACTCTATTCACTCCCAAGTCACAATTGAAAGGATTATTTTCAAAATACCATGGTGCTTTGATTATGTTTCGTAGGACCTTTTTCGAAAGCCTTTTATGGGTTTAACGTTCGAGAACCTATCTCCATACAGGTTTGAGTACCTGATGGTACATCGCCAGTTTGTTTTGAAGACCTACCAAGCAACCATCAGTAATCAGTATCCATCCAGTAACCCATATTTCTGTACCTCAGTTCCAACTCGATTGTTTTTTAAAGTAACGGGTGGGTCATCTACATGTGACCCATTAATAACTTCGACAAATCGAGAAACGTCATACCACAGTTGATGCGTCATTTCAAGGAGTTATTTACCATGGATAACTATACTCCGCCCGAACGCGCTGAAATTGTTCAGTACGAAAAGCTCGCTATGATCAAAGAGTGACCGTTTGGTGTGGTATTACCGCGAAATGTGTGATTGGACCGTACTTTTTCGAGGACGAGCGCTCGAAGCCACTTACCGTCAATGGCGACCGTTATCGAACCAAGATAACCGATTTTTTGATATGCCAATTGTGCGTAGAAAGCGAATGAGTAACTTCTGGTTCCAACAGGATGGCGTGCTATGCCATGCCATACTGCAACCACTATTAAGGTCATTTTTCCCTAGTTGCTTGATATCAAAAAATGCCGATTTTGACTGGCCACCGCGTTCACCTGATCTGACGCGGCCCGACTTTTATTTGTGAGGATTTTTGAAATCCAAAGTGTACATCAACAAGCCGTGGACTTTGGCTCAACTTAAAGCAAACATCGAACGTGAAATAGCGGCGATACCGAGAGCTACGCTCGAGAAAGTGATGGAAAATTCCAAAGAAGAGTACATTTTGTCATCAGGGAAAAGGCGAGCACTTGAGCCAAATAATGTATTTAACGGTAATTGATATTGATATCCTTGGATCAAAATAATGCCTGTGCAAAAAAAATTGTCTTTTCCTAAACATTTTTATTTAAGAATCACATGGGTCACATGTAAATGGGCCACCCTGTATGTCTTGAACCTAAGCGAAGTTTACACGAACCGACGTTGTCTTATTTACGTGGATTCACCATTTTGTAGTTCATGTTGGAGCTTTCTGGTTGAGTTCTGGTGACTGTTTACGGTAGTACGGATTGCAGTATCATCTGTATATGTTGCTGGCATGTCCCCTACACTGCGGGGTACGTCTCCTCTTCTGTGTTGATTAATGTTTTTTTCAGTTTTTTAGACCTCACTCGCAATTCCATCCACTAGACCCATTAATTTCGAGATAATCCGGGAGATTCTTCGATATCTTCTTTTTCCCAAGATCGATACTATACCATTAAAACGATCATGTGAACAGTGCTGTAAATTTTTAGGGCTAATGCGATTATTGCAACTTGCTAAACATGTTTACCGCTCACAAAATCGCACGCATCAATACTTAAAGCGAAGCTTAGGCGACAACTTAACATGAACGTCTAGTTTTTTTTTACATCATCAACTACGATTGGAAGATATCCAGATTCCTGCATAAACTGTAATGGTTGATGAACTACAATTTAACTTAAATTGGTCCATCATCATTATAGTAGTGCAAGTGTCTATTAACTTCAATAATTACGTTCCTGTATCCCATTGCCGTTAGATACATGTAGCTCAAGCCAGTAATTCGGTAAGTTTGATGTTCCCCACAAAGATGAATGTTACGTGTTATCTGTAGACTACGGTTTTGGCCTTTTCTTATACTGCACGATTCGCAAAAGGAACATTAGAATCGATGTATCCTTCAACTTTACCACTCTTCTTACAACCATTATCCTTTAGGTACCATTAAATTTATAACGAAGTATTTCGTACTCTTCTGAGTGTTTCACCGCCATTTGTATACAGCCTAGGTTTCTTATGGCATGTGTCATTCGTTTCGAGGCTTTAAGCAAGCTGAACCTTGACACGAGCTGTTGATAACCTGCACGTCGATGCATCCTTAGAAAACTAATTTGAAATATTATAGTGGTGCCGAGTAATATAGCAGTGCATGGTACAGCCTGATGGTATCTGGTGATAGGAAGCACTTTCATACTTTAGTTAATTGCCACTAAAGCACTGGAGGGACTTCTTATTCCCGAATGCTGATGTACACGTAACACCTCAATGTTGCCTGAAAACAATACCTGGTGAGGCCATACCTAACTGCTAAAATCCAGTTTGCGTACAGAAATGAATTATTGTTATTGTAAGTGTCTCTTCCACATATCACCACAAACCTTTCATCCTTCTCACTGTATCTTGCAAGTTGATCCTCTTGGATAACCTCTAGGTACCTATAGGTATAGCTCTCTACCCAGATAGCAAAAACACGAATAGCTCGAGTGTTTACTTGGTCATGTATTCCTATCATTTACACCTTTTTAGTCGTAATTATGATATATTAATGATGACGAATGTGCCACAGACCATCGAAGTCATTATTCGACGTGTATGGTGATGTTAATAGCACTCATATATGAAGATCTACAGAAAAAATTCCTTGAAGGAGATGATAATAATGAGAGACCTAAACAAAGGAATATGAAATCAACGTCTATAAAACAGAGTAAGTACATGGGAACGGGGGAAGAAACGAAAAACAATAAAAGAGAAAATAGAACTATAGAACAGTGCATTGAAGATGAACCATCGGCTTATAATATTGATTATCTTCTTATCAAGAAGGAATAATAAAAAATGTAAAGGCCACAAGAGAAGCGGAAATAGGAAGTGATCATTACAATAAAAATGGATAATAATCATAGCGGGAAAAAAGGAAATAATAAAAAGTAGAAGGCAGAAAATGAAATGAGAAAGACCAAGGGATATTATATTAAATAAAAAAAGTGGTGAAGTCATACGGAGATGGACTAGAAGCCAAATGAGCCAAATTCAAAAAATGGCGAATAGAAATACAGCACTGTGGAAACACAAAGGTAACAGACAAATATATAAAGAGAAGAAAATCGTGTACCGCACACGTAGAGGAACTTGTAAAATGGAAGAAGGGTAGGCGTAAGAACTGTGATGAAGAAAGTCAAGAAAAACAAGGCAAAGTAAAGAAGGAAATACAGAGGGCGAAACAAAAACCGTCAACAAAACTGGATGAGGAGATGGAAAAGTACAGAAAGAACCAAAAATGGTGATATTGCACCCTAAAACCGTGAAGAAAAAGGAAAAACTATAATGTGATTAACATAAAGGGCAAAGACGGAAACATAGTCACTGTGAAATTAGAATAAGGGATGTATGTTATGATGTATAGGAACACGGAGAAAGTAGGAGGAACAGATGTGGAGAATGGAGAATAGCTGATAAGTTAGCCCGACTGGCCTCAAAACAACTGTTTTATGGTCCAGAACCGGCTCTTCCATTTACAGTATGAACTGTGAGATGATACAACACATAAAATGACAAAATATATGGGAGAAAAAGGAATAAATTCGCTTTACAAACCAAAGAAAAATAATAATACCGATATGCAGAAAGTGAAAGAGAGAATTTAATATTCGCGGGGTAATCAGTATTCCAGGAAAAATAATGGAACGAAGAAGACAAGAAGACATTCAATGTGGGTTTAGGGGAGGAAGAAGCACACAAAACCTAATATTTGAGGTAAGAAGAACCAGAGATGGCCAAGAGGGAAGCAGAGTTATGTTTCACCGACCATGGAGGAGTTTGATCGTGCCAAAAGAGAAGACATATGAAACACTGTAAAGAAAATATAGTAAATAAGAGAACAATGGAAACAGTTAAGACGCTATACAGGAACATAAACGAAGCGTCCAAATAATATGAAACAACCCATTTTTGTTAAGCCCCTTATTATAGTCAGTGGTTTTAGACGAAGGTGTCAAGGATGCGAAGAAAAGAATGAAACCGCTGGATGAAACTCGCGACTTATCAGAATGAGTTGATAGTTGTGGAAGAATGACTGGACTCAGAGATAACTAATACAGTCTGCGTTGCCTTGCTTTGCCTTTTACCTTATGAGTCAAAGCAAAGATTTTTGGAACGATTATCACTGATTGCCGAATGTGGAACCAAAAGTTCTGACGTTTCGCAAGACAGCTTCCATCCTCAGAGTGTTAGGAATGAGGCTTCGGTTACGTTCCGGAATTTATATGGTTCTTTTTCGCTAATCTCGCTGATCGTCTCAATCCCGATTAGTTGTCGAAATCAGAGAGAGTGGTTGTTGAATTTTCACTTTCTGCCAATTTTTCAGTCTTGAATGACTGGCGTCCATGCTCTACCTCACAATGTGAAAGGGAAGGCAATCCTTTCAATGCAGACTGTAGTGTATGTGGTTATGAATATTTAGGCTAGATTTGACGCCACAACAGTGCTTGGTATCCTCTAGGTTTAATACAGCATCTGAGGATCGGAAGGGTATCACGGACTTAGTTTATTATCAGCAAAGACGTAGATTCACTTCCTTTTCCCAAATGCTGATACGCATCAAATCAATCATGTCAAAATAGTGAAAATGAACATATCATCACACATCCTCTAATATACGTAACAGTATCCTCTCCATTTATAACTTGTCTTAATGCTCCATTTTGATTCTCCTTGGAGTAATTGGGAATACACAAATTCAATTCCACTAAACCCATTGGTTTGGATGAACAAACTCCTCACTGAGCCAGCTACCGCAGAACTCAGGACTCTAGAAGCTCCCCGTGATCATCCTGGTACGGGCGATAGTCTAACTGCATCCACTACGACACACACCTCTCGCTGTTGTAGAAAGCATCCCTTATTAAATTTTGGGGTTTCCAGTGATGGTGCCCTTTAAACCAGTACTGGAAGATCACCAATTCCTCCACGTGATCCACGTGATGTAACTTGTGTAGGGTCCTGAATATTTTCCCTTGCGCGGTACACTTAGAGTTAATTTTAAGTGTATTCGTATGGTAAAAATTCAGATCTCCCAACCACCGTCTCCATGGTATGTGATTTGGTAAGTTTCAAGGTCCCTACAATGGGTGTATTTTCGTACACGCACATAGGTTATCCCTTTAATGTTTTAGCATTTCTTACTTCTCCTGTAATGGCAAGATATTTCCCACCCACCCTTGATGAAGTTTCACCTTGCAATTGGAAAATTCAGCGCTACTGTGACTCTATTACAAACAGTGACGACAAGCAGTGATTAGCCCCACCCATCGGCCATTAGGAGGCAAAATTTTGGGCGGGTTTCTATGAACTCAACGGTGGTGTCCTAGCAACTTGCTAAATCCAAATAAAAGTTGCAAAGGTCGCCATTAGGAGGCAAAATATACCACGGCCAATAAAAATCGGTACATCGCTTGTCGCCACTGTTTGTAATAGAGTCACTGTATTCAGTGCATACCTCTCACGCCCTCTACGGGCTGCTGTAAATACCTACTGTTCTCTTCTGTATGTTACTGCATGTTTCACCCTTTGCGAATGAATGTTTCTGTTGTCATTCGGTTGGAAAGATTTTGTTTGATACAGGAAGATCATTGAAATCAATCGGTGAATATTCTCCTATGATGCTGCATCGATTTTACATCATAATATCTCAATTATCTCACCTCCACCGTTAGCAATTGATATCATTAAGTACTTGTTTAATTGAACTCCTTCATATTTCAACAAAATTTATCATTGTCCTTTTCTCTGTACGATACAAACCAGAGACCTTCGCATTAGTTGGCCAGATCTTGCTTATCTGTAAAATATAATGTATATTGACACTCTAACTCGTACGGTAAAGTTATGTTTTAATTTCAATTAGACAGTGATAACTAATTTGAAGTAAATGTTGCTTGGACTCAAACTTGTTGCTTACTTCTCATCCTTATGGTAGTCGCTGCTAAGTGTGAGAAAAAACTAAGCGTGAATATGACATTTTTTCCTAATTTTTCAATCATCTGTAAGAAATGTTTACTACTTTCCAAACTTTTTATATATTCTTTCATAAGCTGACGAAAAAATGTTTATTACACACTGTGCTTGTCTAGACAAATTATTATACTCGATTAGACACAAACGTCATTATTCTTTTTCCTTTTTGCAGTTTTCCATTCAAGATAATGGCTCAGCGAAGTATTTTCAAAGCGGTATTCATACACCGAAAATGGGAGAAAAAGTTGCACAGGTAAGTCCATTACAATTTTCTGATCATTGTGCCTAAAAAATGTGTAATTAACTTGTCAAATCATGGGATATGTGAGTTATTTCTAACTATTAAACAAATTAACTACGTAAATGAAGGATGAGGAGTTTGATGCCCATATTTCCTAGAATAAAGCACGGTTCACAATATCTTGATTATTTATACACCCTTGACTGACGCAACCACCCCCATAAACCTTAAGGTAAATAATTAGAAAACCCATTTTACAAATATTATTAACCTTGAATTCAACAAAATGTTACAGTTTAAGCGAGAATGTCATAAATTCATTCCAGAGTTTGACGATAACGCCAAGAAATTAAAGTATAATTAAAAACTTTCATGATGAAGCAAATCCTAATAATTTTCGAAATTATCAATTTGTTAAGCTCATTTAGATGGTAAATTAACAACGCTACTAAAATTACAAACGAGATTTATAACAGAAATGAACGCTCATCCGATTCAAAAAGAATACATTAATTACCTACAGAATTCAGTAAAAAACGGCAATTAATTTTCAAACAAAGCGTAAATTTTCCTTAATTAGAAGAACTGAAGCGCCCTTGTAGTCGTTTGAACACAATACTGCATATTGTATAATGTGGTACCTTTTCGAAAGCGAAGCTACAATCATCGACAGGCAGTTAAATTCCAATTAACCACCAAAAACACGCCCCTTCACGAAAACTTTTTAATAACGAACAAACATTATAACGATTAGTCGAAAATTTTTACATTAATAACGCAACTCGTTAAACTCAAACTCAGACAGTCGTCACGTTACCTTTTTTTTTCTTGTCCGCTTGATTTTTTAATACACGTTGGTCATAATGAAAATGTCCGTTAACACCCCTTCTTAATTGGAAATCAATTCATCGCTCAGCACTCTTCCACGATAACCGTTAAGGTTCTCGTTAGAGCGTCGGCTAGGTTCCGTTCGGTTGAAACATAACTCAGAATAACTTTTCCATCGCCGGGCGACGAGGGTTCGAACCCGGGCAAGGTAACCGTTTTTCTAAAGCGGAGAAAAACTGAAACGCATCCTTAAAATCGTAGGTCCCGTGTCGATGCGATGTTCGGCATGATAAAGATCCTTCATTGATGGTAAAATTCTCTTAGTCATGCAAAATTCTAGTAAGGGTAGTGTTAATAACCAAAGCAGTTGATGCGCGTAGAGGTGCTTGGAAATTCGCTGTTCCTAGATCTCGGCCCACAACATGAATAAATAAATAAATAACTTTTCCATCTTGGATGTCGTCTCCAACTTTGAACACTTTTATCACGATATGTTTACTTCGTTCCGATGTCGTGTCGGTTTCCGTCATGGTTTTTGCACCTGTATTACACTTGTCGCACGTTGTGTTTGACATAAGGTCACTTCTGAGGAATCGCTTGAGTTTTGTGATACTCCTCGGCGACTTCCTCCTCTATTCGTTTCATCGCCTTACCGTACACGTTCATCATAATCAAAGTATCCTTTAACAAATAACAGGAAGATCAGTGTGGTACGGGCGACGTTCTGCATAAGCCCAGACCGACCTCCACACATGCGTCGTCCCTCTTTTCAGATCAGATCCCGACGTAGTTATCTTATAATGTATATATAACTAAACACGTAAACCGCTTCTACAGGAACAGATCTGTTTAAACGGATAAACAAATCTATTCCTGTAGGAGCCGTTTACGTGTTTAGCGATATACATTATAGGATAACTACCTCGGGATCTGATCTGAAAATAGGAACGGCGCATTTCTGTCTGTCTGTTTGGGCAAGATGTATTAGTGATCAATTTTGCATTATGTTAGTGTAAATCCCTTTACCTCTTGCTCGGATGGTACAGGTTTGAACCTTTTTTCTAAAGCAGAAAAACACGCCTCTTCAGGCAGAAAATATAACCGTACCTCCCGTGTCTAAAAGATCTCTTGCGGAGGGACGGATTTCCTTGGTTCAGAGAAATTCTATTAAGGGTGATAATACAGTAATTAATACGCATTCTAGTGATTCGTGCCCAAAACGTGCTATATTTGTGTATAATTTTATTTAAGCGAAATGTCTTCATGTTCAGTTATCGTTAATAAAGAAGATTAAAGGAAACTGTCACGAAATACAGTTAAACTACTCGATAGTAGGAGTGTGAAACGGTTCCGGATCCAAAACAAGATCCGGTATGGATCCGGATCTTCTTCGGACCTCCAGCTACGATATATCCGGATTCGGATGTCTCCGGATCTCATACACCATTCGGATCCTCAAGATCCGGATCCGTAGATCCACATGTATTTAAGCGGATCCAAAATTCGATCACACGTGAATTCGGTTGTTGATGTATCAAACGAACTTCGTGATTCTTTGTGATACCTAAAAGTTATCCATCGGAATCTCAAAATGCAGGTATCTGGATCAGTAAATGAAATTTACTGTAATCTAGTGATCTCCTCCACGAATTTATTCAAATACGGATACAGTTACAAACTTTAGATCCGGATCCTATGTAAATTAATAGTATTGCAGGTTCGGATTTAACTTACAAACCCGTAGATCCGTGAATCCGGATTTAACCCCCAATTCCGTATATCCGGATTTAACCTTCGGATTTTCGATCAGGATCCACAAAAATCCGGTATTCGGATCTATTGGATCCGGATATTTTTGGTTCCGATATCCGGATCCATAAAATTTGCGGATCTTTACAGCCCTAATCGATAGATCTATTCTTTTCAGTAATTGCAGTTTCTAGGCTACACAAAGGTGTGCAAAATTTTGCATTTTTATCTTCACTACGAACACTAAATGGGCTATGAATGCTGGTTCAGAACCTGTGTATTTTCTAATGAGGAAGGTGTTTAAACCCTTGATTCTTAATTCTGCCCAGTAACATAGACGAAAACAGTTACCTACGGAAAGATTTTTGTAAGAGTCAGCCGTAAGGACATTGAGTGCTTCATGTGATTGTGTCACGCCAAATTTACCATCCATCATTTGCTCATCAATGTAAGGCTCGGCATAACTTAGAGCTCACTACTGGGTTTAGCGGCCGAAAAAGTGCAGACGAAAGGCCTCCAGCGCTCGTCACTAGAACTATTCTTAATCTTAAAGACCACAACTCTTTAGAATAAGCTGAACTGCGTAGATGCTACGCCACCCTCAATCCCGCTTTTTCTGGAATCCATCTATGCAGCTCCTCTTCAAATCTTTCAAGCCCCATCCGCCGAACACGTTCCTCCATTTTCAAAATAATTTTCATCCAGTTTTCTTCATTTAAGTTCAAGTCCCATCCTGCACCTTCCCAAGCTTTAAAAATATTGGTTCATCATCTGAAAAGTATTCACAGTCTAGGGAGGTGTCCTTAAGCCTCTTGCTAAACAAACGAGCGAAATCTATCACAAAGCAGATAAAAGTTCCCACAAATGTAAATTCTCCTGTTCTGTCCCCTGGAGCCTTTTCATTTAGAACTACTAAGTCATTTTCCTTACCAAGTCCTATAATCGCCCCTCCATGTGTATTGAATATTATGTTGATCTCGAATTTCTGCCTTATTCCAATTCGCCCCCCCCCCCCACAAACTTTTCTCCGTGCATTGGTTTCCCCTATTCATCTATTAACGTCAGTAATCATTACAGTTGAACTTACTCTTGTAAAATGTATTTCGTTCAGCACGGGTTATTATTGGATTGTTATGAAATTATTGACTTTTATTGAACAATTATGTAACCCAGAAAACACATTTATATATAAAATACATACAAATTATGTAAGAGCTTGGTTAGAATTACATAACACTGAAAGATAAATAAGAGATAATGAATGTCAGGATGTCAGCAATTTGGCATATAATATATAATTATGTCTATTAGATGTAAATTCTTCTATATCTATAGCACATGAATTTATATACGTTTTATGTATATATATTTACATAAAAATATTATATTATTGTTTAGGTTTCCACGAATGTCGTTATTATTATTAGAAGACATTTTCTGAATTCGTGTGATATAACGTTTATTAATATCTTTTCTACGTTTCGGCAGATTTTCTTTCCTGCCTTTTTCAAGAAATTGATTTATTTGACACTAAATGTCATGTTACTTGATATTAGTTTTGGCTTTCGTTCATACATACATACATAGTACCTGCAACTCGCAGTAGAACGAAAGCCAAAACTAATATCAAGTAACATGACATCTAGTGTCAAATAAATCAATTTCTTGAAAAAGGCAGGAAAGAAAATCTGCCGAAACGTAGAAAAGATATTAATAAACGTTATATCACACGAATTTATCCAGAAGATGTCTTCTAATAATAAAAATATTAGTTGTAAAAGCGTTGCGATGACCAAATGGCAGCTACTCGAGCATAATGTAATTATTAATTATTTATCAATGTAAAAAATTATTTAAGCAGTCCATACAAAAAAATGGAAAAACTACATTTTACTACGGTACTTTTAATTATATTTAACTTTCATTCTTGCACGAACCCGTTTTTACCTGAATTGAAAGCCGAGTTTATTATAATATACTTGCTTGGAAAGTTTCCGTTAACCGGATTCGAACCTTTGGGGTTGGGCGTTGCAAATTCCGAAATCCGACATGTTTTTTCTTTGTATCCGACATTGTACCACTGCGCTAATCTGAAACATCTCTTCTTTTTATTTCGTACTTCGTAACTTTGCGCTGTTTTGCATTATTAGTTTAAATTTTGTTTGATTATATAGTTGAGTGATGTCTTATTCAACCTACCTTTATGTTAAAAATGACCAGGATTTAATTAATTTATTATTTATTTTCTAAATTAGACGCATTTTAGTCGATAAGGTTCCAATATTAAAGGTACGTGAACTACAATTTTTGGCGTTATAGAAAACACGCGTGTGCAATTACTTATAATAATAATAATAATAATAATAATAATAATAATATTTAATATCCAACAGACATACATTTGTCCATAGTGGAATCTACTATAAACAACAATTAGGTACATCATAACAAAAGCTTAACTAACACACAATATGGGGAGAGAAACTGAAGCTGAAATTAAAACTAAACTACTGTACCTACCCTATTTTTAAGACATATTTGAAATGTTAGGTAATTATTATTGAAGATATCAACATTTACTGTGTTACATAAGTGATACATAGCCATTAACGGTGAACTTTTATGATAGTTTGAATTTGGTGTAGGATAATTAAATATGTGTGACTTTCTCGATGTTATACGTGGCACATTTATACATAACTTACTTAACAATTCCGAATTATCTATAGTACCATGTAACAGTTTATGTAAATAATTTAGCATGTGGACATCTCTTCTGCGTTTTAACGACTCTAACTTAAATTCACTAAGTAGCTGTGCATAAGGATAATGCCTTTCAGGATATCTCTTATGTTTAACAAAAAATAAATATTTTAAAAATTTATGTTGTACTTTTTCTAATGCATCAATGTGGGTGTTATACAATGGTCTCCAAATTATTGCACAATACTCTAAACCACTTCGTACAAAGGCATAATATAGTGACTTTATAACTTCAATATTCGTGAACTCTCTTGTATTACGAAATATAAACCCTAACATTTTCATTGATTTTGATATTACATGATATCTATGATTAGCAAATGTTAGTCGTGAATCAAAAATAACTCCTAAATCTTTAATGTAGTTAGATCTAGCAAGTGTTGTGTTGTTAATTTCGTAGTTATATACAATTTGCTTCTTACGTCTTGTGAACGACATTACTTGACACTTAGCTACATTTAAGTTTAATTTATTTAACGTACACCAGCGTGATAGTTCATTAATGTTATTCTGAAGAGCTACACAATCATTCTCATCCTTGATAATATGTACTAACTTGAGATCGTCAGCGTACAAATATAGGTTTATGTTTAATACATTTACAACATCATTAATAAATAATAAAAACATCAAGGGTCCGAGATTAGACCCTTGTGTGACACCACTAGTAGCATTATAGATGTGCGACCGAACACCATTGAATTCAACGTACTGCTTCCTATTTATTAACAATGAAGTAATCAGTTTAATAATATTTCCATTAAAACCAAAATTATTAAGTTTTTTGACAATAATATCATGATGTACTTGATCAAACGCTTTACTGAAATCTGTGTAGCAAACATCTATCTGATGCCTCTTGTCTAAATGATTAGATACAAAGTCGGTGAAGTTACAGAGATTTGTTGATGTTGAACGACCTTTAATGAACCCGTGCTGTTTCACAGTGAGTTGAGATTTTACCTGATGATGTATATATGACGCTAGGATGTGTTCAAACAATTTAGCAAAATTAGGAATTATTGCAATCGGGCGATAGTTACATATGTCACTATTGACTCCAGATTTAAATACCGGGCATATTTTAGATGTTTTCCACAATTCAGGAAACTCACAGTTCTTAATAGCTAAGTTATAAAGACTGACTAGTGGAGTTTCAAGCCACGAAATACAATCTTTCACAAGAAATGCAGGTATGTTATCACAGCCCATGGTAAAGTTTGCTTTCATTTTTTTTACAGCTGAGCGCACATCCAAGACACTAATTTTAAATGTGTGTAATATATTGATATTATCACAAGATTCACAAGTCTCACTTTCACTTGCGCAGGCACCATTAGACTCTTTTGGTAAAAACACACTTTTAAAGTGAGTAGCGAACGCATTCACAATATCATCAGGTTTATCAAGAACCAAACCATTGTGCGACATTTTACCAGGAATTCTTGTACAGCGTTTCTTTGCGTTCACATAATTCCACAGCTCCTTTGAGTTTACTTTTATATTATGTTGCACTACATTAAGGTAGTTGTGATAGTCTCTGCGAAGTAGATACTTAATATCACGTCTCGCACTAATAAATTTGGCATTATGTATCGGCAAATTATATTTCTTGTATTGTTTAAGGTAGATATATTTGAGCTTGATTTTATCTATTGCTTCTTTGGAATACCAACATGGATAGCGTCGTTTATTAGTAATAGTTCTTGGAACATTTTTATCGATAACTGCATACAGTACATTGTAAAAATATAAACAGGCTTCATTTACACACTGAAACTTTTCTAATTGAGTCCAGTCTACATTTCGGATGTCATTATAAAGTTCCTCTAGATTACATAATCGGAAATTGTATCGTGAGAAGTTATCCTGAGGATTAAAAGAAGGAGGATCGTTCGACTGCCAAGAGATTTTAGCTAATAGCCCAGGATGGTGCTTGTCTTCATCAACCAGAACGTCAATATCTCGTGTTACATCACAGCTTATATCACTAGATGTAATAATTAGATCTAAAATCCTACCATTACTGTTTTTAATAAAATTTGTTTGCTTTAGATTACAGTGGCAGAGAAATCGATTTAGAATATTACATAAGCGAGAATTGTGGTGTATGTCGTACCATGTCTGTAGCTCTGGAATATTAAAGTCACCGGTTATAATAAATAGGTTCCTAAGACAAATATTCTCCAAATAGTCAAATAAAATATCGTATTCATTTACTAATAATGCCGGTGGAATGTACAAGTTTAGTACATTAACAGTCGTCTTCTGAAAGGTACATTTTACACCGATTAAGTCCACTTCTGGAACAGGAGATTTGAGAAGAAGATCCTCTGAACTATAAGATGATTTAATAGCAATTAAGACACCACCACCTCTCGTATGTTTTCGATCGGAACGATAGACATTATACGTATCAGTAAAATATTCAGAAGAATATATATTATTTTTGAGCCAAGTTTCTGTAATTGAGATTATATCCGATGCACACGCTAGAGTGTTAGTATAGAATTTATTTACTTTTGTGTTCAAGCCTCTCACATTTTGGTATGTTATTAATATACTGTGCATTAAATTAGAACTAGTAGTGTATGTTTGTTGGATATTTACATGTTTTTTGCAACAATTTTTGGTATACCATCACGATATCTTAAAATTATGTTAGTTTCCCCATTTGCAATTCTATCACGAAATTCCTTACGGATACAAAATGCAAAATTTCTTTGACGAAGAGTTAAATCACGGTTTAATCCAACCTTGTTAAAATTGGTAGAATTTTTTAATTTATTAGCATTTTTCAGTACTGTAGTAACATCATGATGATTAGCTAGGACAATTTTTAGCGGACGGACTTTCCCTGCAGTTACTTTCCCAATTCTGAACACTTTAACATTAGTGAGTTCAACATCATTCGTTAATTCGGAGACTAATTTCTTAGCGGTATCCTCTTCATTATTAACGTTTCGTTCAGGTATGTTAAATGCAAGAATATTATTTTCACGTTTCCTAATATCATTTATTTCATCAATGATGTCAAAGAAAGTAGAATCATTTATTGCATTAGTACCACCAGATCCCTTTAATTCCTTAATTTCGGTTCTAAGATCAATTATGAGTTTCTTTAACTCTTTGAGGTCAACATCAAATTCCGAACAGTTATTGCAGGTCCATTTAATGGTAGTTTTAGATCTTAACACCCGACATTCAGCAGTTGTGATATCAACGCATTTACTATTATAATTAGCATTACAAACGGAGCAATTTATAAGATCCCCGGATTCAGTTTGTTTATCGCAACATTTGCATTTTAGATTTACCATAATTCCACTATTATAAACAAATTTTATATCACGTTTGATATGCAATACTTGATAACGCTTCTATTAAATATTCACAATACGGATATTTTTGGCGAATATTTCGGTAGATTCAGGCTTTTCCTTGATTATAAACGAGATAATGATAATAGCAACAAACCAATCGGCAAAATTACTATTAGTAATAATAATTTCAATTTTCTTACTTCGAAAATAGTATAATTATTAGATTATTTGTAGAGCTAAGCACAAGACACTTTCACTTCGTACTCTCGCACAAAATGCGGCGCAAATAGAAACGGACTTTACTTTCGACCATCTGTAATGATAATTTCTAATTATATTTACAGAAGGCATACATAAAAAATAAGTACATAACACTTCTTACATATAAGATTTTACATATACCGTACATAAATCTAATCATGTAAATATGACAGCACATGAATTTCATGAGTAATATGTAATTTTCTGTATATAGAATATCCGTAATTTCCTATACTATTTTGTAAAATATACGTAATGTGTGACATACGGTTTATATAACTTTATTAAAGAATATAATATACTTGATATATAAAAAAGCATATGTGGGGGTATTTACTTCAATTTTATATATGTTGTATGTATATTTTATGTGTGTTTGCTGGGAAGTAGGTAGATTACTCGTAAACCTAATGTATTTCGAAAGAGCTTTGTAGGTACCTATTTGTCACACAAAGGAGGTTACTATTAAAGTTTGAAAACTTAGAGTCGCTGAGGGTTGTGAGATCATCGTTAAATACAATTTTACATACCCTGCCGAATTACTTATCTTGCACATTGAGCTTACGGTAAACGAGGTCAGGTTACAAGAAGATTCTTGGCATAATCCTATTTTGGGTTTTCCGGTCTGGGCAACAATAATAATCGATAATTACGTTTATTAGTCAGTTTAGGATTTCGTGAACCGTCCCACGTAAATTATAGATATCAGTCATCTGGAAAATTAATAATTTAAAACGAATATTGGTAGGTGATGGACGTTTTATTTGAGAACGAATTCTAAGCTCATAATATTGTGTATGATAAAAATTCTTGGCGAATACTTTGCATTATGGATTATTTCGTCCTTACTTCCCTTGACTTACAGTAAACTTAATGCACCACTCCTAATGTCATACATCAGTAGTTCTAAAACTGTTAATTATAATCTTAAGGATTTCCGTCTTACATTAAACTAACATATTATCCATTACGAACATAAAGAGAGGTCTACAGTCAAACTTTCTAATGTAGATTTTGATTCGACGGACGATGATATCATCACCGAGGTTGAACTTATTTCGCCGATACGAAAAATAATGCCAGCAAAATTTAGGACAGTAGTGCAGTCTAACGTGTAGCGATTGAAGGGCGGATGCCTGAACTACTTTACGAATTTTAAAAAACATAGCCGAGCCGTATTGAATGACTATATCACACTTTAATAATAATTAATGCGGTAGTGGCGCACAGGGAATTAGTGGCCTTTTTAACTGATTGATTGTGTATCTAGTCAAAGTTAAGTGTCATGTTTCAAAACAGAAAGCATTAGGCCCGATCGATAATCAGAGCTTCATGAGTTATATTACACAGTGGAAAAAAGGTGTTTTATTATTCATGTACTGCGGTAATATACTAATTTCTCACGATTCTGTTGAATAAAAGCAATTGTATCGTCCATTCACTAACGCTACAGACACGCAACGCTACTTAAAATTTTATAATAAGAATAAAAAATAAATTAATAATATAAAATTATAAGTTTGTTTAGAACTGCTGAATTTCTTATTCGTAAAATTGATCCACGAAAATATTCGTGAAACTTGCACACTTGCTTTGTTTAGTTTCGAACTATAAACGAACACGCGCGACAAAGATGTGAAATAAACGCGTATTCGTGTAGGACGATAAAGCGTATAAAATTTTAGCGCAGTTTTGGCATTACCGCAATACCATCTATACAGTGAAGGTTTGGACATTTTCCAGTTGTTATCGAGAAACAAGATGCGCTCCGTCCAAAAATGGTAATACAAGCCTTAAAGATGGAGGATGACGCTTTTTTAAAATCGAATTTTCAAAATACGGCCGATATTAATATTATCAAAAATATTATCAACGATTTTGAAGTTTCCCGCTTGGAAAATTCGGATAACGGGAAAAAAACAAGCATCTATACTAACCTTCCGAAACGTAGATATGAGAAACCTAAGAAAAAGTGCAGATCTTGTTATAATAATTATAAAGTAGTGTGTACAAGTGAACCGGTAATAAGTAGGAATGCAAAATTGGACTCGAATAAATTTAATAGAAGTCTCGATAATTACACAAAGACAGATTCTAATCAAAGTGAGGATAACTTTTATTTAAATTTTGTGGACAACACTAACGTTTCTGATAATCAGAATGCGATATCGGTGTGTAACTTGCAACAATCGTGTGATGAAAAAATTAACAATAATAACAATTTAAGGTTTGAAAGTATCACGAATATTACGCGACGAAAATTGTATAGTGAATCGACAAAGAGACGCCAAACTTTCGTTTCTGAGAATGTGAAAAAGGCAAGTGATTTATCTTTCTAATGCACAATTCTCAATACTGAAACCGCTCAATAGATTATAAATCATAATTAATTAGTCGTAATTGTGGTACATCGACACTCTTGGTAAAATTTCTATTTTGTAAATTGTTACCAGCATGAAAGATGCTTAGTTTCGTACTGCTTGGTCGCCGGTCGGACGTAATAATTTAATTTTCTATACGTGATTTTAATGACGGAAACATAGGTAGAAGGGATTTGAATAATTTATTTGCTCAAAGTTACATATGTAGTTCTGCAACAGTTGTGAAAGAATGAGAACAGACCATGTTAATAACTAATGGTTTTACGAGAGTAGTTATCCAAAGGTCTCTACATTTATTTAGCTGTTACTGGTGTCTGGAGCTTGCCTTGTGAAATAATTAACCCACGAGTTTAACTGGGATCCGTATTAATGTGTTGTTTTTTTCATTTCCTGTCTTGACAGTAATGAATCCTCTACAATGGTAGTATGTTAAAGTCCTTGTCCAATTTTAAGACAAGAACGCTCTGGAAGCTGTATTTTATTTTGAATAATTTCATGTTATTTTGCAAGCATAGATGTAATTCAATAATTTGTTTTTTAATGGGGCCGTAAAGACCTTGTCACAAGACATTTACGATTCAATTCACTTAGTTTTGCGTGAAATTTACGAAATTCACACCATTCTGCTTGATAGCATATATTATCCGTTTTATGCAAATCATTAGGAGGTGGAACTTTCAAAAAACCTGTTTGCAGATCATCCTCAGGGAATTTAGATTTATTTCTATCTGAAATTGAACAATTCATAAGTCGTAATGCTACGGCTATCGGCTTCAGATTTTTGGCATATAGAAGTCAAGATAATGGTCATAAATTAATAAAATTTGGTGCTGACCAAGATTTTTGTGTGGAAAGCATGGTGGCATGTTTGAAGACGTCTTTCCATTTCGGGATTCTTACGTAGGAAGGCGTATACACGATTCAACCATGCTGACGTTTTTTACGCTGTTGATGACACTTCCAAACTCAGTATGGATGAAATTGAGTCTTTCTTTGACGAACGAGTCATTTCAATGAGAATTTGAGCACCAAGATCACCAGACCTCACCGCCCACCAGACTTCTTCTTATGAGCCACGCTGAAAAGGAACGTGTATCGAAACAAGTTACGGACTCTTTTGCAACTGAAAGACAATATTTGGCGGGGAATTGATGCTGTCAATCCCGAAATGTTGGTGGTAACCTTCCGTAACATGGAAACACGTGTTCAGGCATGCCTGGATACTCATGGTGATTACTTCCAACATTTTCTTTGATGCCACCATGGTTTTCACACAAAAATATTAGTGAGTACAAAATTTTATTAAATTATGAGCATTATTTTGACTTCTATAAGCGAAAATCTGGGGCCAATAGCGAGTGGGATTGTATTATAATTGGTGATATTAATGTGGATTTACTCGACGAAACCTTGTCCGCAGATAAGTACAGTCACATGTCAGCTATGGAACCAGCAGGGTCCTTAGGCCGCGTCACTCGGGTCACACATCCCACCCCTTCTGTGTTCGCTGGCACCCACGACATATCCATCCCTGGCGTATCGCCAGAGGAACAGGGTTCCTGCCTTGATCATGTATTTTTCAACATTGTAAATCAGTCAAACTGAGCTTGATTGTAATTAGGGGTGTGAAACCGTTCCGGATCCAAAAAAAGATCCGCTATGGATCCGGATCTTCTCCGGATCTCCAGTTACGATATATCCGGATCCGGACTTCTCCGAATCTCACACACAATTCGGATCCTTAAGATCCGGATCCGTCGATCCCGATTTGTTTAACCGATCGAAATTCGATCACACGTGAAGTCTGTTGTTGATGAATGAAATGAACTTCGTGATTCTTTGTGATACCTATAAAATTAATCCATCGGAATCATAAAATGGAGGTATCTGGATGAATAAATTAAATTTACTGTAATCTAGTAATTTCCTCCACGAATTTATTCAAATACGGATACAGCTACATATTTTACATCCGGATCCTATGTAAAATTATCCATGGATCCGTAGATCCGTGGATCCGGGTTTAACCCCCAATTCCGTAGATCCGGATTTATCCTTCGGATTTTCGATCCGGATCCACAAAAATCCGGTATTCGGATCTATTGAATCCGGATACTTTTGGATCCGATATCAGGATCCATAAAATTTGCGGATCTTTACAGCCCTAATTGTAATACAATCGATCATAGGCAATTCCATTTTCTTACAATAAGTTTAAGGCGGTGGTGGTTGGTAGAATGGGATCCTCAGTGGGATGCACTACCGCTTCTAGGTTTAACCATGAGCACCTGCTTTCCAAAATATGTCAAGTTACCTGGTCGGAAAAATTTGAAACTTCAAATGTAAACTTGGGGTTTGATAAGTTAGTCAATGTACTTACTAGATTAATTAACGATTGTACTTTCATAATAGTGAAAGGCCAAACTCGAAACTTATGAGCTCAATAAAGAGAAAACATAGGCTCTACAATCAGCTAAAAGTTCAACCGTTTAATGACCAACTACGTAGATATAACAACTATAGGGTGGGCCATTGAAAAGGAAACACGCCTGTTTTGGGACAGTTAGACTGCTTTCTTAAAAAAGTGCTCGGACAGTTCGATTCTTGATTTTTGGGGGACAACTTTTGATGTCAAACTTGACATTGACACATCAACTCCCGACGCTTCAAATGAGGGGTCGCTCGACCCTCTTTCCCTATTTAAATTCTTGAGTTAGGGGTTGCTGGGACTAGGGGTTGATGTGTCAATGTCAAGTTTGATATCAAAAGTTGTCCCCCAAAAATCAAGAATCGACCTGTCCGAGCATTTTAGTAAGAAACTAGTCTAATTGTCTCAAAACAGGCGTGTTTCCTTAAAAAAACGATCGGATAGTTCGATTCTTGATTTTTTGGGGACAACTTTTGATGTCAAACTTGACATTGACACATCAACTCCCGAAGCTTCAAATGAGGGGTCGCTCGACCCTCTTTTCCTATTTAAATTCTTGAGTTAGAGGTTGCTGGGACTAAGGGTTGATTTGTCAATGTCAAGTTTGACATCAAATGTTGTCCCCCAAAAATCAAGAATCGACCTGCCCGAGCATTTTAGTAAGAAACTAGTCTAACTGTCCCAAAACAGGCGCGTTTCCTTAAAAAAACGCCCGGACAGTTCGATTCTTGATTTTTGGGGGACAACTTCTGATGTCAAACTTGACATTGACACATTAACTCCCGACGCTTCAAATGAGGGGTCGCTCGACCCTCTTTCCCTATTTAAATTCTTGAGTTAGGTGTTGCTGGGACTAGGGGGTTGATGTGTCAATGTCAAGTTTGACATCAAATGTTGTCCACAAAAATCAAGAATCAACCTGTCCGAGCATTTTAGTAAGAAACTAGTCCCAAAACAGGCGTGTTTCCTTAAAAAAACGCCCGGACAGTTCGATTCTTGATTTTTGGGGGACAACTTCTGATGTCAAACTTGACATTGACACATTAACTCCCGACGCTTCAAATGAGGGGTCGCTCGACCCTCTTTCCCTATTTAAATTCTTGAGTTAGGTGTTGCTGGGACTAGGGGGTTGATGTGTCAATGTCAAGTTTGACATCAAATGTTGTCCCCAAAAAATCAAGAATCGACCTGTCCGAGCATTTTAGTAAGAAACTAGTCTAACTGTCCCAAAACAGGCGTGTTTCCTTAAAAAAACGATCGGATAGTTCGATTCTTGATTTTTTGGGGACAACTTTTGATGTCAAACTTGACATTGACACATCAACTCCCGAAGCTTCAAATGAGGGGTCGCTCGACCCTCTTTTCCTATTTAAATTCTTGAGTTAGGTGTTGCTGGGACTAGGGGGTTGATGTGTCAATGTCAAGTTTGACATCAAATGTTGTCCCCAAAAAATCAAGAATCGACCTGTCCGAGCATTTTAGTAAGAAACTAGTCTAACTGTCCCAAAACAGGCGTGTTTGCTTCTTAATGGCCCACCCTGTATAAAAATATATTGAGGTCATTCCTACGGGATGCTAGAGACTCGTATAAAAAAAATAAGGTAAAAGATAGCAAAATAATATGGAAAACAGTGAATGAGGCAATAAATAATTCTAAACGTAAAATGCCCTGGAAATTGACGAACAGGGGATCCCCTATGTTGCGCGGATGGCCTAAATAACTACTTTGCAAATGTTGGTTTAAACATGGCAGGCAGGCCGCCTTCCTGTATTTCTGAGACCTCGGTCTTGACAGGGTTTCGGTTTGTGGGGGTCGGAGATAGCGAGGTATCTAAGATGATCGGGCGACTGACGGAAGGGACCGCCTGCTGGGTGCGATAAATTCCCTAGTCTTCCCTAGTTGCAGGAAGCAGTCCATCGTGCGCCCATTATACAAGAATTAAGATCCCAAAATTAGGAACAATCACGGACCCATTTATTGGCCCAATTATTGAAAATGTAATGAAGAAGCAGTCATTGTCATATCTGGATTTTAACAATATCCTCTCTATAAGGCAATTTGGTTTTAGAAAGGGTTTGGGCACGTACGATGCGATAAACTTTGTCACCTCGGAGATCTACGTCAACCTTGACAAGGAAAAAAACCTATCACTGTTTTCCTGGACTTCGTAAAGGGCTTCGATACAGTCTCACATTCCTTCTTACTGAATAAGTTTCAGCGGCTTGGTATGGGGAACTAACGCTGACCCTGGGAACAGAACTCAAAGAGTCAAGCTTAATAGCGCCTTAAGTTCTGCAGTGTCAAGTCACGCGTATGGTGTTCCTTATGGTACGGTACTGAGGCCGGTACTGTTTCTGATCTTCATAAACGACCTATCCTCCCCTGAGACTAGATATTGTTGGCAAAATCTACATGTTCGCTTTCTTTAAAATTTTGCGCGTTCATTTCGTTGGGTAAAAATCCATCTTCACTTTGCTTTTTTGCTGTCCCAGAATTGAAGTCACCATGCCATCCAAAAATCGTCTGCAATTTGGTCTTATAGTAATCGTAACTGTTGTGAACATATTGGAGGAAATCCACTACGTTTTCCAGCCATCAATTGGTGTGATGTGTGGGCTACACCAGGTGTTTTTATGTGGCTCTAAAGTTAGTGATGCCGCAAACCCCAAAAAACGAGTACTTTGGATCGTTTGTGCGTCGGTATAGTTTTTGAAATGTGCCCACGCGGACATTGTAATCCAGAAAATCGAGTCTACAACTTTTATGCGCCGATAGAAGCGCAACTAATTTTAGGAGATCGCAGATCTCATTTCAAGCTTTTAATGGCACAGAGCGTTGTCGTGCTGTAATATCACTCCTTCGTGCCGCATATTCCATTTTGGTCATTTTTCAAGCAACGCATGGTTCAAATTGATTAAGTTGTTGTCGGCAGAGATATCTATTGACATTTCATCCGATTTATGCTGGTGATATGCTCAGAAAACATGGAACTTGGTAGCATCAAGGATGACCTCGTTTACAACTAATCGATCTCGGTTTCTAATCCTCACTGGGTTGTATAAACGTCCTCTCGTCATGGATAAGGAAGTGTATTAATCATAAAAGATGATGCCACCAACATCCCTACTTCAACAATATAATTTCGAGCAGTACGTGTCTTAGATATGTACCAAGGAAAAATGTAAAAAATTGTTAAAATATGATAAGGATATTCGAGTAAAATTTAAACAAATTAAACATATACTGCTCTGTAATAATGAAAAGGTTGATAAAAAAAGTGGCAGTATCACATTTCCTTTATGTTCTCATGATTCCGTAGAAAGCTTTGCGTTTCTACTGTCATTAGGCCTAATTGTAATTAATTATAATCTGTTGTACGCAACGTCAAGATTATGTTATCTTTAATTGAAGATTGGAAGTCTATTATTGTTTTAATGAAACAGTACAAAGCAAAATAAACTAATTACGTCACAAATTCAAAAATTTAGTATTCGTATATTATATTATTCGAAGGAGTGGAAAGATAGCAATTACTGTTAATACAAATATTAGCTCTCCGATTTCATCATTAATTATGTGTAATTAGAGCTTTACCTGCAAACTCACATGGCACGGTGTAAATCTGTCGCAATTATAATGTAATGTAATTCCACTCGATCTTCCCATTTAGGGTTGGAGCAAAAATGCAACGCCCCTGACCTTGAGTGGTTATAATAAAACAAGTATCAAAAGGCGCAAATTCTTATAGAATTTTAATTTCAACCAACTTCAAATCTGTAACTAATTATGGCATATACTATATACAATATATATGTATATAACTACCCCCCCCCCCCCCTCTCCACCTCAAACACAACCACGCCGGATTCTGCACAAATGAGTCATTGTCTTTCTTTCCACCCTTAAGGGAGATGGGAGTGGAGAGGGCGACAGACAATTTGTAAAATAATCACGAAAAAATGTTAGAGGAAAAAAAGTAAAAAAAGATTGTTTTTCTGCGGACGTGCAATTTTCCCCCTTTCCACCCCCAAAAAAGGGGTTGCAGTTGGGGGTGAAATTTGCAATTTGAGTATCGCTTTTTATGGAGAATCCAAAAGTAATAAAAAATAGGTGTTCCCACTTAAGTTTTGAAAACTCACTCCCGCTCCACCCCACAGGAGGGGCGAGGGTGATGTTTATGTATCATGACTCAATAGGTTTCAACAAATAAAGGAAACGAATTTTTTTCTTTTTGTAATTGGACGTGTCGTTCTCGAGATATTAAAGGGTGTATATTTTGACTTTAATGGCGCCCCGACGGCGAACGGGTGATCCGATCAAAAAATTTACCAGCGATTTGGAATCAGTGAAGAATTTCCTATAAGATGACACCACTTCCAGCTTTCTAAACCCTGTAACATCGACCAACGCACAGACACACAGACACACAGACACACAGACACACAGACACACAGACATCCGGACGAATTTAGTAACCAACTTTTTGAAGTTGGTTGAAAACCGGGGGGTAAACTTTTTTCATTTTTGGACAGTATATTAGTCATTTATATTATGTTTAACATCTTTAAAAATCAAAATGGTAGTAGAATCAATTGTTTAACAATTATTTTAATTAACAGTAATAAAAACACTGTATTTTGCATTTTCCTGGCTGATGGTCAGTTTAACTTATCATAAAATTGTTATTGTTCTATAAATTGTTACCAAATTTAAAAATGTTGTAGTACACATACTTCTCAAAAGTCGAAAGCCCATGAATTTATATAATTAACTGGTTGTATGAGCTATAAGCGAAAATTTACTATTTACCAATATACGGAAACTAAAAAAAAAATTCTTGTTTTAAATGCTAAATTTGTATTACTGCAATCAAGCTGCATTAGTCCTTTATTGAAAAGGTAATGTACTACATTGTAAACAGCGAGCTGTAAACCACAACAATCTAATTATTCTTTTGCATTGTACAAAGCCTTGCGCTTCATAGCGATGGTGTACGACAACAGCTTCTCCGCGCACTGCACTTCACCGCGCAGATCGCAGCATCCATACTTTTGTCCAAATTTCTTAAAAAAAATATGTATAATGACATTTTTTTTGAATCGTGTTAGACCACAACATAATTAGTTTAACTTTTTATGTTACTGTCAATATTATTAATATCGAACTTTCAGGTACTCAGTTACACAAGATGTCGTTTTTTTAAATATAGCTTTAAGACTAATAATCCAATTGGCCTTAAAAGAATCTCACATCGACAAATAAGTATACATTTTTCAATTATATAAGTATCTACCACTGAGTTTCAATAATATAGCCGTAATTAATTTTTAAAGTCGAGCGCTTGTGCGATTTGAGTCATAATATTAGCGCTTTTTTGCACATACAGTGATGCAAAAAATTAACGATGTGTTGCAAAAATCTAAAACTGTACACCTTTGACCTTTTTGTAGGAATAAATGATCTTTTAAATGCACTTTATTTCATTAAATTATGATAACTAAGTAATTACTGAGATACAAGTTTCTAAAGTCAGGAGCTTTGCATTTTTACTCCGATAGTAGGCCGTGAAGGATAAAACAGTTTTTACACTGTAATTTCACTTTGACATTATGTATAATAATAATAATAATAATAATAATAATAATACGTATTGACATTTTATTATAAAACAGTATTTATTATGTAGGAAAATACAAATACAAGAACCAAAATTATGAGATAAAATAAAAATAAAATCAATAAAATTATTTTTGTAGGTACAGTCAGGGCTGGGCAAAATACATGCACTAACGTATTTCAAATACAAATTACAAAATACTCCTGGAAATGTATTTGAAATACAAAATACGAGATACTTTCATATTATTTTTAAAAATACAAAATACAAATACAATATTTGAAATACAAAAATACCTATACGCATACGGGGTGTTTTTTTTTGGGAGATTTAGTTAGACGTTTATAGGAAAGTTTTATAGGTAGGTTCTTGAAAATGTGTACTTAGCATTCAGTCTGAACCTATCGTTAACATTGCGGTGGGCAAAATACATACATTAATGTATTTCAAATGCAAAATTCAAAATACTCATAAGAGAGTATTTCAAATACAAAATACAAAATACTTTAGGGAAAAATCATCAAATACAAATACAAAATACAAATGTATTTCAAATACACTGTATTTTCAATACAAGTATTTTGTGACTGCCCACCCCTGGGTACAATCTTGCTGTTTTTATAATATTAAGATGGGTGAAGGAATGTTACAGCAAGTTTTTTCTATCAAGCACGATCAACAAAAAAGAGTTTGTTGATCGTGCTTGATAGAAAAAACTTGCTGCAACATTCCTTCACCCATTTTAATATAATTATTATTTTAATAAATACTTCACTTTGTTCTATACAAATTTGAATTATTCGACGAAAAGAATTTATAACCCCTTGTAACATGTTGGGGTTGCTATTTATTGCAAAAACATTTCTGATCTTACACAAGTGTGCAGTGTGGAGGTGCTCCATCTTGCTGAAAATACAATGGCTCCTAATTTGAGCGAGCGGTACATCTTCAAGGAGTTAACTTTAGAAATGTTCGTTAATAAACCCACAATCTTCCAACCTGTATAATAGTTAATGAAAAACTATTGGCACTACATTTATTTCTTTATTTCCCATAGGGGAAGGGGGATGAATTATTGAAGTTGAAAATGTTACCGTTTTGCTGACAAAAAGTAAAATTGTACAGTGAAGTAGTGGACATACGACTGCTTTAATGGAGTGTAATAAGTATAACAATTTCCTTCCGCCCTAGAGGGAAATTAGCAAAATATTAAAAATATTTATGACATGCCCTGTATATTATTTCAGGAGAAAAATCAGAAATTGTTTTCTGATTACAACTATACTACACACTATATATTTATTTTTTTATTTTTTTGAGTTATTACGCAAAAACTATTTTATTTTCCCGTCACAGAAAGAGAATAATAGTGTATTATACACGGGGAAAAAGTATTAGATTTTAGCTCTCGTTTTTTTGTCTCCGACGCACTAGAATTGACAAGGGAATCCAAATATACAATAATATACAGGGCGTTCCATTAAAAAAAACGCAACTTTGATATAAATCACTTTGTAGGTATAAACTTTGCGATTCAAGTGAAAGTATTTTAGGTTTGTAGCCTTAATAGTGCAGGTCGTTGTGTAATATCGTGAAAATTTCGTATAGATTTTTGCCAACCTAGCTAATTAAACTTATTACTTCATACAAAATGCAAAAATCGAGGTTGGCATTTTTTCTTAGTCCCGGTTTCAAAATGGCGGCTATTTCAAAGTGGCCGCCATTTTGAAACTTTTAACTTGAATAACTCGGTATCTATTGAACCGATTTTTACGTTCTTTATGTCAAATTAAAGCTTATAACGTGGGGAATAAAGTTGGTCCTATGCTTCATTACGCTACCTGCTATCATTTTCTCGATATTTAACAAATATCATATTTTGGAGGTGTTGCCTGGGACGTCTTTCAATTATCTAAGTAAACTAGCGTATAAATCATTATATTCTACACAAGATAATGTGTTGCTTATAATTTTTGCTTTTAATTGGTCTACAGAAATTCAAAATCGGTTCCATATAACCGTAGTTACGTATAAAATCGTTTTATCGACTGAAATAATATAATAAATTAAAAACACAGCAGGTTTCCTGTCTTGCCTTTTATGATGTTAATAAAAAATCTAAACTGATGAATAGATTTTTTTTGTTTCAGATGTAATGATGGAAAGAGAATCTACTAACTTTGAGCTGTGTTTGAAGTGCCAAACCATAAGGCTTAATCAACAATTACGAGAAGAGCCGCGAGAATCAAGTTATGAGAAATTTTTGAACGCAATACACGAGAGAGCAAACTATGGTGAACTTGAGTTTGTTACAATTAAAAATCGCCTAGTTGACGTAACTGCAGAACAGCTGAAGGAGAAGAAAACAGTATGGCATAAGCAAGCAATGCTATTCTGAAACTACAAATCAATCAAATATAAAAAGATCAAAACTTCGTCACACTAAAGCTATCTCCCTCCAAGACACACACAGTTGCAGAAGAAGAAGGGACGTCCTCCAACTGTAACTACTTTGGACAGCAGATGTCCTTCACCTGCATCAGTCAGGGCCACACGGTCGCAACTTACGAAGTATGACAAAACCAAATGCTTTTTCTGTCAAGGTGAAACTAAAGGATCTCTTCACAAGTGCATGTCTAGGAATATTGGAGCACAACTTTGCGAAATTGTGACTAAGTGCGATAGAGAAGATTGGAAGGTGAGCTTGATCAATTCCTATGAATTTACTTGAATCTATGCTATCTTGAAATTGGCTATAAAACTGAATCTCTGCAGCTATCAAATTTAATGATTGCTGCTTATTCCTTTCTTGTTGATTTATTTCGGGTGCTGTTATCTTGAACTTGCAAAACTTTTGCCATTGTGTTGTCATGCACGTTTTGTGATACACTACGTCTCTGGAAAGCTCATCTGTTTCATTAATCACATCTCCGTAATTCACCTTCCGATCTTCTCTATCGCACTTAGTCACAATTTCGCAAAGTTGTGCTCCAATATTCCTAGACATGCACTTGTGAAGAGATCCTTTAGTTTCACCTTGACAGGAAAAGCATTTGGTTTTGTCATACTTCGTAAGTTGCGACCGTGTGGCCCTGACTGATGCAGGTGAAGGACATCTGCTGTCCAAAGTAGTTACAGTTGGAGGACGTCCCTTCTTCTTCTGCAACTGTGTGTGTCTTGGAGGGAGATAGCTTTAGTGTGACGAAGTTTTGATCTTTTTATATTTGATTGATTTGTAGTTTCAGAATAGCATTGCTTGCTTATGCCATACTGTTTTCTTCTCCTTCAGCTGTTCTGCAGTTACGTCAACTAGGCGATTTTTAATTGTAACAAACTCAAGTTCACCATAGTTTGCTCTCTCGTGTATTGCGTTCAAAAATTTCTCATAACTTGATTCTCGCGGCTCTTCTCGTAATTGTTGATTAAGCCTTATGGTTTGGCACTTCAAACACAGCTCAAAGTTAGTAGATTCTCTTTCCATCATTACATCTGAAACAAAAAAAATCTATTCATCAGTTTAGATTTTTTATTAACATCATAAAAGGCAAGACAGGAAACCTGCTGTGTTTTTAATTTATTATATTATTTCAGTCGATAAAACGATTTTATACGTAACTACGGTTATATGGAACCGATTTTGAATTTCTGTAGACCAATTAAAAGCAAAAATTATAAGCAACACATTATCTTGTGTAGAATATAATGATTTATACGCTAGTTTACTTAGATAATTGAAAGACGTCCCAGGCAACACCTCTAAAATATGATATTTGTTAAATATCGAGAAAATGATAGCAGGTAGCGTAATGAAGCATAGGACCAACTTTATTCCCCACGTTATAAGCTTTAATTTGACATAAAGAACGTAAAAATCGGTTCAATAGATACCGAGTTATTCAAGTTAAAAGTTTCAAAATGGCGGCCACTTTGAAATAGCCGCCATTTTGAAACCGGGACTAAGAAAAAATGCCAACCTCGATTTTTGCATTTTGTATGAAGTAACAAGTTTAATTAGCTAGGTTGGCAAAAATCTATACGAAGTTTTCACGTAAGCGAAAATTATGACATAACAGCATACACTATAAGGGTACCCCACCATATCTCAGCAACTAACTTTAGAAAAGTTCTTCACAATCTTCCATCCTGTGTATAGTTAATGAAAAACTATTGGCACTACATTTATTTCTTTATTTCCCATAGGGGAAGGGAGATGAATTTTTGAAGTTCAAAATTTTAAAAATTCAACACTTTTTTGCTAACAAAGATGAAGAAATAAAATTGTACAGTGAAGTAGAGGACATACGACTCATTTAATCCAGTATATTAAGTTAACAAAACAAAATATTAAAAATATCTATGACATGCCCTGTATATTATTTCAGGAAAAAATCAGAAATAGTTTTCTGATTACATCTACACTACTATTTTGACTTGTATTTTCTATTATTTTTGTTACATTTTATTTTTACGTTGATGTTCATTTGTTTAGTATCCTTTGTTTTTTATGCAACTCAATATGTTGAGAAGGTGCCATTTATATTAATAAATGTCTGTATATATTATTTTTTTATTTTTTTGAGTTATTACGCAAAAACTATTTTATTTTCCCGTCACAGAAAGAAATAGTGTATTATACACGGGGAAAAAAGTATTAAATTTTAGCTCTCGGTTTTTGTCTCCCTCCGCTTCGCGTCAGGAGACAACACAACCTCAAGCCAAAATCTAATACTTTTTCCCTTGTATAAGATAAATAACCATTATTTAATACGTCATTGTAATAAACACGAGTGAGTTTTTTGCCAGTTTACTGCTCATTTAATTTGATAATAAGATGGACGATTAATTTAGTTTAATTTATGTTGTGACATAGCATAACGATCAAAGGAATGGTGTTCACCTAATGCGATTTCTAGTTTTCGTGATAGTTTCGTTATTAATTTTTCATAGAACACAGTCAAAAATGATCGAAAGGTTATTCACGTTACTTTGTTATGTTGTGATTCATATAATTTCAATATTGATGTTTTGTGATTATATCATTTGGTAGAAAGTAATAATAATTCACGTCCTTACTAAGGACCTACGTTACTTAATTCCAACCTCAATATGGACCATGAGGTTGATAATTAAATCGGTAGGAAGTGGGAAGGTGACACTTAATTTCCTTAAGCGGCCCCTTTTGCCAAGTTACGTGGGGAATTGGCTGAAAGGCACCCTGTAATTTATTACTTACCGTTTATTAGAAATTGATCCATATTTCCATCCACCTCCATTCAATATATCGTGACAATACAAACCTGTAGCGAGACTGAATCAATAACTATTCGCTTCTGCGTATAGCCGCTACCACAAATGCATTTTATTTCAAATTTCGTTGGATTAAATGTTTAATAATAATAATAATCTTATTTAGGTACATCTCACTTTACAGCGTGAGAAAAGTTCTAGAATCTTGGGAACTTTTTGTAGCACCTTAATTATTTTCAGATGCGGTAACTAAAGGACGCTTGAATAAAGAATAAACACACAACCTCCCCTCCGTGCTTGTCGGGTAATATCAAAAAACTCATAATTCTTAGAGATAAATCTCTCTTGAACTTTAAAACGTACCTACTAAACATTCGGATCATTGCGATTAATTACGAACATCTACGAACAACAAATGCAATCAGGAATGCTAAAGGGTACCTAGTATTCAATCGAAGGGTTTATGAACTTGGAATTCGCAGTAAAATAAAGGTTTGGGATAACCCTTAGTCACTAAATGATGTAAATAAAATTAATAATTTATAGATATAATGACGAAAAATAAACCACCGGGTAATCAAAGTCTTTTTTCTCCCTACCACCTTGGTAAGCCAACGTTACTTTGATAAAAACACGACAGTAATGGAAAGTAAAACCTTTACTGGGATACATAAACAGATGGTATCCAAGGAGGGAAAAAACAATTTATCGCGGGGGGCACATTCCGCCTATGTACCTACACTTGTCATTTAGTATATCTAAATAGTGGACGCTCGAACGGCATTAGCACTATTTAAGATTTCAAAAAAAAAACTTCAACCTCGTCCGAATCGCTCATTCATCACGAAATGTATTTCTGATCAAAATTTTTTCCGGAAATCGTCTTGGAAACGACATTTTCCTGTTTACTTACGCGCAGGAAGATTGAATTTTCCGGACTAGTACTGTAAAGATTTTACAAGACGCAAAATATAGTTACCGACAAAATTGACAAACTTGATTTTTGTGGAATTTGTAAATCTAATAATTGTAAATTTCGTCTTTATTGCGATTTTCGGAAAAATTTAATACAAAACAAGTGAATAAAATCTCTTACTTGACTCGTACCTTTAAAATATTCGGCACAAAGTGTCTCGTATTTTAATTTAACTCTCCTCAGTAAATAATAAATATAATTATTTCCGGAAATCGTCTTGGAAACATTTTCCTGCTTATTAAGGGGCAGGAAAAAATTTTCCGGACTAGTACTATAAAGACCTTACAAGACGACAATAGTTATTTACATATGAGTACGGTAAATCAAGGTTTACGTTAACGAAGCTGAGGCAGGAATTTCGAAACGAGTAACGTAATCTAATTTAACGTACAAATAATGTAAAACATTTTATTTCATACTGGCCATACATTCATTTCTTAAGAGTTTTTCTATTAACTTTATATAAAATTTGACGTTTCCAAAGTCATGTCACTTTATGTTGCTATGGCAACCTTTGTATTCGGATACAAAATTTGTAGTACGGTATAGTACGGTAAAGTTTCATTTTTCGGACTGAAATGAGTCCGGAAAATCAAAGAATGTGACACAGGATGAAATAAATATAGTTACCAACAAAATTGACAAACTTGATTTTTGTGGAATTTGTAAAAATGTTTTCTAGTATTTGTAAATTTCACCTTTTCTTGCAATTTCCGGAAAATTTTAATACAAAACACGTCAATAAAATCTCTTACTTGACTCGGACCTTTAAAGTATTCGGCACAAAGTGCCTCGTATTTCAATTTAACTTCCCTCAGTAATGTGAGATTTTCCTGACTTTTATGTAAATAACTATTTCCGGAAGTCGTCTTGGAAATAACATTTTCCTGCTTATTAACGCGCAGGAAAATTGAATTTTCCGAACTAGTACTGTAAAGATTTTACAAGACGCAAAATATAGTAACCAACAAAATTGACAAACTTGATTTTTGTGGAATTTGTAAAAATGTTTTCTAGTGTTTGTAAATTTCATCTTTTCTTGTGATTTCCGGAAAATTTTAATACAAAACGCGTCAATAAAATCTCTTACTTGACTCGGAGCTTTAAAGTATTCGGCACAAAGTGCCTCGTATTTCAATTTAACTCCCCTCAGTAATGTGAGATTTTCCTGACTTTTATGTAAATAACTATTTCCGGAAGTCGACTTGGAAATAACATTTTCCTGCTTATTAACGCGCAGGAAAATTGAATTTTCCGGACTAGTACTGTAAAGATTTTACAAGACGCAAAATATAGTTACCAACAAAATTGACAAACTTAATTTTTGTGGAATTTGTAAAAATGTTTTCTAGTATTTGTAAATTTCATCTTTTCTTGTGATTTCCGGAAAATTTTAATACAAAACATGTCAATAAAATCTCTTACTTGACTCGGAGCTTTAAAGTATTCGGCACAAAGTGCCTCGTATTTCAATTTAACTCCCTTCAGTAATGTGAGATTCTCCTGACTTTATGTAAATAACTATTTCCGGAAATTTTCTTGGAAATAACATTTTCCTGCTTATTAACGCGCAGGATAATTGAATTTTCCGGACTGGTACTGTTAAGATTTTACAAGACGCAAAATATAGTTACCAACAAAATTGACAAACTTGATTTTTGTGGAATTTGTAAAAATGTTTTCTAGTATTTGTAAATTTCATCTTTTCTTGTGATTTCCGGAAAATTTTAATACAAAACGCGTCAATAAAATCTCTTACTTGACTCGGAGCATTAAAGTATTCGGCACAAAGTGCCTCGTATTTCAACTTAACTCCCCTCAGTAATGTGAGATTTTCCTGATTTTTATTCAAATATCTATTTCCGGAAATCGTCTTTGAAACAACATTTTCCTGCTTATTAAGACGCAGGAAAAAATTTTCCGGACTAGTACTGTAAAAACCTTACAAGACGCAAAGTATTAGTTACCAACAAAATTGACAACCTTGATTTTTGTGGAATTTGTAAAAATGTTTTCTAGTATTTGTAAATTTCATCTTTTCTTGCGATTTCCGGAAAATTTTAATACAAAACACGTCAATAAAATATCTTACTTGACTCGGAGCTTTAAAATATTCGCCACAAAGTGCCTCGTATTTCAATTTAACTTCCCTCTGTAATGTGAGATTTTCCTGACTTTTATGTAAATAACTATTTCCGGAAATCGTCTTGGAAATAACATTTTCCTGCTTATTAACGCGCAGGAAAATTGAATTTTCCGGACTAGTACTGTAAAGATTTTACAAGACGTAAAATATTAGTCCGGGAGCCAGTGACCGTTTAGAGTTAGTCATTTTGCAAAAGCTGAAAATTTTTCCTAAGCTTTATTTAGCATCCCTAGTAAGTAAATGGACCTCCAGCTGGCGCACTTGCGGGGGGTTTAGCTGCGGCAGCCCCCCAAACATGTAAAATATTAAGTGCCAATCACGCAGCGTTTGCGTGATACTAACATTTGTCGGGAGGCCGATCACGCAGAAGTTGCGTGATGTGTACGTGTCTGTTTAAGGTAGGATATTCGCTGCGGCGTGGCTTACAAATAGTTGTTCTCGTGTCGGCCTGCTGAGAAGAGCCTTAATAAACAAAAGTCGACCGGTTTCTGACAAATATGACAAGCATTACGTAGACAGGGAATGTGTTAAAAAAAACTAATACCACAAAAGCTGAAACTTTGCTAACATGTTGATTATGTTATAAATAAATGGAAAAGCGTAGCCAGCTGAAGTAATGGTGGGGGATTATGTGCCAGCTGGACACTTTTCCCTCACTAAATGTAAAGCTGGATATTTGTTTCGTTTAACTTATTAAGTTATCTGTTGTAGTGGTGCACCCAGGGGGGGTTTTGGGGGTTCAACCCGACAAATACCTTCGCTTTCAAAATTTAGCAATATTGCTGTACCGTAGGTAGTGTAGGTATAGAAAAAAGTGTTGGATACGCACCACGCACCACTTTGTTTCTTCGATGAAGTTAGATAGTCCGCTTAACTTTTCTCAAATATTTTTGCCCCCCCCCCCCCCCCCGAAGCAAAAACCTGGGTGCGTCCCTGATCTGCTGCATTACCAAATTTCAACTCTTGCGGAATTATTACATTTAGTGAGGGAAAAGTGTCCAGCTGGCACATAATCCCCCACCATTACTTCAGCTGGCTACGCTTTTCCATTTATTTATAACATAATCAACATGTTAGCAAAGTTTCAGCTTTTGTGGTATTAGTTTTTTTTAACACATTCCCTGCCTACGTAATGCTTGTCATATTTGTCAGAAACCGGTCGACTTTTGTTTATTAAGGCTCTTCTCAGCAGGCCGACACGAGAACAACTATTTGTGAGCCACGCCGCAGCGAATATCCTGCCTTAAACAGACACGTTCACATCACGCAACATCTGCGTGATCGGCCTCCCGACAAATGTTAGTATCACGCAAACGCTGCGTGATTGGCACTCAATATTTTACATGTTTGGGGGGCTGCCGCAGCTAAACCCCCCGCAAGTGCGCCAGCTGGAGGTCCATTTACTTACTAGGGATGCTAAATAAAGCTTAGGAAAAATTTTCAGCTTTTGCGGTATTGGTCATTGGAAAAGGTCGCTGGCTCCCGGACTATATAGTTACCAACAAAATTGACAAACTTGATTTTTGTGGAATTTGTAAAAATGTTTTCTAATATATTTGTAAATTTCGTCTTTTCTTGCGATTTCCGGAAAAATTGAAATAGTTTCCTTGGGGACTAATACAGCGATTAATTGTAACAGTTGTGAAAAGCTTTGATCCGAATGTCCGATACCAGCCCCGTCTCGGCCTCTTGGATCTCATCAATCGACTCAATATGCGTTCCTTTTACCACCGGATTGACTTTGGGGAACAAGAAAATGTGGCAGGATGATAAATCAGGCGAGTGCGGTGGCGGTGGTAAGACCGCGATCCCTTTGGAAGTCAAAAACTGGGTCACACTGAACGCGGTGAGACAGGGCGCGATGTGGTGGTGGAGCATCCAAATTCGTGCGATGTCGGGACGCACTCTGTTGACCCCTTTTCGAAGTCAATCGAGTACTTCGCGGTAGTAGATCTGGTTAACGGTCTGCCCAGATGGAACGAACCCCCTATGGACCACCTCTGGCTGCCTAAGAAGCAAATGAGCATGGTTTTCATCTTGGACTTGCACAATATGCACATGCAAGCTTTTTTCGGTCTCGGGTCATTTGGAGACAGCCACTGTTGGCTTTGGCGCTTCGTTTCAGGGTCATATTGGAAGAACCATCTCTGATCACCCGTAATAATCCAGTCAAGCAGCGTAGGATCGTTTTCCAGCTGTTGCAAACAATCTTCAACGACTGACATTCGATGGAGTTTGTCCTCTTCATTTTCGCGCAAAGCTTTTCCTCCCAAAATCTTCAGTTAAAATCTGTCTAACGGTGTCGCTGTTGATATTTAGTTCATCAGCCAACATTCGAACAGTTAAACGACGATCTTGACGAATTAGGCTGCGCACGCGCTGCGCATTCACGTCAGTCCGCACTTCAACCGGTCTCCCGTTTCGCGCCTCGTCTTCCACATTGTCCTCTCCTCCTGTCCATACCGTATCCGTTTTTTCCTCATCTTTCTCGTACACACATTCACCGTTACAATTTCATTCCTCTCCTGACCTCTTCCTCATACTTTACCGCTCTCTTTCCCGTCTGAACTTCTATTGTTCCGGGTTTTATCCCTTCTTCCACCCTGGCGTCTCTTTATCCAACCCCAACGTCCATCTCCAATATTTTTCCTGAATTTTCTCCATTTTTCCCACTCCTTCCACCTCCACATCAATGCTCCGTACCCTTTCACACTCCTTACTAGCTTTTCAAAAATCCATCTTCAGTTTCCCATATCCTTCCCAAAAACTCTTTCCCCCCGTTGATCCTTAATAAGAACTTAATAATTACAAAACCTATTTAAATAATATTCAAAATTCTTTAATACAAGATCCTAAATCTTTTTGGAAGTAAATAAATAAAAAAAAAAGTTGTATGGGAAAATGCATAATTTTCATGCCACTTTCTCAAGTCCTGACTGAACGCTTTCAGAAACGTGTTTGATAGTGCTTATAAGTCCACATATTTCTCTCTGGCTTCTGACACCTACAACGATACCAATATTATCTTATAAAAAATATAAAATTAAAAAACAAAAATACAAGTGGGTGTGATCAAAAACACAGTTACCCGATCACCTCATGATATTCTTATTATAAAGGTTCAACACCTAGGTTTTTCCAGATCTCTACTGACATTATTCGCATCCTCTCTTAGTGTCAGAATTCAATATTTGTCACATATAATAACATTATATCTATCATCCTTACCTCTGGTGTACCCCAAGGTTTAAATCTGGGCCCCCTTATGTTCCTATTATTTATCAATAACAAGACATACTACTTATCGTGTTATTGCAAACGACCTTAAATTGTATACTTCCCCCCCCCCCCCAATAAGATAATTTGAACATTGCATGATTATGTCATTGATTCAACGATTACAATTTATGTTTTAAAGTAGAAAACCTTCGGGCGATGTTGCGAATTCGTCCATTTCGAGTTGGAATTTCCAAAAACTTAGAATATTTAGATCAATAACAGAATGAGAGGTCATTGTTTGAGATAAATTTCGAAATCGCAGCCCGGCTTATGCAGATCCGGATCATAATCCTTAAAATAACATTGTTGATGTCACTTTTATTATTATTGGAAGGTGTGATATTCAGAATTTGTGTAAAAAACATAATTCCTCGACTTTTAATTTTTTGGGAAGTTCTGCAAGTGATACAGGTCCGATGGTAACCGCAACCGCAACTGAGTTTCAACATCCTTCGGATAGTCTAAATGCCTTCACTTAGAAGGACCCTCGGGAAGTGAGTCGCTTAAATTTCAAACATGCTTCACTTGCAAGTACCTAGTTTGCCTTGATCTGCCAAATTTCGGAGGAGCGGTTCTTTAAGCAAGACATTTCTGGAAAAATGCATTTCTAGTTAGAAGGACGCTCCATATTCCAATTTCATTTGATTTTCCTCAATTTAGCAGTTGTCATGTACCATGTTATTCCCTTGTTCGAAATTTAAAAAAAAACTGAACCGATTGTCTTTCTTGAGCATTTTCAGTTTCTTTGGGGGAGCCAAAGCGACTTCAGCTCCTAACTTGCAGCACTCATACTTGGTTCAGGTCATACCTGAGAACAACTGGCAGGTGCAATTTAATTTTATAGATTTTCGTTTGAAATCATTTATACCTATTGCATCCTTCGAAGGTATGATGCGCAAACGATATGCACGAAACCGTATTTTTATTCAATTATTATCAATGGCAGCTCTGCACAGACTCCGGGAAAATTCAGAGCAGGTCGTGGATACTGAGGGTCCGCGTTTAGTCGGTAGCTGAACAACGTTACGCGCGACACGATCTCGTACGGCATTACGTAGGTACCTAAACAAATTTTGTGTTTGTTCGAATTGTTGCTGAATTTAATGTGAGGTGGGTTCTGAAACGAACGCTTGTTGCTCAATTAAAAATTGAATAAATATACGTCATTTTTTATTCCCTCAACATCATGCTAACTAGTAATTATTATTGTATCGTAATAAATTTGCTTGCACGCGATCGTATTTTAAAGGGCAACTTTCTCCTTTTGCAATTTATCAACATATTTAATTATCGGAAGCTCCTGATTTTATACGGAAGCTTAGTAAAACGTTAACGTTGTAAACGCGTATTGAGCTTTTGTTTAAATTAAAAAAAAAATGTTTCGATTAGCCAGAATTGCCTTTCACCTGTCACGCGATTAGAAAAAAATACTACTTTCACGAAAGCTCTCGGAGGAGTAATGGAAGCAATTGTATTTTATTAACTTGTACACAAACGATAGTAAGTATTGATTATTTAAAATAGAGCATGACACAAAAACCCGAGGGATTAATTATTGTATCCATTGGATGCCTTTTGGCGTTGCACGACGGTGCTCCTATTCATAACCTCCAAGTACGTCGCCGAAATACCATACTTCTACTATATTGTGATCGAAATCCCATCATTTTTATGTCGCGTTCTTTGCACTCAAAACACTCAAATTGAACGCCGTTTCAACATCTGATTTCATAGACTACACTGTGATTCTTCCATTTTAACGTTACCATCCTTCCACATTCATTACAAGTTGTTCTTTTTTCAAAACGTGGTCCATTTTGATAGATAAACACGTTAAAAATAAGGAAATATTTTCAAAGTCTCCAAATTTATGCTTCTTTAATTTGAGGGACTAGAATTTTTTTAATTTTTTTGATTAATCAAGAGTTGACAACTTACAATATTAAGTTAACGTTTGGTCCATGGCAAATAGAACAACATCCAGCCTATCGTGTTTCACGAAAGTTAATACATAATGTATAGCTTGTCTCAATTTATATCGTCTTGAAACTTATCTCATAAAAGGATTTATTTTCAAATCTGTATTGTTAGTAGATAAACACGTTGTAAATGCCTACCTGCCCACTCAAGGTTGGGTTAGGTATGCGTCACCCAGTGCTATAACAATTCAAATTAATAATTACTAATTAGTATCAGTCGTTAAGAATCCTTGTTGTTGTAAGTATAATACGAGTAATTTGTATACTTATCGTATAATTTAGTTTAAAACTCGTAATTTATTTAAAATAAAACGGATGCCTTGAAAAGTGTTGAGATTATTTAAACTTGATTGAATATTTGAATGAAATTACTCAAATGTTGAAAGAACTAAAATGAAATTCTTCTTAATTAAAACAGATTTGTATACAGACTCTCTTTTTTTTAAGTTAGCACACTTTACTTTTATTTTGTGCCGAAATCGATAAACATATAAGCATATTTGTCTATTTTTCAACACATTCCCTCAAATCTTAATGTTATTCACAGTACATTCCAAGTTGATCACAAAGGCCTTTGAAACGTATTTTTCCCAAGGGCTTGGTCATCAGATCAGCTAACTGTTGTTCACTTGCCACATGTTTGATATCAATCACCTTTTCCATATATTTTTAACGAATAAAATGATATCGGACATCAATATGTTTACTTCGCTTGTGGAACTCTGGATTTTTAATCAATCGTTCAGCGCTAGCATTGTCCACTTGAAGATATGGAGTTTCTTTCAGCTGAGTGATTTCACATAGTAGCAGTTTCAACCACACTATTTCCTTAACGCCCTCACTTTCTGCGACATATTCAGCCTCAGTGCTTGACAAAGCAACACTTCTTTGTTTGTTGCTTGACCAAGTAATGATCCCACCACTGTACTTGCATGCGATGCCTGTAGTAGAATGCCTGGTGATGCTGTCTCCTGCATAATCGGCATCACTATATGCTTCGAGTACTCCTACTTTAACATTAGCCTTGTAGCTGATTCCATAATCCGTTGTACCTTTTAAGTATTTGAAGATACGTTTCACAGCTCCCAATCAGCTTCAGTGGGGTTTTCCAGGTTTTGTGCAACCTTTCCAGCAGCAAATGCAATATCTGGTCTTGTTGCTATCATTAAATACATGAGACATCCAACAGCTTCTCTGTATGAGTTTGGTACTATAAGTAATTTTTCTTCCTTGTTCGGACCAATTGGATTACTAGGGGTTGACACTGGATTTGCTCTCGCCATCCCAAATCTCTCTAAAACTTTCTCACAGTATCCTTTTTGATTGATTGATCCATCTTCTCTCCTTGTAATTTTTATTCCTAGAAATTAGTCTGGAATATTCACAGTAATCTTAATTTCATTCATCATCTCTTGAAGAAATTCATTGACTTTTTTTTTATCTGAGCCAGCTACAATTCCACCATCTACATAAATGGCCAGCAGCAACTTCTTTCCACATTTATTTCTCACAAACATACATGGATCAGCATCAGACATCTTAAAACCACATCTTCTAAGAAATTTTACCAACTTGGCATTCCAACATCTTGGTGATTGTTTCAGTCCATACAAACTTTTCTGAAGTTTACATACTTTCCCACTACCATCATCATAACCTTCAGGTTGTTGCATATTATAAATGTCTTCTTCTAGCTCTCCATAAAGAAAGGCAGTCTTTACATCAAATTGCTGAAGATGTAGACCTTCATTAGCAGCAACAGCAAAAATTGTTCTCACAGTGTCAAATCTGGCAATAGGACTGAATGTTTCATTGTAGTCCACACCTGGTTTCTGTGCATAGCCTTTTGCAACCAGTCTTGCTTTGTAACGCACCACTTGTCCTTCAGCATTGGTTTTAGCACGAAACACCCATCTACAATTAAGCAACTTTTTGTCAGGGGGACAGTTTACCAACATCCAAGTTTTGTTTTCAGCTAATGACTCCATTTCTTCATCCATAGCCTTTTCCCACTTCAATCTGTCACACGAGTTTAGACATTCACTGTAAGATAGCACATCATTACATAGTTCTCCTGAAGATATTCAGGTGGCTTCAATTTACTTCTGTCTTCCAGAAAATGAAGTTACTTCATCAACCTCATCTTCAACAACTTCAGATAACTCGTCTAAATTCTGAGGTACAGCAGCAGATGAAGATCTTAAATCAACATCAATCTGTTGCCTTGTTGAGCTTTCAGTGCAGCTATCTTCAACCACAGATTTTGACTCAGTTAATTTTTCAGGAATGAAGCATACATTGCAACTTGTGTACACATTTCCAAGAGACGGAATATATACACGATAACCATCACTATCACCACAATATCCAGTTAACACTCCCTTGATTCCTTTCGCATCCCACTTTTTTCGGCGTTGCTTTGGCACATGAACATAACAGTCTTGTCGAAACACCCTTAAATGATCAATCTTAGGAAGTTCTTTGCCGTACCATAACTCATATAGAACTTTCCCTTCAACTGAAGTTGGTCCTGTTCGATTGAGTATGTATGCAGCTGTATTCGTTGCTTCCGCCCATAAATCTCTCCGCAAATTCTTTATATGAAGCATGGATCGTGCACTTTCAACAAGAGTTCTGTTCTCCCTTTCTGCAGCTCCATTCTGTTCAGGAGTATATGGCATTGAGTTTCTAAATTCTATTCCATTTTCATCTAAAATTTTCTTTACTTCCGAGTTACCGAACTCCTTACCATTGTCTGTCAGTAAAGTCTTCACAGTATGACCAGCAGTCTTTGCTTCTGCCAAGAATGACTTCAATTTCTGTACCACTTCTTCCTTCCTGAAAATGAAGTACACTTTCCGAAATCTACTAAAGTCATCTTTGAAGCACACAAAATAACGAGCACCAACAAGGGATGTTACTGACATGGGACCGCACACATCCGCATTTATGATCTCACCAGGAGTTGTAGGTCTGTCCATCCTTGATTTGAAGCTTTTTCTCTTCTGCTTGCCAAGAATACATCCTTCACAAAATTCTGAATTATCTGATGGAATTCTTAATGCCGTGTCGTTTCAGAATCTTCTTCACATGCGTTTTATTTTGATGACCAAAACGTTCATGATACAATTGCAAACTACAACTTTCTCGTGACACATGCACTTTGGCTGGGATTTCAGGAACTACAGTTGACATATTTAGTATAATCAAACTACCGTTGTGGTGTCCAGTTATCATTGGATGTCCTTTTAAATTACACTTCAATTCCTTTTTACTAATATACCACTCAAAACCCTTTTGCAGTGTAACCAATACAGAAAACAAATTTGCTCCGATCTTTGGCACGTACCACACATTTGCCATTTGCATTGGAACTTGCTTGTTATCATGGCCCACCAACACATTCACTGTGCCACTTCCATAAGCTTCAATGCAATTCCCATCAGCAATTTCCACTTGCTTCGTTACCACAAATGATTCATACGAGACAAAATACTCACGATGACTCGTCATATGAGCAGACGCACCACTGTCATATATCCAATCATGTTTACTGGCATTTTTCAAGTTACATGCAAATGATACTGCACTGCTAACCGCTTTACTACCATTCTGATTATTACTTGAATTCTGTGGTTTTTCTTCTGATGATGTGGATGCCAATTCCATTTTTCTTTCTTTCATAATAAGGGCAACACGTTCATCTCTGCTTGCTGAATCCTGGATTTCAACCATGCGAAGACGTTCCACCCGAGTAGACAGCCTTCTCTCACACATTGGAGTGGCCTCCCATATTTGACAAAAATTATTGCACTCACTTGGTAACGTTGATGTAATTCGTAGCATTAGCAACTGCTCAGGCAGATCAACTTGAAACTGCTTTCTCATCTCTTCACAGATGTCACGAAAAACTCTTTGAAGCGAAGACACATGCTCCATCATGCTCACACCAGCTTCCTTCTTCGCTGAGAAAAACTCTCTGCTAAGGCGATCCAGACGATGCCCGGAACTCTGTTCATAGATTTGCATCAGTCTATCCCATATCTCCTTTGCTGTATTTATCACACCTAACATTTTGTAAACATCTTCTGATAATGCACTTGTGATAATAAGCTGGGCGTGAGTATCAAGTTTTTCAAAGATTTCAATTTCTCGTAAAATAGCAGCCTTGTCTTCAGCTTTGACAGTTTCATCTGGCCTACATGGACAGATCACGTCACCATTTACTACGTTGACAAGTCCATTATACTTCAACATCAAGTGTACCTGATGTTTCCACTTATTCCAGTTTTCTGCACCTTCTAGCTTGTCTACATGAAATTTCATTATTTCTGACATGCTTTTGACAGTACTAGGCTTCCTGCAGTAAACTTGAAACAAATCTTGTAATTTCACTTTTTCTATTCAAATTCACAGTTCAGCACGTTCTGGGCCCATAACCTGTTGAGATTATCTAAACTTGATTGAATATTTGAATGATTTGAATGAAATTACTCAAATGTTGAAAGAACTAAAATGAAATTCTTTTTAATTAAAACAGATTTGTTTACAGACTCTCTTTTTTTTAAGTTAGCACACTTTGTGCCGAAATCGAGCATTTGTCTATTTTTCAACAAAAAGAAATTGCTATATTAATATTTTTACCTTAGTCCGCCTTTGATGCTCTGTCATAAAATACGGAAAGGTCCCCTTTACTGTGTCAATGAGGTAGGCATTTACAACGTGTTTATCTACTAACAATGCAGATTTGAAAATAAATCCTTTTATGAGATAAGTTCAAGACGATATAAATTGAGACAAGCTATACCTAAGTTAAGTTCGAACGACATTGTAATTGTGAATTGTTCGGATGGTATGTACTTCTATTATAATCGAGCATATTATGTTGTAATAATAAATCAATAAAACTCGTGTGTTGTTTACGTTCTAGTAAGTGTTTGGCCTAATTTTTCTTATACCGTTTATGTTTATATCAATATATCGAATGGTTTGACTAATACGTAGAGAAAATGCATGGGAATACCAGGTTTCGTGACGAATTTTGATACGTTTATCCTGAACATAAAGTATAACTAGAACATTTTATTTATAAATTAAATTGTATATTGTGTAATTCAGTGTATATTGGTCAAACCATTCGCAATTTTGGTATTAAATACATCGTTACGAACGCAAACATAAGAACGTGAATATCAATCTTATAGCTTCACGTGAAATTATTTGGAGCGTTGCAACATAAAATCAATGTTAAGTCTTTCAGAATTCTATGGAGGGACAGATACGTAGTTTAGATCAAAAAATCAAAATACTGCTCACAAAACGATTTTACCTAAAAATAGGTGTACAGTTCGGTTTTTGCTTAATAATATCTCGTTTTCTGAGATTCAGACATAAGTAAATATTTCACAGAACCATCGGAACTTCCTATTTCTGATTTCTGATTTTGAAACGGTGCACTCACGTCTCATCCAGACATTCTTTGGCAAAGCTCGATTCTGTCTGGACATGAATTTTACCATGAAAAATTTAATTAGTGCTTCTTGTTCAACAGTTTGGTTTATGGTAATGTTGGAAAACTCTTGGTTATTCTTCTTCAGAGCAGCTTGCATTTTCTCTATTATAGGTGGTAGAACGAATGGACTTTTAGAGGAATTATATACAGTGTGTCCCCGGATAGGTGAAACGACTCTTGTGAAAGATAAAAAATTTTCGATATAAAATTTCATTGTTTGGGGTTCAGCCCTGCTTAGTTAAAGACTAATTTCTGGCATAATTTTAGTTTTCTAAAATCATGTATGCCTTGGATATTTTCAAAAATCTGATTTTTGGTTCTAGTAAACTACCTTTGTTAGTGAAGATATAACAAAATTTGATTAACAAAAGTTGTTTAGAATCATGAAAGAGTCCTACTTCTAGAATTTCAAGCACCTAGGCCAACGTTGATGTTTTGGCAATTTACAATAATTTTTATCTGATAGTTTAATATTGTTTATCCCCGGATAGGTGATATGACTGTTGTTAAAGCAATTCTTTTATTTATTTTGTTTATTTAGAATTTTATCGCTTTTACAAGAGTCATATCACCTAAATTATTGTAAATTGCCAAAACATCAACGCTTGAAATTCTAGAAGTAGGACTCTTTCATGATTCTAAACAACTTTTGTTAATCAAATTTTGTTATATCTTCACTAACAAAGGTAGTTTACTAGAACAAAAAATCAGATTTTTGAAAATATCCAAGGCATACATGATTTTAGAAAACTAAAATTATGCCAGAAATTAGTCTTTAACTAAGCAGGGCTGAACCCCAAACAATGAAATTTTATATCGAAAATTTTTTATTTTTCACAAGAGTCGTTTTTGCCAAAACATCAACGTTGGCCTAGGTGCTTGAAATTCTAGAAGTAGGACTCTTTCATGATTCTAAACAACTTTTGTTAATCAAATTTTGTTATAATCTTCACTAACAAAGGTAGTTTACTAGAACCAAAAATCAGATTTTTGAAAATATCCAAGGCATACATGATTTTAGAAAACTAAAACTATGCCAGAAATTAGTCTTTAACTAAGCAGGGCTGAACCCCAAACAATGAAATTTTATATCGAAAATTTTTTATCTTTCACAAGAGTCGTTTCACCTATCCGGGGACACACTGTAGTTTTACTGACATGTTCAATTTCTTTCAATGGTCTCTTTGACCTTAATGCTTAACTCAGTTTAGTTCATGGGATAACCTTATGGAAATCCCATAACACTATACACACCAAGGGAGTAGTCAATCGGTAACGTGTTGTAAGCGTTTCAAATGATAACCTTCTAGTTAACCGAAAATACAGCTAATTTCATACGTTTTATCCCATGTCAATAGTTTCTATTGCTGTATGGAATTCTGCAACTTACTTCAGACGGTTTTGAAATGTATAAACATCCATTAAAATTTGAAAAATTGATTTTTTGGGTTCGCTTTCACTTCACATTGTTGACCAAAACAAGTTCACAACGTTTAAGATTCCTACATAAAGATCGTATAAATAACATGTGGGTTGTCTAATATAAACGCACTTGGGAATTGCAGGTCACATACCTAGTCAGATTTTAATTTTAAATTGTAAAGGAGTCAGATAAAACAACTTCCGGAATCCTCTTCTCAACCTATGATACAGACCAATGTGTAGAATTTATTATCATGCTGTAAGAAAATTGGTAATAACACACAAAACCCTCCCCTTCAACGATAGTTTAATTAATGATGTAATGTGGTTGATTAATTAAAGAGAGTTTCGGGATAATCCAATCCCATTTTCAAGCCAAAAGTACAAAACTATCTTAGGTAATTACAATTGAAGAAAAATTATAGCTGAGGGGGAAACCATTCGTATAAAAATTACATAAATTTCTAAAATCACAAATTAAAACGATAAAGATGAAAGTGTTCCCTAAATGAGAAACCCGGGGTTGGGCTTGAAGAGCCCTAATTAAGGGGATGAAAATGAATAAAATGTGGTGAAAGTTAAATGAAAGCAATTACTAATACTCGGAAATCTTCTTTTGCGCTGCGTTTGTTTATTTATAACGTTATCGAAACTAATTTCCCTTTTTCACCTCTTTAACATTTTTTTCTTGAGTTTGCTCTTCTCAATAGATTTCTTGCCTTTCGTTCTCGATTTGATCATTCCTTTTTGAGACACGATAAAGGAGAAACGTCAATTGGTGTTCTTTTTATGTTTTGAATGAACCATAAAATGTAGTTGCTGGAATCGTATTGTTATCACAGGATGAAGCAATATGACTTTAGTGAGAGGTTGATGGAATGACATTTTGAATTGTGATGTTAAAGGAATTGAATCTTGATGGGAGCTTGATGTAAGTGGAATTTGACGAGAGGCTGATAGAACTAGATTTTGATGAGAGGTAGATGGTCCACTTAATTCAATTTGCAACTATTTCCATTGAATTTTTTTACATCATAATGTTCAAGGTCAACATTTTGCAATTTTTTTCATCTTCCATCTCAGCTGCTTGTCTAAATGTATTTCTGTTGGAACCCTTTCACTGCTATTTCACCAGCCTGTGATTTCATATCCAAATCCAAACAGCTCAGCGACATCAAAAGCAGTCACTGGACGCATCCACACCCTGAACATGAACTTTTACATACGTTCCCGACCTACCACCCAACGAGGAGAGGAAGTATTGTGAACTCGCAAAAAAATTTTTCGAGATGAAGACGGAAATATCCATTTTGAGCCCCTCTGAAACGATTTGTTTTGGGGTGACACAAACCTAACAAAAATGTGAGAACTGAAAATTTAATAATATTGTATTGCGTATGAATGAAAAAAAAAGAAAAAATTAAATCAAACGAATAAAGGGCGTTCTGGAAATTTCTTCAGCCGCTGTCTTTGCATGATTGACATTATTTTAAAGTTGTGTATAATGTCCTTTGTGGTCAAACCGCAGTATTCCTCGTGAACCCAACTATGGCATGTGGTGCACTGTCTCATATCGCTCTGCCTTTCTTCTCGGCAAAGAGAACAGTACCAAGTTTCCTTGGTTGTTGTTTGCTTCTGTTTAGGTATGGATTTGGGTTTTGCTGCAGTTTTTTCAGTGAACAATTGTTTTGTGACCATTTCAGCCTTGTAGTTGTTGGCTTTTTTCACAGGCTTCGTGTTGTACTTTACTGACATCAACTCCGAAAAGGATTTTTAGCTTTCGTCCAGCTTAGAGCTAGAGTCTGCAATGGCCTCAGAAGGAGAAGCAGAACCTAAAGAAGAAAAATGGACGGAGGACTGCGATTCACTCTTACTGTCTGCGAATCGAGCACTATTTTGTCCAGCAGCACTAGTCGATGACTCCGGTGATGGGGGATCAGTCATCATCTCATAATCCACAACATCGTTATTTTCAGGCCTGTGCATCAAGGTTCATGGTGTGAACGTTGTTCCCGGAGTCACAGTTGGATCAAACTGTTGCACGGAAACCTGTTGAAATGTTTGCGGGTGAAGCCGCTCTTGGCCATACTTTAGTAAAAATTAAACCAAAGCTGGATTTGGTCAACTTCCTGTTTGGATTATGACCCCAAAAACCTTGAAGCTCATCATCCCAATGGTACTCGAACGATCGGAAAACGGATTTGTCCATAGGTTGTAACTCATGGGTACAGTTGCTGGGAAGACACAACAATGTGATATCAGCATCGTCTGCAGCCGCAGCAATGTTGGCATATAGATCTGACGTGACGCCATCAAAAGCAGAAGAGTTTTTCCTGGCAGTTTATGCTTTACAAAATGATGAAGCCAGGTGGAAGATTGTTAGAGAACTCTGGTTTATTCCTTTTCCCTTTGTACAGAATGGCTGGTGGAATTGCTTGTCCCAAAGCATTCCCACAGGATACTATAGTCACATTTCCTGTCTGCTGTGGAGCAACAAAGCGCTCTCTTTTAATTCCGTTATGGATGGTTAGTTGACATCCTTTCTCATTCTTGTTGAAGATTGCTTGCGGTTGATCCATGAGGTCCAGGTTAGTCGGCACCTTTCGTAGAGTTTCGAAGTAATCGCCAACGATAAACTTATTGACCTTAGCTGAACGTGCCGGATTCACGTTTTGGAATTTTCTTCGCGCAACTTCAGGATGCCGCCCAAGAAATAACTTGAGCCGTTTCCTTCCAACCAGAGATGAACCTTGCTTGTTTGGTGACATGTCAATGTAAAACTTTGGAGGTGATTGGCATTCCTATTTCAGCAAACCTGAATATTTTTTAGCAGAGTTCGCCCTCTTGTACTTTGCTCAAAATGGATTTTCGGCCTAAACGTTTCAATTTATTTCCATACCTCACATGTCGTTGGGGAGTACCCCGTGGGATTCCAAAATTGATTGCTACTCGTTTTATCTTCAAACCTTGCTGGATGGCTGTAACAGCAACGCTCACGGACTCGGAGCTCTACTACGCTCTTTTCTTAGGTGGCAAAGTCATAATAGTCCAAGAGCTGGCTGAAAAAAAGCTGGCATATCGAATAACAGCATGACATGATTTGTAAAAGCTAGTACATATACAGACAATCCATAAAATCTTTGGCTGCCTGGGCTGAACTTGTGCAGAAATTCGCCAGGCCTTCTCTCCTGAATATTTTTTGGCACGTTACTGTACCTATCGAGTAACAGCATGAAATTACTCTTAAAACAGCTTTTAAACAGTTAAAAAAGAAAAAAATTGTCTGCCTTGTTAAATCTTGTGCTATACCTAGGCAGACAACTTTTTTTAATTTTTTTTTGCACGTTTCTGTACCTATTCAAACTATAACCAAATTATAATTTGAACATAACTCTATAAGAAAAATCATTGCTGCCTCGTTGAATCCTGTGCTAATGCCTAGGCAGAAAACATTCTGTTTCTCAAAGTGTTATGATACCACTAATACAACTATCATAGAAGTACTTAGGGATAAACAAAGAATCGTCCAATGAACAATTATAATGATTTCGACAAAACAATTTTATAATATAAAATACTTAGTAATAGTATACAGGGTGTTTTTTGGTAGCTTTAGTTAGACATTTCTGGGAAAGTTTTATAGATAGGTTTTTGAAAATTTGAACTTAGGGGTTATTCTGAAAACCGAATCGATGTAAAATATTTTAGCGCTTCCGGAAATGCCGGAAGTAGCTGGAAACTTGGTTTTTTTAATGGGAACAATTACATTTTTGGATTCTACGTGAAATTTTAGTTCTTTTAATACCCACATGTCAATATCTACAAGCTATGGTTTTCCAGTTATTTTCACTTATTTAAAAAAAGTGGCGGATGCAGACGGTAATTTAGGAATTCATTACTTGAAAACCGTTGTAGCTATGGCAACCAAGTTTTCTCCAGCGCATAGAGGAGGAATAAGGCTTTCTTTTGGTGCACTTAACGAAATTTAAGTTGCGTATGAGCTCGTAACTATGGGACTCCAAATTTAGGAAAGTTCAAAGACTAAAAACTCAGATTTTTTAAATGAAATGACCAGTTTCTTACTATTGCACTTGATAGAGAATCAAAATGGGCATGTTTTGGTATTACATGTTCCTATCCCTATCTTTAATAGTTTCTGACTTATTCCCATTTCATCGCATTGATATCAGTTTTTTGGATTTTGTTAGTAGTCGAGCGTGACACGGACCGTGGCAATCGAATTTTGAAGAAATCAAGTGATACTAAACCGTCACCGATAGGTTAACATAAGTTTTTCAATAATGGAAAAAAATGGCGCGCAATGGTTTTACATATTAAGATTTTTGGAATCTAATTATTATTTATGGTGAAATGGACAGAATCGCGTTACATGCTTGTCATACCTTCCTTGAACGATATCCAGAATTACCGCGTCCTAGTGAACGTACCAACAATTGAAACCGACCAAATGAAATTGTTCCAATTTTGGAAGCTTTGTACCACCAAAACAATTACCTAGATTAAGACCCTACGATGTTGTATCTAAAAAACCCTAAAAAACTGCCATTATCGCTCATTTTCTCATCATAATGGGCATTTGATGCAACCAGTTGATCTCTCAAGACGAATTGAGTTTTGCGAATATCTAATGTTGAGGAACCAGAAAGATTCTTTGAGAAGCTTGTTTGGTCAGACTGGGCCAAATTTAGTAAAGATTTAATCGCCATAATTCGCTTTGCTGGTGCGATTAAAATCCTTGTTTGAATCGAGATGTACACTTTCAAGAGTGTTCGAGGTTTATTGTATTTTGGAGAATACTCGGTGCCACAACTGCAACAGTTTTCAAGTACCTAATCAATTCCTAAATTACCGTCTGCATCCGCCATTTTTTTTTAAATAAGTGAAAATAACTTAAAAAACATAACTTGTAGATATTGACATGTGGGTATTAAAAGAACTGAAATGTCACGTAGAATCCAAAAATGCAATAGTTCCCACTTAAAAAAACCAAGTTTCCAGCTACCTACTTCCGGCATTTTCGGAAGCGCTACCATTTTGATTTTACATCGATTCGGTTTTCTAAGCTCAAATTTTCAAAATCCTATCTATTAAACTTTCCCAGAAATGTCAAACTAAAGCTCCCAAAAAAACACCCTGTATACTATTACTAAATATTTTATATAATTTATCGAATTCATTATAATTGTTCATTGGACGATTCCTTGTTTATTCCTAAGTACTTCTATGATAGTTGTATTAGTGGTGTGATAAGACTTTGTTTTCTGCCTAGGCATTAGCACAATATTTAACGAGGCAGCAATGATTTTTCTTATAGAGTTAGTTCAAACTATAATTTGGTTATAGTTTGAAGCTGTTACTCGATAGGTACAGAAACGTGCCAAAAAAAAAATTAAAAAAAGTTATCTGCCTAGGTATAGCACAAGATTTAGCAAGGCAGACAATTTCTTTCTTTTTTAACTGTATAAATGCTATGTTTTAAGAGTAATTTCATGCTGTTACTCGATAGGTACAGTAACGTGCCAAAAAATATTCAGGAGAGAGGGCCTGGCGAATTTCTGCACAAGTTCCGCCCAGACAGCCAAAGATTTTATGGATGGTCTCATAAGTACTAGATTCATTTCATGCTGTTACACGATAAGCCAGCTTTTCTGTAGCCAGCTCTCACTCTATAAGTCAGATTTTCGTTCAATTTTCAATGGTTCCAAATATGGGCGCTTGCCGCTCTTCCGAGTTTTGCACTGATCCGACAAAAAATCAACTGAACAATCAGACCGACAAAAATTTTTACAGTTGCATACAAGTAGTATGTTCTTTGGTCAATAAACAATTGAAGTATTTTTTTTTAATTCAGTCATACTTATTTTTTGAAAAAAATGTTAATACGAGGGAAGTCTCGTGGTAACTTGCCAGAATTTTTTATAACCGCTGTTTTCATTCGCCATCTAGTGGCGCTTTCAAGAACTAACCGACTACCCTGCTCTGTGATTTTTGGCCATAGATGCCTCTTATTATTTTCCAACGCAGTGTCCATATTTTTGGGTCAGTGCCAATACTTGGTCAAGGTACCTTAGATTAATTATATTTTTACCTCCTCTATTTTACAAATGGTACCTAATGTCTTTGTCTCCAAAATTCCTTTGCTTAATTCTTCTTCTTCATTAAGATTGATGGTCCTCGACAGTATCTCCATTTATTTTAAACTTGATCACTTTTTTCAGTTTAACTTCCGATACGCGTCGATAGATACAGATAAAAATGATAGATTTATACAAAAATTGCAAACAGGTCATATCCCTACATTATTTTTCTTTTTTTTCTAATAACACAAAAGCTGTTATGCCGATGACATGCACCAGAAAATAGAGTGTTATTTTCATTCTACCAAATGAATGTATTTTGATATGAAATATACTTTAGTGAGACATGTAATTACGTGTCATCTCAAATTATTGCAAAACTCGTTCAAATGGTTCTTCAAAGTGTCAATTTGATTTAACAATCAAAGCGCGAATGTGTGTCACATTTAGCAAATGAAAATAATAAAATATTTAAAGTTGTAAAGCGAAGATATTTGGCCCGAAGTCACAATCGTATAGGAAACAATTATTTATAGCTTTAGATTGTTACATATTGATTTTTCCCTATATAAAATAATGATGCGGAGCTTAATACGGCGTGCACCCACCATATGTCGAGCTTCAATATTGTGTCAAGTGTAGTGAACAATAACCATTGTCTCGGTGAATTTTTCTTCTACGAGAATAATTCTGAAAGTGAACGATTAATAATTGTAAGTTTGAATGAGGGGGGTGGATGAGCCGAGGGTGGGGGTGGGGGTCCGACGCGGTTACATAATAAGCGTCAATATTATAAATGGTGGTCACGAATTTCAAATTTTTATTTTTTAGAGCAGTGTCTATTGTTTACAACACATTTTATTGTGCGGATTAGTGCTTTGTTCGGTACACAATGTGCTTTAGGGCTTTATAGTTGGGTGCGGTATTTTCATTTTGATATTTTTGTTAATACGGCATTTCTACTTTTATGATATGACCGGAGCTTTTATTTTGTCTACGATGAGTTAGAAATAAAACAAAACTTTATTTTTCAACGTAAAAACCATTAGCGTCACTATATTTTCATTCCAACATTTGACGATAAATTCGAAAAGAAGAACTTACAAAATTTTCAAGTTTTTGATTAGGTATTTATTGTTTTTTTTTCTCTGAAACGAATGAAAATATCGAATTGTTTGTTTTCATGTTTTCTCTTGCAAATTTAATTTACGTTCCAACTAGGTATGCCATAAAAGTGAAATCGCTTTATTTAAAATGTCGGCGAAAAATGATGAACAATGCGAGTTTAAAGTCACTAAATATTCTAAAGTACCGCAACCTTATGTTCCAATGACTTAGAGAGAGAAAGCTAATTTTAACCCCAAAATGGCGGAAAAATGACAAATCTGTGTTTGACATACCATGAAAATTAGTATTTACTATTACTAAGTTTGACGTTTGACACTTGGTTTGAAAGGCGGCAATTTGAAAAACATCATAAACTTGTCGTTTTCCCATAGACAGGCTCGTCTTCTTATTCTTACACACTATTTGCTGTAGTTTTTAGTTATCCTTTTCTGTGATTTAAATAACGATTCTAAATGAAGTATTAACACGACAAAATAAAATGTCAATTTTAAAAACGTATGTTAGATTCCTTTGGCAAAGTTCCAAATTTTGTATCTTTCAATTAAACAGTAACTTTTAATAACAATGGCAAATAATTTTTAAGAAATATATTGATAAGTATCTAATGTTAGTTTAGTTTTTATCAAACACTTCATAAAGTCATTAAATTTTCTAGTGACTAGGTCTTCAATATTTGAAATTGCCGCCAAAATTTTAACCCCAAAATGGCGAACGTTGCGGTACTTTAGATATCTAGTGACTTTATGCGAGTTGTTCAAATAACGCCCTCTAGCGTGGGTTGCATACATCCATATAATATAGTTATGGTGTTGTTTTATCCGCCAACGCTTTCTTTTTTAAACGTACCCAATTCGGTTAAACCAATCGTACCACTACACTTTTCCTCTCTCCTCCTCCTCCTATTTTACGTCCTTCAGTGAAAAGTATTTAACCAAAAGGATAGTAGTTTTTTTTTTGGACGACTTACTTATGTGAGGATAGTCCTTTACATGACTTGTAGTAGAGTCACTAGTAACATGACCTTCGAAATTTGTCTCCCTTCCCTCCGCAGCTCTTCACACTCCACCGCCATGTACTGCCAATTCTCATATCCTTCCCTACACAACCTGCACCTTCGTTCTTTCTCCTCCCTCCAGTAATTATAGCCATTTTCCTCATTCCCACATCCAAATCGTGCTATCATCCTCTTCATCGCCAAGTTTTTCCCTCCGCATAAGTATTTCGGCATTTTTTCCCTCACCAACTCATTCCCCTATTTTCGCTCTTCCTTCCTGCGCTTGGGTGTCCTCATCCCCTCTTACTATTTTCTCCACTATGTTTCTTCCCTGTTCCCGTTTCCTCTCCACTTCCTCCCTTGCGTACCCTCCATTTTCATAGTACAATCACCTCTCTTTCTGTTAAAATTTTATTTTTTTGTCGCCTCACCGCTTCCCAACACTACTTCAACATATTTCCTTCTCCTTTGTCTATCCCCTCTTCATATTTCATCGCCCTTCTCCCCGCCTGTATCCTTATTTTCACTAACTTCATTTCCTCTTCCACTATATACCTCCGAGTCTCTCTTTCTAACCCTAACGTCCATCTCCCATACTTTTCTTGCACCCTCTCCAACTTTACCCACCCCTATACCACCGCTCCATACCTCATAACTCTTCACTAGTTTTTCGCTCACCCATTTCCGTTTCGCCATCTCTATCCCGAATACTCTCTCCACCGTTCCTCATACCTGTCCCACCACCTTATTCGCCTTCTTTGCCAGTCTTTAAATATGCCCCTCATCTACGACAACCTTATCGTGTACTCCAGCTATTTCCATTGATCAACACATTGTATCTCTTCCTCCCCCCATTTCCATTTCTCCGCCTCTTTCTTTTTCCCCCCTCCTTATCATCTTCGTTTTCTCCACATTAGTTCTCAGGTCTTTCCTTTCCAAGTATTTCTTCACCACTGCTATTGCTCCTTTCATTTCCTGTTCGTCTTCCGTTAACAACGCCACATTGTCCGCATACGCCAGTACCCAAACCTTTGACCTTCCTATTACCACCTCTCCTCTTTGTTGCCCTTTTATCTCCTCCTCCACTCCCGCTATACGGGGTGCGTCCAAGAAGTTTCTGGATTGAGGCTATAAAACACGATTTATTGCACATAAAGGTGTTCAAAATTCTTCAAAGTAGTCCCCATCGGCAGCGTAGCACCTCTGCCACCAAGTTTTCCAATCTTCATACGCGCTCTTGTAGTCTTTTTCTGACATACTGTTGAGTTGATTCGTCACAGCCTTTTGAACCGCATCGGTGGTCCCAAAATGAGTTCCCTTAAGTGTTCTTTTCAGCTTTGGGAGCAGGTAGAAGTCGCTTGCAGCCTCATCCGGACTATAGGGGGATTGAGGAAGCGTTGTCACACCGTACTTGATCAACAGCTCAGTCGCGAGAAGACATGTGTGGCTGGGCGCGTTGTCATGATGGAGAACCCAGGTAGAGACGATCTCCGGACGGACACTGGCGACCCTTTTTCTTAGACGCTCGATGACTCCTTTGTAAAAAACTCCGTTTACCGTCTGCCCCGCTGGCACAAACCTGTCGTCGACGATCCCTTTGGAGTCGAAGAAAACAATCAGCATTGTTTTAATCCGCGACTTGCTCATGCGCGCCTTTATGGGGCAAGGAGAAGCACTGGTGTGCCACTCGGAACTTTGCCGTTTGGTTTCCGGGTCGTATTCAAAGACCCATGACTCGTCCTCGGTTATCACGGAATCCGGAAAATCAGGTTCGATTTGCACACGCTCCAAAAGTTCAGCGCAAATCGATCAGCGACGCTCCGTTTGGTGCTCTGTTAACACTTTGGGTACCAACTTTGCACAAACTTGTTCAAATGGTCACTAAAAATAGTATGCGCACTGGATTTGGTTAACTCTTGAGTAATCAATCGCACACCTAACCGACGGTGAGAGTTCAACAAGGTTCGCACTCGGTCCACATTTTTATCGGTTATCGCTGAACTCGGTCGTCCTTGGACGTCTTCTCGGCCATATTTAAACTTTTTAAACGACTCGTACACAATTGATTGCTTCATTGCTTCGTCCTCGTAAGATGTCCGAAGCATTTGTAAAGTTTCACCAGCAGTCCTTCCAAATTTAACGCAAAACTTGATGTTCACACGCTGTTCAACATTTCGTTGCATCGTGAGTCGTGACGCGTCACCCAAACAGAGTCTCATTTTACAAGCAATCCACACTCTCCGGCAGTTCGGAGGCAACTGAATATTTTTTCCCTGTTGTCTGAGATCCCTCTCCGACAATCCCGATAGGAGCGGCCGCCCGCTCGCGCTTCGCTTGGGCGGTAAAAAATATTTCCGGAAACTTCTTGGAAGCACCCTGTATATAGCGCAAACAGACCCGGGCTTAAAGGGTACCCTCAGCCCTTTATTCCTCCAGAACTCCAGAACTTCTCCCAAAGCAAAGTGTATTCCTCACCCTTTTTATTCGTTATCCTATTCCACTTCAGTGGTCGAGGCCAAAATATGATATGCTGAACATCTCTATCATTTAAAAAAAAACCGTATGTGACATATTCAGCGTGACGTTCACTAATACCTTCATGCCAAATGATACAAAATCGGTCTCCCTTTTTGAACATTACAGCAAATTATAAAGAATCAACCTCGATGTAAAAAACTTGTGGGCATTCTTTGGAATCAGAAGACTTTCTTAAATTCATATCGATTTCTATACAGAGCCTGCATTTATCTGCGTCAACTTCGTAAAATGCAACGTTCTACGTGTTTATGTATCGTTCATGAGATATTTTTTGATCCTAAAAATGTTCATTGTAATAATTGTGATGCAAGTACTTTATAGTGAAATCAGCAGGCAGGTATTTTCGATTCTATAATGAGACATTTGTCTTCCCTCTCATGTCATCCTCTCTGGTCTTCTCTGGAATTAGCTTCCCGGTTTCGTGATTATTCTTTCAACGTAAAGTCGTCCATAATTGTTGTGCTTTTATATCCTAGGGTGGAAAGGGAAAATTGTTGGGGCATACACTAACGTCTGTCGAGATTTTGGACCGTAAAAAGTTCTTCTGCTTCCTTCAATTTCTCTCTTTCGTTCTTCTAACATGTGAGAGCCAAATTCTTTGGTCTTGTTTTTCTATTTTCCAAAATTCTGAATGTATTGCCTTTCTTTCTGTTTCAATACAATTATCTGGGAGTTTGTTTTTCCTTACAATGAAAATGGAGACACAGAAGTGTTGTAACAAGTTGCAACAATTGCAGCTTCTTTTTCTTCTTTTTTTCTTCTTCTTACATTTAAGAAAGACTATTTTTGTGCTGTGTTAAAGGATTTTGGGATTTAATGAAGAATAAGAATGAATGAATCCATAGCGACGAGGACTTGTTGGATAAGGTTTTAGTACTTGAGACGTCGAAAGTTTGAGAAATATAGTTGAGCGTAACTTACCTAAAGTAACGATTCGGCTCGGCGATATGTTGGTGGAAGTGTACATTCAAAAACTGCCGTCTTGTTCTCAACAGCCCAACAGGTAAAGAAAGAATGTCGATTAGCTTCATTAAAGTGGAAACATGTCTATGATCCTTGGAGACATTGGGAATGATCAAGTGAAGTGTACATGTTGTACCCCTTGATTGAATCATTTCTACCACCCCACGTTGCCCTAATTGAATGAAACGGGAGAAAGTCGTACGCAGGAAACAACAAATTATGTCGTACACATGAAGCTCTACAAAATTGAAGGGGTACGTATCGAATTGGCAGAAACCTGATTCAACAAAGGACGAGACAAGGTTTCCAAGTCGAATGACGAGAAAATCGCCATCGCTGCTAATTCCTTCAGTATCGGATCTGAAAGGCCACCGACCGCTTATTCTCAGGATGAAAGCAAAACCGGAAAACTGATGGTTTAGTGGAAGAACATGGAAAAAGGAGTGGAATAAATGAAGTGATACAACAACCAGAAAAGGCATAGTGCCTTATTTACATCATCATACAGCTCGTCGTCTTTTAGAGTGAGAGCTGGTTGCAAAAAAGCTGGTCTATCGAGTAACAGCATGAAATGATCTTTAAAAGCTAGTACTTATACAGACCATTCATAAAATCTTTGGCTGCCTGGGCGGAACTTGTGCAGAAATTCGCCAGGCCCTCTCTCCTGAACATTTTTTGGCACGTTACTGTACCTATCGAGTAACAGAATGAAATTACTCTTAAAACATAGCTTTATACAGTTAAAAAAGAAAAAAATTATCTGCCTTGTTAAATCTTGTGCTATACCTAGGCAGAACACTTTTTATAATTTTTTTTTTGGCACGTTTCAGTACCTATCGAGTAACAGCTTCAAACTATAACCAAATTATAGTTTGAACATAACTTTATAAGAAAAATCATTGCTGCCTCGTTAAATCCTGTGCTAATGCCTAGGCAGAAAACATTCTCTTTCTCAAAGTGTTATGATACCACTAATACAACTATCATAGAAGTACTTAGGGATAAACAAAGAATCGTCCAATGAACAATAATTATATTGAATTCCACAAAATAATTTTATAACATAAAATATTTAGTAATAGTATACAGGGTGTTTTTTTGGGAGCTTTAGTTAGACATTTTTGAGAAAGTTTTATAGATAGGTTTTTGAAAATGTGAGCTTATGGGTTACTCTCAAAACCGAATCGATGTAAAATATTTTCAAAATGGTAGCGTTTCCGGAAATGCCGGAAGTAGCTGGAAACTTGGTTTTTTTAAATGGGAACTATTGCATTTTTGGATTCTACGTGACTTTTAATACCCACATGCCAATATCTGCAAGTTATGGTTTTTAAGTTATTTTCACTTATTTAAAAAAAAATGGCGGATGCAGACGGTAATTTAGGAATTGATTAGGTACTTGAAAACTGTTGCAGCTATGGCAACCGAGTATTCTCCAAGATACAATAAACCTCGAGCACTCTTGAAATACATCTCGATTCAAAGGATTTTAATCGCACCAGCAAAGCGAATTATGGCGATTAAGGAGGGGTTCAATTGTCCTAAGTAATAAAAATTTCATAATCGCACTCCCATATAAAAGCCATGTTAAAATTGGACTTTGGCATGCATTTCTGGAGAACTCGCTCTGATCATAGTTTTGCTCCGATCATGGAGTTTTATGTTTCAAAATGACCCTAAGAACATGCCACGGCTCATATGCCTAGTTTTAGCAAAAAGTATAATGTTTCAAGCTGTCTAGGATGTGTCAAAGTGAGACAGATACTGTTTTCTTGCGATATTTTGTGATTCTTTCAAAGTTACAATAGAAATAGCATACCCCAATGCGATATCGATAGGCATAATTGCCGTGAGGGTTCATCGGGGTAATTTTCAGATATAAAAGTCAACAATCCGACCAATACAGTGGTCACAGCGAGTTTTCCAAAAAATGAAGTCCGAGTATTTTCCAATGGCGAGTGTACTTTTGGCGTACTAGCAGGCAAAATTGCCGTTCCATCACAACTCTTTCGCTCAGGCTAAATTTCCTCGTAAATTGCTCTCATTATTCGAAAATTTCGGAATTTATCAAACAAATTCGTAGAGATTTCTTCAGTGGAATGGGCCAACGTAAACCAAAATCGTGCAGGTGAAAGAAAGGTGGCTAAGAAGAACACCAAACTGGGCAAACGTAAGAGAGCTTTGGAGGCCTTCAACGCGATATAAATCAGGGTGAATATTGGATCGAAAAAAGTTCTTGAACCCCCCCATTTGGCCCAGTCTGACCAAACAAGGTTCTCAAAGAATCTTCCTGGTTCCTCAACATTAGATATTCGCAAAACTCAATTCGTCTTGAGAGGTCAACTGGTTGCAGCAAATGCCCATTATGATGAGAAAATGAGCGATAATGGCTTTTTTTTAGGGTTTTTTAGATACAACTAATATTTACGCCCAAAGCAATTACCTAGTGGAGCACGCCGTGAAATATCCAAGTACATTAATAATTTTAGCTTCATCTTCAACATAGGGTCTTAATCTAGGTAATTGTTTTGGTGGTACAAAGCCTCCAATATTCGAACAATTTCATTTGGTCGGTTTCAATTGTTGGTACGTTCACTAGGAGATGGTCTTTCTGGACATCGTTCAATGAACGTATGACAAGCATGTGACGCGATTCTGTCCATTTCACAATAAATAACAATTAGATTTCAAAAATCTTAATATGTAAAACCATTGCGCGCCATTTTTTTCCATTATTGAAAACTTATGTTAACTTATAACAAGTGAAGGTTTAGTCTCACTTGATTTGTTCAAAATTCGATTGCCACGGTCCATGTCACGGTCGACTACTAAAAAATCCAAAAAACTGATATCAATGCGATGAAATTGTAATAAGTTAGAAACTATTAAAGATAGGGATAGGAACAAAATGGTTATTTCATTTAAAAAATCTGAGTTTTTAGTCTTTGAACTTTCCTAAATTTATAGTCCCATAGTTACGAGCTCATACGCAACTTAAATTTCTTTAAGTGCACCAAAAGAAAGCCTTATTCCTCCTCTATGCGCTGGAGAAAACTTGGTTGCCATAGCTACAACTACGGTTTTCAAGTAATGAATTCCTAAATTACCGTCTGCATCCGCCATTTTTTTTTAAATAAGTGAAAATAACTTAAAAACCATAACTTGTAGATATTGACATGTGGGTTTTAAAAGTCACGTAGAATCCAAAAATGCAATAGTTCCCATTTAAAAAAAACAAGTTTACAGCTACTTCCGGCATTTCCGGAAGCGCTACCATTTTGAAAATATTTTACATCGATTGGGTTTTCAGAGTAACCCCTAATCTCACATTTTCAAAAACCTATCTATAAAACGTTCTCAGAAATGTCTAACTAAAGCTCCCAAAAAAACACCCTGTATCCTATTACTAAATATTTTGTTATAAAATTATTTTATGGAATTCAATATAATTGTTCATTGGACGATTCTTTGTTTATCCCTAAGCACTTCTATGATAGTTGTATTAGTAGTATCATAACACTTTGAGAAAGAGAATGTTTTCTGCCTAGGCATTAGCACAGGATTTAACGAGGCAGCCATGATTTTTCTTATAGAGTTATGTTCAAACTATAATTTGGTTATAGTTTGAAGCTGTTACTCGATAGGTACAGAAACGTGCCAAAAAAAATTATAAAAAGTGTTCTGCCTAGGTATTAGCACAAGATTTAACAAGGCAGACAATTTTTTTTTTAACTGTATAAAAGCTATGTTTTAAGAGTAATTTCATACTGTTACTCGATAGGTACAGTAACGTGCCAAGAAATGTTCAGGAGTGAGGGCCTGGCGAATTTCTGCACAAGTTGCGCCTAGGCAGCCAAAGATTTTATGGATGGTCTGTATAAGTACTAGCTTTTAAAAATCATTTCATTCTGTTACTCGATAGGCCAGCTTTTTTGCAGCCAGCTCTTGGACTATTTGATGCTTTTCCACGTAACGGAAAAAGGTCAGCCATCATTCAATATTGGCGGAAAGCTGTTCTTAACTGACTTGTGTTGAAGAATAGAGAAGTTGACATTCACCCCTGGAGAATTGTATCTTTCGTTTTCGGTGAACCACCTTGAATTTGATTGCTTATACGACGTGAGCGGATTGAGTTGAAGGAAAAACTTTGTTACGTACAACTAAAGGAAAATTTGAAATAATACAGCTTTTTCTCGTAAAAATAAGTTTACTGTTGACAAATGCTACAAAAGCTATTATTTTTTGCCATATCTAGTATAAACATGCCCTAGTTTCGCTGAATTTGCACCATTTCTACCCCATATAATAAATAAATCATTGCATTTAAACAACTGAATTTGTAACATTAATTTAAGTACATCATTTCAAGCAATTTTTATTCATATAAAGACACGTAGCTATACTAGAGTTTTTCAAAATATTTCGATGTCTTAACCACAGTACGGCAGTTAAGCGAATTCTGTTCCTCTATTGCCTCAAACTAATCCGTTTATTTTGGGATTTACCTACCACTTTATCGAATTTCCTTTGTTCCTTGACGTCGTGCGTCGACGAAGACAGTAATGCGTGAACGTACACTAAAATATATATCATAAAGCTATTTATACCTATTAACCTACTGTAAATAAAACGAAACAAGTAAACAATGGGAAATTAAATAATATTTCGTAATTAAATAATATCATACTCGACAAAGCACTTTAATTAAATTAATGTTGTAAAAAAAACTTCGCAATATTCTCATTCAGGTTTCCACATAATATAATAATTAATTGAGAAATTTCATTATGGCGCAGATTGTATACAAACCTTCAATAATAAGCCACTCGGATTTAGAATTGTGTCAATTAATTTGGGTAACCGAGATGAAGTCTACAATTTTCAAGGTGAATGTGAGAAATTCGAATAATGATGAGATGAGATTAATATTTAAGTTCGAGTTTTAAGCAAACTTAGATTTACTGAAGTTTAATAATCAAACTTTTATGTAGGTAATGTAATATCGAAGTCAACTTTGCAGAGTAGATTGAATTTTGATAAAAGTACCTTTAGATGAATTTCGTAGTCAATTTATGAATGCTGCTGTACACACAACGGTTTACTATTTTAAATGCTAAGGAGCGGTTTCACAAAACTAATTAATCCAGTGTTACATTTGATCCTGGTGTTAAGGAATATGATTGGTGGACAAATTTTCATCGGCCAATTGATGCCCACCACATAGCCAATCATATTCCTTAATTAACACCGTGATCAAATGTAACACCGGATTAACAATGGATCAATGGAACCCACTCAATGTCAAATTATCAATGAATTTCATGTTAATCGGCTTAACTGAAATGTACCAATGAAGAAATAACCAATAGAAGTTAACCAGAGTTACGTCCGTATTGCTAGTTTCAGTACATCTTTCGGTAGATTACGCACGATACCTAAAGCTATTAACTGTACCATTCTTAGTTAGATAATAACCATTTCAATTTCTGGCCCAAAGTACGTTTACAACACTTTTCCTGCTCAAAAGACGTTCGTTTTTCTCAAATTAAAATAACTTTGTGGTGTACAAGAGTATTATGGGCTGAACCAATAATTATAATAATATTTTAGCGGTCCGGGCCTTCTAGGCTCTTGGCTTCTATGCCCTAACGGCTGGTATTCTCTATCCGCGCCACTCTCTCCACTCCTACTTATTTCAGATCTTCCTCCACAACTTCCAAGTACTTCTTCCTGAGTCTACCTCTATTTCTCTTCCCTTCTTTCGCTAGTTGTAGTAGTTGTTGAAGAAAATAGTTTCTTGATTGTTTCGCGCCATGTATTCAAAATATTTTTTGAAAACGATCCGCCTGAGATATTTCAGAAACCAAAAGGAAATTGAAAATTTTCGAAAACAGGTCCACTTATATGTCAAGGGAAAAACGGTTTCACCTATGATTCACACTTTTGACGTTTACCCCTGCGCCTCCACGAATACCTCCCCAAAAATTTTAAATGGAATGACCCATCGCGTAGTATCTTATAAGGATTATGGTGATGTATCACTTGCGCATTTTTTTAATTTAGCATTGAGAAATGATGAATTTTACATCAGGATAAGAATAATAAGTCCTTAACAATCTAAGTAGGCGTTGAAAATAACATTTTAACAAAACTGAAAAAAGAACATTCTCAGGAACTACTGAAAATGAGCACCATTGGCCTCCGTGCGGTAGTAAAGCCGGTTTTCAAATTCTTGCCTTACTTTCTGAAAAGTTTCTCGTGGAATGTTTCGGCACCCGTTGATAATTCGTTGACTCAAGTCATTTAAATCTATGGGTTTAGTCTTATAAACTACTGACTTTAAATGACCCCAAAGCAAGGAGTCAAGACTTGTGAGAATGTGAGCTCCAGTGATCGTGGAGGCCATTCGATTGTTCCACCTATACCAATCCAGTGATTTGGAAATCTCCGGTTAAGCCAATTACGAACATTCGCAGCATAATGCGGTGGAGCACCATCCTGCTGGAAGAACAAACCTTCTTCAATCTTCAGTTATTAGAGGATTGTTGATCAAGTAGACGTCACCATTTGACCATTTAGCGTTTCATTAATGACTAGTGAATCACCTTCCTGCCTAAACATTACTCTTTTGTGGTTTCTGGTTAAACTCCTCTCTTCTCATACGCTTCTCGTCGCTCGAATTACGTATATTCTGCTTGCTCACGTGTCCATTTAAGTAAAAAGTGCACTCATCACTGAAGCAAATCTTTTTTACTAAATTTGGATTCGAAACGATCATTTCGGTCATAGTTTCGGAAAATTGTAGTCATCGGTAGCAATCGCCGTCGCAAAGTTCTTGCAATATCTGCATCTTGTAATGGATAAATTTATGCAGCTTTGTCCCTTTGCATACCGGTTGATGCTGCAACCTGATGCAAGGAACTCGTTGGGTTGCGTGGTCAAATTTCCAATTACATACTCCCATCTCCGTCAGTACATCTACTACTTTATTAGCATGGATTTTATTCGTATTTGTGGGGACGCAGGCGTCAAAAATGTGAATCATAGGTCAAACCGTTTCCCCCTTGACATATAAGTGGACCAGTTTTCGGAAATTTTCAATTTCCTTTTTGGTTTCTAAAATATCTCAGGCGGATCGTTTTCAAAAAATCACCCGGTATATACAGGGTGATTCATTAAGAATGTCCAATCTCTGAATTGTAGATTCCAGACCTTAAAATATGATGATTCTGCCCAACATGCCTTATACAAATATTGATAGTTTCCGAGATACCGGGTGTTTACTGTTTAAAGTTTAAATATGAATTTTGATTTTCGGAATAAACATTAATTAATTAATGTGATTAAAAATAATAGAAAAGGGTTAAGTATTTCATAGGGAGAGATCTTTACGAAAACGGATCGTAAAGTGTATTGCAGTAAATGGTGGACATTTTGAACATTTACTTTGAAGTTTTTTATATTGATTTTTTAATTTGGCAATCCTCATGCAAAAAAAGGTAAAACTGCCAATTTTCACCCGGTATCTCGGAAACTAGCAATATTTGTATAAGGCATGTTGGGCAGAATCATCATATTTTGACGTCTGGAATCTAAAATTCAGAGATTGGACATTCTTAATGAATCACCCTGTATAAAAATATAAATAATTTGTCTGAATAAGCTGTGTACTATCGAGAATCGTGACATTTGCGGTTCGCCGTTGACTACTGGGGCTGCATTTGTGACTAAAACATCGAATGGTGGTGCGAAGAAGCTTGTCTGCACGTACTGTAAGCGTGATGAAGAAATGTATGAAGCTGAAAAAGGACAAGAAGAAAGGTTTTTCTCCGCCGACTGGCACTACGTCCAATTCCGGCTCGACGTCTTTTGCGGGAGCTTTTCACGTCCATGGCGGTATGTCTAAAGGCTGGATATGTGATAGCAATGCAAGCAATCATATGTGTCCTCAAAGATTCTGGTTTTCTAGGTATGTGAGTTTTGATAAACCAAAAGACATTTTCGTTGCAAACAATGACAAGATTCTGGCGGAATTTTGATTGAAATGCTAGTACATGGAAAATGGTTGCCTGGTGAACTGAAAAATGTTTACTAATGTGCCTGAATTGGCTGTTTGCTTGTTTTCTGTGCGAACTGCAACGATGTGTGGAGTGGACTGAATCCTAAGCGAGTCATCAGGGAAGTTTATGAGAAATGACCGGTTGATCGGTACTGCAATCTGGTCCAATGACCTGTATTCTTGTAAATATGAGAATAATTTCACCAAAAGCTTTAATGAGTGTCAGTTTTGCGACTACGAGCTATTCCCTGCAAATTTGGGATAAACGGTAGGGGCACCAAGACAAGCAACATGTGAAAACTGTACTCCAGAAATTGGGATTCCAATTCGCGGGGGGTAAGACAGATTTTTGCGATGACTGCGTTCCGGGCAAGGCCCATGTCAAATCTTCCCATACACGTTCAAACTGAACCACGAATATGGGTGAGGCCATCAATGCGGATGTAAAGTGAACCTGGATTTAATGGTGAGAAGTATTTTGTGTTATTCAAAGAGGATTACACCAAGTTTCGGTGAATATTTTTGCATTAGGAGAGCCCAGAATACTGAAACGTTTTCCATCTCGAAGGCATACAGCAATGTTGTAACCACTAGTTTCATTTCTATTTGTAAAGTAACAGTAAAACCTGTTCAAATGGTCTGGTCAAGTCTGGTCCACTGCCCCTACACTTACACTCCAAGGAACGTATACTATGTAGTTCTAGAGCCGTCTGTGCAATACACGATTACGTCCGGTGTTACCTTGATTCATTGAAACCCATGGCAACCATTGTAACATATTCTTACATCTGAGGTATGCACAAACACTGGCAACGGTCTGTAGATTGGGGTGATAAAGCTTTTTTTTGCATCGGGTTTAGAGAATCTTTTGAAAGCGTGTTGGATTCGCCCATCTGAAGGGTGCACGCATACGCATAAACTCCTTTCCCCTTTCTTCCTACCGCTAATGCTTTGACACTACCTGATATGGTTTCTCATCAAATCATTTGGGGGGGGGGGGGGGGGAGTCTAATTAGTATTTCTCATGGTTTTCCGGTTTTGCTGTTTTGGAGTTTTCTTCCTTTTTGTTCTTCTTCTCCATCTCTTGTCTTGCTTTCTTTTTCCTTTTCGGTCATTATTTCTCTGATGAATTTCTCTATGTCTGCCCAGTGTTTTTCCCTTTCCGTCGTATAGGTTACCATACTTCCCCTGTATTAGTCGCCCTTCCAGCTTTATTTCTACCATTTCCCTTTTGTTGGGCAATTGTCTGCACTCAAATATTGTGTGCATGGCGTCGTCGTCGGGCTCCCCACAGTACCAGCATTTAGGGTTTTTTTTTTTTGAATCGGTGGAGGATTTGCCAAAACATCCATGACCTGCCAGGGCTTGAACTAAGTAGTAGTTAAGTTGCCCTTTCTGTCTGTTGTATCTTGGTCTTGCGTTTTTAATGAGCATGTGTGTCCATCTCCCTTTAGCTGTGTTATCCCACCTCTCCTGCCATTTTCGCGTTTCCTGTTTTTTAGTTCTTTGATGTCTGTATCTTTTGCTTTTCTTCCTTGTGTATTGCGGTTTTTTCTTGCATTATTAGGTGAAGCGGTATGGTTTGCGTAATTATCAATAGTGTCTCGTTCGACACAGTCCTGTACGCCGTCCCTACCCGTAGTGTCAAGTTTCTCCGCGTTTTCATGATTTCATTCAGACACCTCTCGATGCATAGCGCCTCGCTCCATATTGGGGCGGCATACAGAACTATTGATAGCATAGCTTTTAGGAGGACTCTTCTCTTGTCCTCCGTTGGTCTTGCCTTGTTTGGTAGTATTCATGTGAGTGCTTTCGTTGCCCTCGTAGCCAGCTTTATTTTACGTAGGCTTTCGTCACCGATCAGCTTTAGGTCTTCTTTAGTTGTGGCTGCTGCCATTATGCAGCTACGTCGTCTGCATAACATACCACCCTTATGCCTTCCGTATATTTTAATGTCATCAGATTGTCGTATAGGACGTTCCAGAGTGTCGGTCCTATTACCGAACCCTGTGGTACTCCCGCTTCTGTTTCCTTGTACCGGTTTTATCCTCCTGTTACTTAGGTAATCGCTGATCACGTTTACTAAGTAGGCAAGTATTTTTTTGCGTTTCAGACTTTTGATTAGTGCTCAAGCTTGAATTCAATTACTTTCTCTAACGTCACTCTGAAAGTCCATCAGCAGAGATGCGTAGAGTGAGCCCAAATGAAGAAAAACTCTATCTTGCTGAACTGTTGTTGCACACTTACAGGCCTTCTAGCGCATTTTCCAACGGATACCTTTGCTTCGTCCTGCCATCTTATTCTGGGTCTGCCTTTTTTGTTTTTTCGTCATTTCTGCTACATTTATTAAGCTCTTACTTCTTGTACTTAGTATCCTTGGATCTATGGTACTGTTTTAGTCCATTGAAGATTTTTCCTACATTCGCAGTTCCCTCCTGTTGTATAAATTACTTTTATTTATCAATTCTTCTTGGATATTCGACCTATGTGCTCAAGTATCTTGAAACAACACTTTTACGTTGACCTTCCTTCCAATCAATATAGACTGATAGAATAGATATCTGTCATTAACACCATTTCATTCGCAAATGTCCATTTTATCTGTTGCCTTTTCGAGCTTCCCATTATAAAGGGTGTTATATTTTGTTTTGCTGTTGCTATAACTCGTTTAGCATAACCGTAAATAGGGTGAGACTGAGAACACACTCTTATTTTAAGCCTCCATTTGTTTCAAATTTCGCCGATTCTTTCCAGGAGCTTTGTCTGGTTTTACTTTCTATTTCTTCTTTTTTGATTTCTATTTTTTTTCGTCCGCCTCTTATTTCACTTCCTTCTATTTCTTCTAATTCCACATACTCAATGAAGTATTTTTCTATCTTTTCATTATCTCTCTAGTTATCTCTCCGTTTTCTGTTTTATTATTTATCCCTTCACGCGCCATGTGTGGTTTCGTGAATCGTCGCCATGCCCGATTCCTACAATTTTATATCTCAATTTTCCCTCGACTATATTTATAATTCTTATACATCCATTTTTTTATATATATATTTGATAATTTATTGTACCTCTTTTCGCTTTTTGCATACGTTTTCTTTTAGACTCTTACATTGTCTTGTAGTCCTTCAATTCCTTCCCGGTTTCAAATTAATAAAGTTTCCTGTGTTTCTCTTCTTGGAATTTGTCACTTTTTACTTTTCCTTTCCTTTTATGTTCATCTTTGATATTATATTTCATTATTTTTAGATCCATTCTCATGGATGGTGATCGCTCTTTTTTGAACTTGCCTATACACTCCTATATCCTTTGTATTGATTAACAATTAATTAACAATGCCTTTGTCGCGCCGTTCAAAACCTTTTATTTAATTAACAAATCAAAATTTGCTTTTAGGCTTTATTCTTGGATTCTGAATGTCTTCTTTAAATATGAAATGTTAATTAATGCCAAGATACCAATGATGAGCGTCAAATTTTGAACAAGTGTGTAGGTAGCTATTCCATTTATTATTTCAGTCCATTAAGGGTTTCCATTTGAAATTAAATTTTTTCGAAACTCTTAAATTAATTTGTAAAATGAAATTTTGAGAAAAATTACCGACTCTGTCTACTTTTAATTTACGAGTGGGTCTTCCAGACATTATCCTCCACCCTTACAAAATTAAAATGGAAATAAGGCTTACATACAACCATAAAACGTGAATAATAGACTATTGGAAAAGATAATAAGGGTTATGCCTGCCTGGCTTTCTGAGTAGCTTGATTACGGAAGTGTATTTTGTATTGTGCTATTGTATCCCTTTTTCGTGCTAGCCTGTGTCAAGGATCTTAAAAGTTGAATAACTTTATGTTCCACGGAATTTGTTTGTACAATTTGGAAGCTTTTGTTTATCGGAATTATGCTCTCTGATGTAAAATCTTTTTTTTATTGGTGTCCTATTTTAGCCTTTTAAACCACGCCCCAGCGTGTTTAAATCGCACTTTTTAAAACGCGCGTGTTTTAAAGTTGCCATGCCGACATCAACAAATTTGAAAAACGTGAATTCTATTGGTTATTGATCTGACAGGAGTACTTTGTTACGTCAAATAAAATGACAGATTGCAAATTAATTTCCATTTTTCTCATTTCCATGACAACGAAAGGTACACTGATTTCACATACGAATTCAACCATTTCACATTATTAGTTTTTATTTCTATTTTAATACCAGATTTCAAAGTGAACCAATAAAAAAAATAGCGTAAAGTATTCGTGGATAAATGGTCTTTAAACACTTGCTCAATTTCAAGCACTCCGGCTACGCCGTCGTGCTTGAAAACTCGCGCGTGTTTTAAAGACCTGTTTATCCACTTATACTTTAATATACTATTGTGACTGTAATTTCTGAGATTGCTCTGTTTTTCCATCCACAGATCTTTGAAATACAAAAGGATGCGTTTCCATGTGCATTTCTTAACTTTCTTCCTCTCTAGCACTTGGAATAATTGTTGATTTTTCTGCGGTTTTCAACTAATTAATTAAATTGTCATTTTTAGCTTAAGCTTAGTGCATAATGAGAAATATTAATACCTTAAGGGATCTTGTAGGATCTAGCGCGCTTCGCTTATACCGTAGTCACCTTTGACTTTGTGTGGAAATTCACTGTAGGAAGATAATCAAATTTGTATTAATTAATTAATCAATTTACAGACAATTAAGGCTTATGTTATCCGCGTGAGTTTAGATATTATTAAATATTATATTGTGTGCTTTCTGGGTCATCTAATTTAATGCGCTAATCTATGTTGAATGTCCATATATCTACTATAAATTTTTATTTATTATTACTTTTATAATATATAACAATTTTAATTAAGGATATATGTGGAGGGTTCATGATATTGCAATATCGTCGATTTGTATAAAATTTAATATCGTGAGACACCCTTTGTTAACAGCACATATTATAACGACGATCGATAATGTCATATTAAATATAACTTAAATACATATAATAATAAAATTTTTCTTACGTGAAATTATAAAAATCGTAATATTAACAAAAGTAAGCACAAAAAATAATCCTAGGAAATAATACACCGTTGAATATGGTCTTTTGTCCAGAATCAAATGGTAAATAGAAATACAGGGTGTCTCATTTAAAATATTGATATAAATTCTATTTAAAGTTCACAAACTTTGAATTCCCATTTTAAACACTCGGTGTAAAATTAATCACTTCGTTTTTTTTTTGTAAAGTAAAATGACATTAGATGAAATCATTTTTTTAAAGAATAACTCTTAGTTATGAATATTATAGTCCGGCCTTGAATTGTACAAAATTTTGACAAAATAATTAATAATTTGGCAACCGCCCATCCAATATCAAAAAAAAATCGTAGACGTGATATAAATATGGTTGGTCAATACATGAAGAAGAAAAAATACAGGGTGTGCCAAGTGACATTTTCCTGCCAGGTGAAATGCAACATATTGTAGATATAAAAATATTTTTAAAAGATGCATAATTCAAATATTTGAAACTTTTTTCTGCATCTTCAACCCACATTGAGTTATCGATCGATTACGGAACAGTGGGACACCCTGCACTTATATTTGAATTATCGCTCTATAAAAAAGCAAGTCGTAGAAAAAGTATAGTATTCTACTCGCATGTAATGGCAATTACTCACTCGTTTTAGCCTTAGACCAAATAATAATGGACTGATAATACAACGTTTAAAAACGCACCGTCGTGAAAAGAGTGAAAATATAATCGTGTCCTTTACCGTCTCGCAGTAGCCTTATGGGTAACGGTTAAGGATGCGACTCTCTCGCTTGCAGGTTTGCAGATTGGTGAGCTTTTTTTACACATTCCAGATTCCATTATTATATGGTCTAATGTTTTACAACACTCGCCTAGCGGCTTGTGTGGCAAACTACATCATCGTGAGTAATAGCTATCATTACATGCTCGTTGAATAATATACTATTATTTTTGAAGTTTCTATGATTCTTAATTTTTTATCTTTTTTCGTATCATTTTTCGTTGCCATCGTCGTCATCATGTGCTGGAAAGGTTTCGACCTGGTAACATTGCGTAAAACGCGTTCCGTTTGCAAATTTTCCGTAATTTTGTCTACGTTTGCGCCTCCAGGATTCCTGTACCTTAAAAAAGCCAAGAATGGTTGTGAGGTGAATCTTCATGTATCATCCATTGCTTCACATAGGCAGATGGTCTGCGACCATTTTCCTCGCAACTACATCACCGTTGAGAAGACACTGCAATGGATCTGTGTTTGAGATATTCGACCAATATCTTCAGTGACTTTTTTTGTATTATCTGAATCTTCCGTTTAACTGTTTTATATGAAATACCGCTGGGTGGTTCGGGTTCCATAAGTGGTTCTTAGCTCGCAGTTCTCGTCAGCTCGTCCGCATCCTGTTGTCTTGAACGATCTCCTTTTAGAATGAAGCGGTATGTTCATAATAAATGCTGTAGGAGTCGTTGTAATACCAAGGCGGGCCCTGCGATGCACCTTGTGTCTCCAGATTCCTTGGAGAACACCAATGTACTCCTTTTTCTTGTAGCCCTTTAGAACCAAAAACTGCGAAATCGGTATTAACTCAGTCTCTTTTCTGGTAGGCCCACCTTGCGAATCTATTGCAAAAGAGATAATTGTGGTTGTTCAATTTATAAGTAGTTAAGGAAACGACATAATATTGGTGTTTATCAAGGCCAACTTTCGATTATACTTGTTACGATATAGTTCTTTGTCTTTAGTGTGAAGTGACAAAAAAACCGATCCTTGTGGTCTCCATTTTTTTCTGCCCTCATCTTTTATTGTTAATTGGGTTACTACAATCTATTCAATAAGGACATTCAGTGGTAAATATGAGTGTATTATCGTTTACGAGAGGCCCTCCGCAGTGGGAGGGCTTTTTTGCGATTAACTTCAACACAGGTGAGTTATCCTAATCTAGTAGGTTCATTCTCTTAACTCTACAGAAAGATAGCACATTATCTATAGCCATCTGTAGTTTCGTTCGATCAACCAGTACATATTTATCTGTTTTTGCTTAATTTCTACACATTGTTTGGTATGGGGTCGCTTCATGTGAGAGGCGCATCCAGAGTCATTCTCGCGAAGAGATACCATTATTTGATTATCACCGGTTGATATTGAATTTTCCTGAGTCCACATGGACAGGCTTGAGTTCATTATTTCTTATCTTCCACTTCGAAATATCATTGCGTTGACACAAGTGCATCGTTGCCAAATAATTACTCACTCACCAATGGAATTTCCGTATCATCAAACGTAGTTATATTCCGTCTAGCAAATTGTATAGGACCCAAAATACTGTCCTGTGGCACGCCTACGAGTATAGCATTGATGCCAGAGAATTCCTCTTAATGTATCATCTTAAAATGAGATATAATTTTACTAATTCTAAGAGATCTACATTCTTTTGCAATAGCCCTTCATGTCACATCTTGTCGACTACTTGTGCTACGTCGAGGAACATAGCAGGACAATATTTTCCTTCTTCTATGATACGCTGTTGATAATTTAATTATAAATAAAGTTTTAATGAAATATATACTCTATAGATACTATAATTATTTAGTGAAAACAGATTTAGGCACATTTTTAGACACTTGGGGCAAAAATGTTTCAAACAGTGCAAGGTTAGGTATAGCTTTCCAATTTTTTGGCGGGTATGACTACAAAAAAGTATGATAGTTTTGTCGTGTTCCGGTAAAGATAATACATGTGATAAATCGTTCGGTTTAGTTTTTTAGATTCCGATTCAAAAATAATTATAATTCGAAGTGCATCCTTCGGGAGATATAGTTATAGACATGGAGGATCGGTTCTTAAAACCAACCGATATACCTTTAATAGTAACATCGAGAAACTCGAGTCCGGACTCTTTAAGTAAAAAATCGGATAGCGTGCAATTAATATCGACAATTCACGTAGAGGAAACGGATACGCGAAAGCAAAGTATAGATAATAGGGAATTAAACGATGCTCAACGTAGAACAAATACCGATCGTAAAACTTTGGGAGGATCATTAAAATACGAAATTGGCAGGAATAGATCCGCGTCAAATTTAATAAACATTCCAACTAAATGGTCAAGTGTACGTATAAAAGGAACGGGATTTAACGAATCGCGAAAAAGTGTTGTGAAGATCGAACCCTGTAATGGAGGTATCGGATTAACGGGGACTGATCTCAAGAGTACCAAGAACAATATAAAAAATATTGGTGATGTGAGTTAATTGGTGTTGTATTACGTTTCTTGTGCATGCTTATTGTGTCTCTGTTCTCAGCTTTCAAATTTAATTAGGGAAGCCTAGTATGTAATTATTGATAGGTATTCAAACTATGTCAAATTTGAAAATTGAGTTAATGTCCGCTTTGCACCTTATGATATATTACCCTCATTACATTAATTTACTGGTAAAATGAAAAGTGGTCCCTGGCACAGCAGAAGTTTAATTGTCGAGTCAGATTATCATTGTTTTTAGGAACAGCCTGTAGAGTGGCACGTTAAAGGAATGCACAACCATTATTTCAGGAACTGCGTGAAGCGTGTCCCTAAAAACGTTGAAATGCATCGAAATACATGCCTATACCTTTCTACATTGCTGGGTACGGCCTGAGCTGATGACCTTATATTTTTATAGTATAATATATCCCCAATGTCATCGAAGGACACCGAGATTGTTTAGCCGTTTACCTGTTTACGGGTTCAATGGCCCCCCAAAAATTAATGGTTAAACAGCTAAACAGGTTCACGGCTAAACAGGTAAACAGGTAAACGGCTAAACAGGTAAACGACTAATCAGTCTCGGTGTCCTTCGATGACATTGGGGTTGACCTACTTTTACTACATAGCCCACGTGAGCGGTTTAGTAACTGTAGTAGTGACTTTTTGAGTTAGATGTTCCATTGCTATACTACTACTGATCCTTAATTCCAACCCATTCCATACCCTTCATTTTTTTTTCTTCTTGATCCTATTCACCTCAGTCACTTTTTGTTACCTAGGATCTAACCCATATCACCCCGTGCAAAAAGTAAACAGGCTTACACTGAGACCACCAAGATAGTAGGAAGCATTAGTTTCTTTTGGTAGTTTCTGAACTTTTTGGGGTTACATTTGTCACTCTCCACACAATTTCATTATATCGGTTTTTTATGCATTTTCTCTTTTGCGATACCATAATACAAAAAAATAGGGGTCCGATGTGCGGGATGAAGGATAGAACCAACATGCTAAACAGCTCATTCAGGCAATTGAACAACAACAGCAGCTACACCAGGGAAGACCAAAGAAGCCTAGAAATCCTAGCAATTAGAATTTCTAGCTTCAATAAGAAGAGGCATGTTGAATGCCATGTTTATAGGCTCCATAAAAGGTCTAGCGTTTCTGGAACAACCTTTGTGTTTAGAGAACTCTACCTTCAAATTAATGTAGACTGCAAAAGGCGGGGTACTATCATCCTAGTTATTGCCGAGTTTCAAGAAGGCTCGAAAATTTTGGAACGCGTTATGTGGTATTTCACCACACGAAACTTTTCTTGCCTCCTTCCTTAGTACATTACAAGAGTCAGTAAAGTCCAACCAGTTGCAGCTGCAACTTTACTACCTTATCGTCCTGCGGGCGTTATTCACGGAGGAAGGAGTAAGTAATAATGTTAATGGCGAGCGTGGTCTGAATGTTGCTGTAGGGTAATTAGGGGAATCAGTTGAAAACATCTGCAAAGAGCAAAGGACACTACTAGCTTAGTTTGACAAAATCCGGACCTCTCTACCTCTAGGACCTCTAGATAGATAGCAAAACCATTTCAATAATGCACAAAATGGAAGTTCATGTAATTATTACAGATCATCCCTTAATGCTATTGGAAAAAAATTGGCTCTCCAACGCACACCCTCTAAAGCAGGTTGTTAATCCATTAAAGTTTTATCGGGTAAGTAGGTACTAAAAATTAGTTTAGTGATGGAAAAATCGTTGGAAACGCTAATTCCTACTGGAACAGGTCAATAACCGCAGATTAGTCGAATAGTGGCAAAAGTTCTGCAAATTTCCTGGAAAATTGCTGATGATCAGTAATATTCCGATGAGCTAAAAACCAGGTAACACCAAAATCTCATGCTAAGTAAATGGAGAAGTTGCTACATTAACATCTTTGGGGGGGAGGGGGGGGGTTACTTATTGAGAACCTGTTGTGACCAAGAATAGAATTCTCTATAAAAATTATGCACCACATTTTGCTTATTCGACTAGTACAGCGTATACAGCCTTATTAAGATACCTGAAAACACTGCAAACAAACACCAAAACGAAACTTTGGATGAACTATTTGTTTGCCACCATGAATATTATAGTAAAGTAGCAAACTCAATGTTAAAATCGATGAAGGACAACACGCTTAAGATAGGGCTCGACTACAAGACTTCAATTACGCACCTCCACTAAGAAAAATATTAACGGAAAGATGTGGAACATTACTAAATTAACATAGACCTCTGGTAGTTTGCTTGGTCTGGTTCACAGATGGCGCTGGGTGAGAAGTTTGTGACATATAAGCAAGAACAATTAAGTATGCTGCAGTATTTTCGATAGAGATTTATGTAATTCTAAGGTGCAATCAAGAATATTTGAAATTATTTTGTCTGTTGTCTGGAAAAAGGATGCCTGAACACTTTATCTGCTTTCTGGTCCAACTGACCTAGACACAGCAAACAAGCCGATCTGCTAGCAATCTGCAAGACCGGATCCTGGAATAACTAAGAGGTTCCGAAACTATACGTCATGTACTGGGCTGAATGAACAATTGATAAGGAGTTCGTCCTAAAGAAGAACTGAAGAACTACCTGAGAGGACCAATCTTAGAGAATCCGGGTCAGATGTGGCGTCCTCTTTTAGTATCTTCTGATAATTCTCATGAGAGGCATGATTTGGATAACGTCGCGGTGATGTCACCCCTCAATATCTGGCCAGCACTGCGCTTCTTAGTCCCTAATTTTTGTTCCACAAATAATCACCTACCACTCATTTTATGGAGGTTGCGTCAACTGCGAAGAAAGAAGTGCCAAAGTTGTCTTAGAGGAACACGAACAATGAATGTGGCGGAATAGCTCTCTAACCATAAGTCTTCCAACTCCCTTTTGTGCTCAAAATATTTTCGAATCAATCATACAGGATAGTTTCAAATTCTGCCAAGGGTGTTTAGAGCAATTTTCTTTATCCGACAGGCGAGGGGGAGGGATCCCAGATGAGTGGAAAGAAGCTAGGATAGTGCCAATATATAAAGGGGGGATAGGAAAGAGGCGAGGAGCTATAGGGGAATAAGCATTATGAGTGCAGGGTACAAGATATATGCGGAGGTGCTGAGAGCAAGATTGGAGAGGGAAGTGATCGATAAAAAGTTGGTACAGGACTGGCAGGCGGGATTCAGGGAAGGAAGGAGGGCGGTGGATAATATTTATGTGCTGAAGCAGTTGGTAAATAAGGCGATGGAGAGAAGATGGGGGAAGAGATATGGGCTGTTTATGGATATAAAAGCAGCCTTTGATAATGTAAACAGGGCGAAAATGAGGGGAATGTTGAGGAGATATGAGATAGGAGAAGAGCTGGTGATGGCGATAGAGGAATTGTACGAGGAAATAAGGTGTGTGACCGGAGAGAGGGGAGAGGAAGGAAGAAGGTTCTGGACGACAAAAGGCCTGAGGCAGGGATGCCCGTTGAGCCCAAGTTTATTCGCGCTATACATAGGGGATCTGGAGGAGGAGTTGCGGAGACACCAAAGAGGAAGGGTAGTGATAGGGAGGGTGAAAGTGTGGGTGCTCGCGTACGCCGATGATGTAGTGGTGGTAGCAGACAGTGAGAACGAAATGAGGGGGGCAATGGGTGTGATGAAGGGGTACTTGGGGAAAAAAGACATAGGGGTAAACGGGGCCAAGACGAAGATAATGGTATTCCAGAAAAGATGAGGGAGGGAAGGGAAGTCAAAGTGGTGGTGGGGGGAGGAGGAGCTAGAAAGTGTAAAGGAGTGGAAGTATTTGGGATATGTAGTCAGATATGATAATAAGGACGAGGGACACATAAGGGAACTGGCCAAGAGAGGAAATAGGGTAGTGGGGAGTGTGTAGGGGGATAAGGGAAAGAGTGTTCGGGAAGGACAAGGAAAAGAGGAGATGGTTATTTGATAAGTTGGTGAGGAGCGTGATGGGATACGAGGCGGAGATATGGGGGTGGAAGGAGTGGGAGAGTTTGGAAAAGGTGCAAAAGAAGTATTGGAGATGGACGCTGGGTTTGGACAGGGAGACACCGGGGTACATTGTGGGGGAAGAGGCGAAAGTGGAAAAATTGAGAGTGCAGGCGGGAAGGAGGGCAGTGAAGTACGAGGAGGAGGTCAGGAAGAAGGCAGAAATAATAATGGTGAATGAATGTATAAGGGAGATGAGGGGGAAGCGGATAAAGTATGAGCAAGAGGACAGGAGACTATATTACGAGAGGGTGGGGTATGCGAGGGAGGAGGTAGAAAGAAGGGGGGGGGGGGAAGGAAGAGAGATGGTAGAGAAGGTGGCCATGAGGGATAAGGATGTGCAAGGGCAGGAAAGGAGAGAGAAAATAGCCGGAGGGAGGTATAATGAGGGATATGGAGAGATCATGGCAGAGGGCAAGGCCAAGTACCTGACAGGGGATATGGGTCTGAAGGGAAAAAGAATTGTAGCGAGGTTTAGGTGTAGAAACGAGGAGAGAGAGAGAGAATAGGTATTGGCGGGAGGAGGAGGTGAGAGTTTGCAGAATGTGTAGGGAGGGGAGGGAGAGCATGGCACATATGTTAAGGGAATGCGAGGAGATGAGAGAAGAGAGAAGGGTAAGAAAGGAGATACTAGGAGCGAAGGGGGAAGGGTTGGGATGGATGAAGGAAGTGCTAGAAAGGAGGGAAAAGGTGGAAAGTAGAGGGAAGGACAGGCGGGAGTAGTTTTACGATGGGGAATAGAATCATGTATTTATTTGATTTATATGTAAAAAAAATACAATAAACCCATTTGATTTGATTTATCCGACAGGCTACTACTACTTTTGGGGTGAGTGAGACGTCATCTATCTGAAGCGTGGGAGACTAAAACATTATCATACCCTGAACAAACAAATAATTAATGAATGAAAACTTGTTTCAGCCTGAATACCCTTCTCAATATCTTATCTTATTGGAGGGATCAGCGCGTAGTTAGCTATCTTCAACCTTTCAAGACACTTCTGTCCTCTTTAGCTACAAGAACAACATCTCCACCTGCAATGTTGTAGACCCGAACTTCTTGTAGAATATTCAATACAGAATCTTCTCTTTAAGTGTTCCTTGAGCTTTTAACAGTATTTCAACCGCTGATTCAAGCTAGCTTCTGTCCAAATTTGAAACGCCACACTTATTGATATCCACAATAAGCATTGAGGACGAGAAAGGTATGAACGATTCGTCTTTGTTTCAAACGCAGGTGATTGAACGGTTGTTAAGGACGTATTCAAGATCACAGAGGGTCCTCTGAATTTCTTCAAAATCTAAAGAACTACGATCCCAAAAACTTCTCAAAAAATTTCACCGCCACGACTTGGATCCGAACTTGCAAAAGGATTGTAAAATTCTGACCCACAAAAACTTTTTTTTATTTCGAATACATTCGAGTTTCCCAATTTCGTATCCCATAATCTCACCCCACTCTCTCATTTACTTGGAAATGAATCGATTTTAGCACCTTTGCATTTATTACAGTGTTAATTTATGATAAAAGCTACACGTTCGTAAAAAAAGAATGTTTTATGTATGTTTTTTTTTATTAATATGCTAATTAGATCACTTCGTATACTTACTTCGTCTGATGCTATTATAGTAGTTTCACGTTATTAAAGAGGGAGACAAGGAACGGGTTTACATATGACGTAACATTTAAATCAGGCAGTGGGATCATTCCATAAAGAAAGACGTAGAAAAGTTTCTATTAACCTACTTTTTCCCTGTTTGAGCGCTATGTACCACTGTTTGGGCTTATAAGTGGATCGATCTCATTCAAATACTGAAAGAACGCATACCTGAGGACGTAAATTAAATTAAATCTTGTGAAAATTTTCATCAAAAAGGAAATAATGTGCGGGTACAGATAAAACAATAAAACAGAAAATAATTGCCAACGTAATTTCCCAATATGTTCATTCAACTTGCGAGCACTATATTGCGCAAGGAGCAACCTTTACCACATGTATTACGGATTATGTTCTAGGCCCTTAACATACTACAATAGATTATATGGTCACCGGGAAGCACTAACGCAATGTTCCTTGAAGCATTGCATTTAGAAAGTAGCGTCATTTCAAGTAGTCCAAATCAAGCACTAATCGAGAAGAAATCAGCTGCTTTGTGGCGTAAGACGTAAACAGTTCAAACCTAACCTACGTGGATATCTGAAAAAGCTTTTTGCGTACGTGGACATATTTACCTTCCATATACTAGTAAGTTGGTAGGAAATGGATTCGGGGATCCATTACCAGTCAATACCATAACTCGCTATAGATAAAGGTGTGGAAATAAGAGTAGGGTGCACGATAATATTTTATTTAAACTAATAATAACTTTCGAGATGTACCCACACGTCAATGCATTTCTGCTATCGTCTTGGTAACTTGAACAACTATAACTACAAGAACTATAAGAACCTTTTGGTCGCGTTGTTAACCAGTTTTGCACAAATATTTGCACCCCATCGTCTTTTGCAAATTTTATGGCACATACAGCTTCTTCAAGTGGTCCAAATAAACGGAAATCGCAAGCGTGTTGAGTCAAATGATCAGAGAGGGTGCACGCTCTGCGGTGGTGGAGGATCACAGATTTGATGGATTTTTTCCATCTTCTCGATCGAAATGCTCGACCTCTTGGGTTTATAAGCAAAATGGTGAAACCATGTTTCATCGCACGTCACTATACGTTTCAAGAATGCCTCTCCTTCAGCGCAGCCATTGCTTTTGAACGTAGGTAAAGAGTTTAATGATGTGTTGAACACTTGGCATTTTCGTCTAGAGTGAATCAGTTGATCAGTTCGCTAAATGCTTTCCAGAGTTACGAATGTTCAAACACGGATGAGCAATATCTGTTATAATGGTGTAAAGTTGAATTATTTGTTGAGGAAGATAATAGTCCACTGCGGTCCATTCTGAAGCTTTGCGGTTGAGATGAGAGTGTCCTCGAAAATCCATTGAGTGTTACTTTGGGATGAAATCGTATTGTTGCACCTAATTTTAAAATAAATTGTCGTTTAGATAGATAATCATGGAGCGACACAAGGTCCACTTTTCTGCAATCACCAATAAAAAGCACTAATTTGTAGTTTCAAGCACCGACCATAATATAAATGTAACATATTATAAACTGTTTTTCTCTTTGCTCTTTGGAACTATTTTCAATACTGTTCAATATGAATTTAAGATAATAAGGTAGTTATCTCGTGAAGTAATCTCTTTGATTGAACAATTGTTGTAGTGGTGCCTCCCTTCTTCTTAACATAAGTCATGTGGTGTTCAATAATAATAAACTGGACCCAAAGAGATACCTTTCAACGGTCTATATTCACTAATTCTTTTCTTGCCCCGAAGATGGTTAGGCCAAACTAGCCGAAACGTCGGCCTTTACGTAGTACGCAGTGTCTTATTAAACCATTACACCCAAACTCCTCTAGATGGCTCCAATACTAGGGCGACACCACTACAACAATTAGGACAAAAAGCCAATTTAATCCAGAATACCTCAAAATATCTACAAAGCACTATTGGGACACTAAACATCATTTTTAAATTTCTACGTTAACGCATACATTCATAATGATGAGCTCTATTTCTCAAGCACTAATAGGGCACCACTATAAAGGAAGAGTAAGCGATGAACGGCACCACGTGGCGATTTTACTGCAATCTACCGATTGAGTTCGGTAACTATGGCAGATCGTTCCGTCTGTAACAGAACCGACTGTAAGGTAGAAATGATGCGTCATCTATGGAGCTGCAGACATCCATCGTAAAATTGATAAAAGAAAACTCTAAACCTTCCCCATGTTTGTTTATTAATTAATTATTAAAAGTGCGACATGTTTCGACAATATAAACTTATCATCTTAAGGCAGTAGATGGTAAAGAATATAAATAATAAGAATGACAAATAGAATTTATGTCAATTTTTTTTATCCATCGTAAAAGTTGTTAATGTGTAAAATAATGTTAGTGGCTCTGCTCAGAGACATATGGATAAACCATGAGAGGTAAAACTTTTGCAAGGAGACGAGGGGATGCTCCTCGAATTATTTCCTGACGAGATGCGTTGACAACCGAAGCGTTACAGGCGTCTACGGATTGGAGCCAATATTTGGTTGCGTCCAGTTGCAATATTTTGACCTCGTCCGTCATTTTGTAAGCGTGTATTTATAGGTCCGTTTTTTGGAAAAATTGTGAAATGTATGGCCTGGTTGGACAAGGACGAAATTCCTAACTTTTATCGTCGTTTATTATGTTTTATTGACCAACCAACCAAACAAATTTTCTTTTGTTTTAGTAATTATGATTTGTATTTGTTTTGTTTCTACTGTAGGGCGCGGTAAAACTGGCTACAGACTTACCCATAGGATGCCTTTTTCGAAATAAAGATTACCGCAACCCACAAGAAGCTAACGATCAGTACATATCCGACTTGGTGACGACCTAGGTCAATAATTGGACACATACGAATTTACAATCCTTTTAGCATCGTACTAGTGTGAAACGGAAGATGGCAGAAGCTGCCATCAGAAAAATTCTGTGCGGAAAATATCTACATAGTGGAGAACCACTATGATGAACCTTGGGTGAAAGTATCTCAGAATCTTTTTAACCAAATCACATCGAAGCGGGACAATGTCGCGGACTAGAGGGCATCGGATATGAATAAACCTGCATACCGTAGTGTTCAACAATTAGCTAATAACTATTGAGAACAAGACCACCCCTTGAAAAATGAAAATCCTTAAAAAAGTTGATGAGACGATGGAGAACGTCAGTAAAAGGGCTGAAATATGTGGAAGTATATAACACTCGGGGGCACCAAGGTATTAAAGAAAAGGATAATCATGTATAGTTGTCTCGAGCACTAATGGAAAGTATGTGATTGTATTAAGAATCATACCATATAAAGAAGAGAATGGAAGAAAACGTGATATCGTTTTCTTTCGATTACATCAGCGCCTAGGCACTAACTAAGCATGCACTAACTTAGTTATTTTGCAACCTACCTCGCGCTCTCACCTACGGCAGACTTTCAACTTGTAACTTCGAAGTTTTATCGAATTGCCACTTATTCCTTTGTTGAAGATTGTGCAAATAACCTTCATGGTCCTCGAGTCGGATGTATTTTTGTGAGAAGGAATAATTCGATTTTTCTTGCATGGACAATGAATCACAACCTAATATTTAAACAATATTAGGAAAAACAAGCTAGATTTAGTGCTATTCAACTGAAATGATATTGCTACCAGCATTTCTTAATAATAATAACACGAAACTGTGACATAACGCGACGCCGGCGGGTTTTGTTACAGATTTATTGTAAATCAAGGCGAAACCCTTCCCTCTCCTCTTAAAGTACGATTTATTTGCTTCAGAACTTGAACGAAAAGTCCTTTCTGAACTACAGAAATATCATATTTTATTAGTTTTTCTTGTTTGTATCACTTCTTCTTCTATCAAGTATAGTAAATCGATTAGAGATACGTTACGTTGCTCTTGAAAAATCGCGTATACAATATTTGTAAAAACTGGGCGAAATTGTGTCCCGGATAGATATTGATTAAAACACTGATCATTTATGAAATGATAATCTACTAATTAGTACGAGCTCGTACCACAGAGACAAATAAACTTTATTAACAATATGTATTAATGCAATTCAAATTGACATCCCCCTTTTCATTGGAGCAGTTGTGGCCGCATTAATATTAATGAGATTTTGACAATGTCGATTCGTTACTAAAGTTATACGGCGTAATAATTACGGGCGAGACAGGTAGAATGAAATTTAAAGTTTCAGCAACATTGTGGGATCACTAATTTTATTATGCAATAGTTTTAAAGTGTCTTGTAACGTAAAAACACAAAGTGTAAGTTGAACCTATCTATCTAGGTACCTAGTCGTGTTCCCTTCCACTTTTATGTCATTTTCCGCCATTTTCCTTCCAGTTATCACCATTTTTAATTTTTCTCGGTTTATTTTCACGTTAATCTTCATTTTACCATTTTACGTACAAAGTGATATAATAATGAAACGTCAGCGACATTTTTGATATTTTTTCCTTCTTTTTCTCTTCTTTTATTTTGAGTTTATATTTTCGTTCAAGTGTCCTCATCTTATTTCTTCGTTCTTTATTCTGTGTAGAATTGTAGATGCGTTAAAGTCATTTTCAGGATTCAGAAGCCTACCTAAAACCTTTGCTTGCGAGGCAAGGGCACCGCCAAGGGGGGGTGGTGGTAGGGGGGCGATCGAAAAAGAAAAAAGGCAAAAGTTATTAAAAAGAAAAATAATTTTTGTACGAAATCTTGAAAAAACGCCAGAGCCACGAACCCCAATAGTACTCGCCCATCCTGGGAAAATTTTCTGGCGGCCCCCTTGTTGGGAGGCCTTCTGTCTTTCTCCATATGTTCACTTTGCATGCTTTGGTATTGCTCTCCAGTTTATTTCTAGGATTTGCAGTCGCAGTATGAGGACCAAATTGAATTCAATTGTTTATTTCAATCTCTACGCCCCTTTTTGTTTAGTTGAGCCTAGGTATATTCTGAAATTTGTGCTCTGTGATATTATGAACGGTATGGGGGTGAGTGAGTCTTCCAATCTGTATTACATTTATTGTCTCTTGAGATAAGGCCTGCGCCATTTTTTTGACGACTTTCCTCTTCATGAAGATTTCCCACATTTTCTTTCTCAGAAAACCGTGAAAGCTTCTTCTAAATCAATTCCACTTATGTATGTTTTATTAGTTGTCATAATTTCTTTTATACACATCATTACAAAAATGCAGTCTCCCCCTCTTTTTCTGTTCACTCCCTTCACTATTCTATCATCAAGCAGTCTTTCCATATGACCTTACCATTGAATCCTTCGGGCTTTAATTACCTGGATTATATTTGGTTCACTTTATAATTCAAATAGTTCTAAGACTGTTCTTCTCTCCCATACTTCGTCCATTTTCTTTGCTCCATATATAATTCTCCTGAGCATTATTCTTTCCCATACTTGCATTGTCTTCTTTGTCATAGTCCATGTCACAGTACATCTACTAAGTACCTTTAGCTATCCTCAACTGTATTTCTCTTTCCTCATTACATTTATTATTTATTGATTTAATTTATTATTGATTATGTGGTTAGACGAAACTGAAACAAAAGGGAGGAGTGCTAAATGGGGAGGGTAAGAAAGTATTAGAAATGTGTGGGGACATGGTATGGGGCATTCATAATGGAAATGTGGAAGAGGGAGGAAGGGGAGATTTTACATGCCTAGGAGGAAGAGGGAAATCCGTAATCGACTATGTGTAAGGGACGAGCTAGGGGGTAGGGAGGTTGAAAATTTGAAGGTGGGTGAGGAGGTGGATTCAGACCATATCCCATTAGAAGTAACGTTAAGAGGAAGAAGTTGAGAGAACGAGGTGGTGGAACGGAAGTGGAAAGAATACTGAGTATGGAATAAGGAGGATATTGAGCTAATATGGAGAGGATAACATGGAAAGGGGAGGGAGTGGACGAAGCAACGATAGAGACGATAGAAAGAATGGATCGGGCGATGGAGATGAGAAGATATGAAATCAGGGAATATACTGGGGGAAAAGATCAGAAATGGTGGCACAAGAACTGTCGGGACGCAAAGAGGGAGATGAGGAGATGAGTGAGGAGATGGAGAAAGGGTCTAATGGAGATAGTAAAATACAAACAATTGTAGAGGAGGTTCCGAGACGAATGTCGAAGGGGAAAGAAGAGGTACAGGGAAGAGATAGTGGGAGATCTAAGGAACGGAGGTCAGATATGGACTTTCTGAGAAAAAGAACGAAAGGAGGGAAGAGAAGGGCATGGGAGATAGATATAGAAAAATGGTGTGAGCATTGCATGGTGGTGTGTCTGGGGGTCGTAGGGAGAGTTCATATGTATCGCGGAGGGAGGGAGAGGCGAGAACGGAGAGGGACGATGGTATAACACAGGAGGAGTTAGAAAAGGCGATATGCAGACTAAAAAGGCGGAAAGTAGGAGTGGTTGATGGAAAGACAGGGGAAAACTGGAAATACATGAGGAACAGGGCGATGCGCTCAGCCCAGGGTTGTTCTCCTTATACATGGGGGATAGGCTGAGGGATGCGCAGAGTGGCGGAGTTGTAATTGATTGCAAAAACGGGAAATGGGATGAGGGGGATGATAAGGATTGCCAAGGGGTTTTTAGACAAAAGAGGGCTGGAGAAAAGGGGGGATAAAACAAAGATCGTAATTTTTCAAAAAAGCAGGGGCGGCGCGATGAACAAGTGATGGAAGTGGGGGAGGAGGGGATAGAATGTGTGGGGGAAAGTAAATATCTGGGGTACCTGATGAGATATGATAACAAGGATAACGCTCATGTGAAGGAATTAGGGAAGGAAGGGAATAAGGCATTGGGATAGATATGGGAGATGGGAAAGAAAATATTCGGCAGGGACGCGTTCGCATTCGACCTGACATCAACGAACAGCGGCAAGTTCAGTGGTGCTGTGCAAGGAGTTCTACTACAAGTCAGTACTCGAATTTGCGTGCAGACTACCATATTCACGAGCTGGTGCTGAACCGTGTTTTTCGCAATCTACCGACCTTTGGTCGCTCAACAGATCCAACTGACACCCTGTTCCAAGGCTTGTGAAAGAGGTGGCCGAAGTTGTACTTGAAAGCAGCACCACCAGCTGATTTTGAGCGTCTGTCTGGATTGTCGGCTCAGAGAAAAAACATACTGGAAGCATATCTGAATGGAATTGTGATTTCCCCGCTAATCCGAAACGATTACAAGGAGCTTGTTCAACTGACACTGATGTTTCTCACTGGCGACACAACAAGATTCAGGTTCAGACAAGTTGCTAAAGTCACCTAAGCTCGGTGGATGTGCCGCCTCATCAATTCATTCAAGGTCTATTTCTTTAGACACCAATTCAAATTTTTTAGATTTGGCACATTCGTTAATGTCCATCATCACGCTTTCAACTGACTCACCAAACAGCGATAAAAACTTTCTACATGGATGTGCAGCATTCCCTTAAGCTTTATCGAGAAGTAGGTGTGTGGGCACGAAACGAACATTATAAGGCTGCATTAAAAGAAGTTCAGAATCTGAACATCGTAAATGGCAACGCTGAAGGAGAAATTGTCCCCGTTAAGTTTTCACTGAAAAACCCACGGTCCAAGACTGAACAAGGACTTCTACATGTAGTTTATTCGATTGAAGCGTATCGCACAGCAAAGAAGAAGACAGTTGAAATTGCTACTCTGGTCGAACAAGACTGTGGACAAGTCTTGGAATATGATGAAGAAGAGAACTTTGATTTTTCTTTGCCTTTTTTCTCTTAATTTGTATCTTGATTCGTTGTTTTCCACAATTTCTTCCAATTTTCTTTAATTTTGCTTAAATTCTGCATATAATCGTTGTTTATTCCAAAGAAACATCTAACAAAGTAATACTAAGTGAAAAGCTGTTATTGTAATCTAAATAAACTATTTCATGCTTAATAATACTTGATTGAGCTTGCTTTATATGAACAAATTCGGGGATGTGGAGGAGGAGTTGCGGAGACACCAAAGAGGAGGGGTAGTGATAGGGAGGGTGAAAGTGTAGGCGCTCGCGTACGCGGATGATGTAGTGGTGGTAGCAGACAGTGAGGGGGGCAATGGGAGTGATGAAGGGGTACTTGGGGAAAAAAGACTTAGGGGTAAACGCGGCCAAGACGAAGATAATGGTATTCCAGAAGAGAGGAGGGAGGGGAGGGAAGTCAAAGTGGTGGTGGGGGGAGGAGGAGTTAGAAAGTGTAAAGGAGTGGAAGTATTTGGGATATGTAGTCAGATATGATAATAAGGACGAGGGACACATAAGGGAACTGCCCAAGAGAGGAAATAGGGTAGTGGGGAGTGTGTGGGGGATAGGGGAAAGAGTGTTCGGGAAGGACATGGAAAATAGGAGATGGTTATTTGATAAGTTGATGAGGAGCGTGATGGCATACGGGGCGGAGATATGGGGGTGGAAGGAGTGGGAGAGTTTGGAAAAGGTGCAAGAGAAGTATTGGAGATGGACGCTCGGTTTGGACAGGGAGACACCGGGGTACATTGTGAGGGAAGAGGCGAAAGTGGAAAAATTGAGAGTGCAGGCGGGAAGGAGGACAGTGAAGTACGAGGAGGTCAGGAAGAAGGCAGAAATAATAATGGTGAATGAATGTATGAAGGAGATGAGGGGGAAGCGGATAAAGTATGGGCAAGAGGACAGGAGAGTATATTACGAGAGGGTGGGGTATGCGAGGGAGGAGGTAGAAAGAAGGAGGGAGGAAGGAAGAGAGATGGTACAGGAGGTGGCCATGAGAGATAAGGATGTGCAAGGGCAGGAAAGGAGAGAGAAGATAGCCGGAGGGAGGTATAATGGGGGATATGGAGAGATCATGGCAGAGGGCAAGGCCAAGTACCTGACAGGGGAGATGGGACTGAAGGAAAAAAGAATTGTTGCGAGGTTCAGGTGTGGAAACGAGGAGCGAGAGAATAGCGGGAGGAGGAGGATAGAGTTTGCAGAATGTGTAGGGCGGGGAGGGAGAGCATGGCTCATATGCTAAGGGAATGCGAGGAGATGTGAGAAGAGAAAAGGGTAAGATAGGAGATAGTAGGAGCGAAGGGGGAAGGGTTGGGATGGATGAAGGAAGTGTTAGAAAGGAGGGAAAAGGTGGAAAGTAGGGGGAAGGACAGGCGGGAGTAGCTTTACGACGGGGAATAGAATCATGTATTTATTTGATTTATATGTAAATAAAATACAATAAACCTATATGAACAAATTCGTAAATATTGATAAAATAGAACACTAGCGACCCAAGTCAAGCGTGCTCTCTCTAGCAGCCGAGAGAAAGTGTGTAGTGAATAGGAAGTTGGTAAGCTGCAATATCCAGAATTTTTTTTCCAAATACCTTGCGCGGTTAGGCCTATGCGACCTATCGTCCAAAAGCTGTATTTTGCGCTATTTTTTGACTTTCAGCGCATGCGCAGCCAAACCGGTTGAAAATTTCAAAAAAATTTAATTTTTTCAAATACAGCAACATTGATTTAGTAAAACACAAGTGTCTTCAAAACACAATCAGGACACAGTAAATAGTGGTAAACAAGCTGTCACGCACTGGTCTGTTTTGGGCCGACTTGGACAGGTGGCGCAAATTTTGGGCTAGTCGAATCGAGTTGAAAATTGGTGTGTGCACTTTTGAACCCACACCAGGTCGTAGTGCTGTGCGAAACTTGCCTGTTTTCCAGCATGTCTAATGTACGGTTATGTGGTATTGTAAAGTGCAGTGAGTAATATTGTAAAGACACTTCACTATTTCCTTTTAATATTAAATTTCGACATTCTTGCATCGATCTGCTCATTTTCATGAAGCTTCGCTTAATTAGCATACCGGGAATACTTTGAGAATCTCCCGTTTATGCTTCGAAAGAAAAATGCCCGTGGATTTTATTCGTCCTCGTAAAGGATTGTTGCTCAATAATATTCGGGTCGCTTCATATAAAATTAATGTTCGCGTTTTTACGCACGTAAATTTATTGCTCGCGTGTACGATATGTTAAATTTATTGGAGAAAAGTTAGTAGGTAAAACAGAAATATAGACGGTTTGGCCTATTCTCGAGAGAGATTGTTTCAACATCGCACGAAAGTACTTACTTACTTTCCACATGTTTGTATCCTTTGAAAATTAATGTGGCGTATGCTAGAAAACAAAAAGGGTTGCAGTTTGATAAATAAGTACAGAAAGGGGTTGGTTAAAGTATAGTTTGCTCTTTGCTATACAAAGAGAGGAAAATTACACGTTTCCTTACATCAAAGGTAAGAAAACCACTCCAACCCGTTATTGTTTCCCCTTGAGGTTGATCGTAAATGTAATTTTTCTTTTCCAATTCTCTACCGACTGTGTTAAAAGGGTGTGACAATGTTGTTTGTGTTGATGTGATTGGTGTATCATTTAGTGTATAAATCGAACGTCGATACTTAAAAAATCCTCTTTCTTTTTCAGGTACTATCCTTGGGAGCGGATGTTTTACCCGAATACAAACTCCAAAATCCCCAGCTCCACACTTGGACCATTCTTCACTATTCGCCTTTTAAAGCCGCTTGGGATTGGCTAATATTAGTGCTCGTAATTTATACGGCAATATTCACACCGTACGTTGCTGCCTTTTTACTCAGCGAATCTGATTATAACAGTAAGAAATCGAAGAGGTATGGTGATGATCCGATCGTGCTTATCGACTTAATAGGTAAGTACGCAGCTTTAGATAGAGCTGCGCCATCTCTTGTATGTTTTTAAAACCAACTACTTCCATTTGAGGGTTTCGTTTCACAGTAGTTCAACTGTAGTAAAATTATTTGAACAATACGCGTTCGTTCATTTAACAAAAGCCAGAAACGCATTCAATTACAAGTTGATCTCGACAATCATGATGCAATTTGATACAACTAGTTAGTGTTTTCTGATAGGTAGCAGTGCAATTGGCGAATATGTACTGTAGTGTAAGCTCACCGCACGCTTTCAATTCGCTTTCCTTTTGTCTCTATTGACCTTACTTCCGGATTTCCTGCTCCGTTTGTTCCATTAATAAGTTTGTCTGCAGAGTGGTCAGATAAGGCCGATGTTTAGAGAAAAAGTCACTAAGTGACCTTGAGAACTGAATAGATGTAGGTAAATTGTAAAACTAACCTGTCACGGTAACTTCGCAGCTTCAAGAGCAAACTTTTTTCCTTGCTGAAGTGAAAAATGATGAAGGCCGTAGATCGAGTGTAGAGTACCCCAACGATCTTGGAGTGGAAGGTTACGCTAATATTAAGATAAAATCCACTTCGGCGATTGAGCGTGTCAATGTTGAACGAAAAGTCAACATTTTGTCAAGGGACAGGAATAAATCAGAAATAAAAACAACAATGTATGACCTACAAAGGTGATAATTTGAACTAAAACTAATTTACAGATATTTATAGATGCTCAACAGTTGGGGTAATGAGAGAAAATATTACGAAATTACGTATTTTCGATCTGTTTCCATCATTATGTACAATAAAGTAACCTTTTCATCTATAAAAACATGATTTGATGTGTTTATGGAAAAAGTTTCGACGTTTTTCTAACCTAAAAGCAATTCAATTAATGTTTTGTGACAGTAATATGGGCTTTCTTGCACCCTGAAATCTGTTTTTGACTACTATAAAAGTTCTAAACATTAAGCTTTCAGATAAGATCAATGGCAGTTTGTACCCAAAAGCTTATTGTTGTTTTCTAATTGACAGAATTATTTTTGTGTGTAAGTATTAGAAAAAAAAGTACCCATTGTAACATGATTCATTCGGTTCAACATTACTGGTGTTACACATGACTCATACATCATACAGGGTGGACCATTGAATAGCAAACACGCCTGTTTTGGTACCTACACTTAGACTAGTGTTTTAAAAAAACGCTCGGACAGCTCAATTCTTAATTTTTGGGGGACAACTTTTGATGTCAAAGTTCACATTGACACATCAACCCCCTAGCCCTAGCTCCAGAAACCCCTAACTCAAGAATTTAAATAGCGAAGGCCCGCAGTGCAAAAAAACGTTTCTGAAATGTTTTAGAAACGTATCTCTAAAACATGAAACATCTCCGAAACAGCGACAAAAACGTACCATACACATAACATAGATGTTTAATGTCCGCCTTCAGAAACCTAGATTTGAAACAACAAAAATTTTGGATAAATATGTAAAACATTCACATTGAAACGTGTATTTTTAGTTTCTTACGATATGTTTCAAGTGATTAGGTTTCTAGTACAACGCTACTAAATACAAGTAACATTAACTTTGAAAGATGACTATTTTGTTTCAAACGAAATATCACATTTTAATAAAGTTTCTAAAAGTACGTTATCACTAAAGCTAGGATAGTTAGACAAAATGAAAGTTTAAAAAAGGCAGGCAAAAAGGCATAACAAATAATTTAAAAAAAGCATCTAAAAAGGACAAAAAGGGCACGGAAAAGCGGAAACTGTCGAGACAAAATCAACACATACATATTCAATTTAAGTATAGACAAACATTTATTTGAAAAAGTAATTACAGTTGATAGATGCTATCTGCTGGTATTCTTTTTCAATAAAGTTTTCTGGCTAATTAAAATACGCCTAACACGGAATAATGACTAAGGGATGCAGTTTCAACAAAGACTGTATGTAGGTTCAGAATGGAGGTAGAAATAATAGAATGGGAAATATTTCAAAGTAAGGAAAATGACTCATCCGAGTTATTATTATAAGAGGCTTAAATATTATAGACAACGTTTGTCTTCAGTTTGTATACCAAATTCCTTTCCCTTTCAAACAATATGCTTTGTTAGAAATTACCCAGAAAAATATACCTATTCTACACATTCCAAAAAATATATCACAGAGATATATTTTTGGATACATATCTAAAACGTTCACACTGAAACGTGTATGATGTGTTTCTTACGATACGTTTCAACTGATAAGGTTTCTGGTACAACACTACTAAACAACTCCGTAATGTTAACTTTGAGATATGACTATTTTGTTTCAAACGAAACATCACATTTGTAACGTTTCTAAAATGTTATACGTTATCATATTCCAAAAAATACATCACAAAGATGTATTTTTGGATATATATCTAAAACGTTCACACTGAAACGTGTATGATGTGTTTCTTACGATATGTTTCAACTGATAAGGTTTCTGGTACAACACTACTAAACACAACTCCGTAACGTTAACTTTGAGATATGACTATTTTGTTTCAAACGAAACATCACATTGATAACGTTTCTAAAATGTTATCCGTTATCACATTCCAAAAAATGCATCATAGAGATGTATTTTATGTAACATATCAATTGAAACGTTCATTAGACATTACAATTTATTCGCTTTCGACAGGAATGTACCAGTAATGTGCCTTAGATGTTTCTTAGGAGTGTTTCATTTGTAACCCTTACGCAACATTTAGAAACGTTTCATGGATGTACTGTGTTCAATGGGGGGGGAGTTGAGCGACCCCTGGTTTGAAGCGTCTTTCAATTATCTATGCGACAGAATGGCAGAAATTAGTAGTATTCAATTTTTAGAGAATCAAGAGATCTTTAAAATGAGGGTCATCGACCACCTTACCGTAATTTTTGTTTTTGTTGGGGGTTGTTGGAGCTAGGAGGTTGACGCGACAAAGTCAAATTTGGCATCAAAAAATGTACTGTTAAAAAGGTCAACGGTAGCATGTTTTAGGATTTTTCCTAAACAACGCCTCCACCTTAGTTAATCTAGGGGGTGCTTTTCATGGGGACGGAAAAACTTTTGAATAAAACTAATTTCGGCCATGCTGTCGAATAGACGCTTCAAATGGGGGGTCGCTCGATCCCCTTTCACTATTTAAATTCTTGAGTTAGGGGTTGCTGATGCTAGGGGGTTGATGTGTCAATGTCAAGTTTGACATCAAACGTTGTCCCCAAAAAATCAAGAATCGACTTGTCCGAGCATTTTTTTAAGGAACTAGTCTAAGTGTCCCAAAACAGGCGTGTTTCCTTTTAAATGACCCACCCGGTATAAATTATTTATTAATTACTGTGTTGTGAATTAAAGTTAACACATTTACAAGTATATACCATAATTATACTGAATATACACATGATTACATATTAACTTGTGCTTAACTCGTGGAGGCTGGTAATAGTGGCCTCAATATGAGTCTAAGTAAATGACCTTAGTTAGTTTCCTCGTCTTGGGGTAGCTTTTTCTTGAGTCTTTGTTGGATATTGTGCTGACAAAAGTTATAAATGTATAGCTCCTTCGCACTTGTTGATATTTGAGAAGAAGTTCCTGGTGCTCGTGGTAATATAGTTTTGAATTAGGAATACTCCCAGCTCATGGTGCAGTTGTACATTGCGATGTACCATCACTGCAATTGGCAGCACTTTTTTCTGGAATCTTTGGAGTTTTAAGATATTTATTTTTGTGTTCGTGCAGACTGGGGAGGCGTAAAGCACTTGAGGTCGCAATAAGGATTTGTACAAGAGGATTGTGCATTGAGGTCTGAGTGGGGTTCTTGCGATTGATGATTGGATGGAGTTGTCTTAGCCTATTATGGCATTGTGCCAGTTTTTGATTGACGTGGTAGCTCCAAATTAGTCTTGTGTCCAGATATTAATCTCTGGGACTCCATTGATAAGGGTGGGATCGAAAATTTTCTTTAAAGTGAAGATTAGAATTTAGACTAGAACATTGATGGGAACCAATACGACTCATATGGAAATCTTTTACAACTCACCCCTTAGGCCACAACCATACCACTCCTATTTTTAAATTGCACTACCCCATCATTGGAAAATTCTTTAAAAATAATTATTCCCCAGTACCAAACAAAATGTTAATTAATCGATTATTTTTTAAAGAATTACGAAAAATTGTATTTAAATCAATTTAATATTTATAATTTAAAAAATAAACAATATTTTGTGTTTTTTGACTTAACTGATCATACTTTTTTACGATATTTTTGAAGTAGGTAGTGATGAAAATGTCATAATTGTTAAAATTACCAGATGAATATCTAAAATACCAAATAAATGCCCAAAATTTTTGTTGAATGTCAAAAATAGTATATAAATGCCAAAAATACCAAGGAAATTCCAAAAAATGCACCACGAATGTCAGAGGAATGCCAAAAATCCAAGGAAAATTTTTTTTTATTAGGTCATCTATTTAGTCATTTAACCAATTTAGTACAAGCATCTAAAATTGCGTAATGTCTAGATTATCCTTACCTTATCTCAGGCCCGGATTAAATAGTTGAGGGGCCCAGGTCTGTTTAAGTGAAAGGGGCCCTTTTTAAATTCATCGAAATTATTTTACACGATAAACATTAAAATAAAATCATATGAATACAAAGTAAGTAAATAAATATAAAATATACATACATTGATTTATTTCTTTTTTCAAAATTTTTTTTAATGGGGCGCCCCTTTTTGATCGTGGTCGGTACTCTAGCCCCACCTAGCCCCCCACCCCCTTAATCGGGCGCTGCCTTATTTAAGTAAAAGTTCTCAAAATAGCTATAACTTCAATTTTTTTACAGCCTAAATCGAGCTTCAAGCTTAATTTTAATAATTAACGCAAAACTTCCGCTTGATTTAAGTAACCAAAGTTCTTTAATCTTAAGCATACCGAAGTCCTCAAACCTCAATTTCTTCTTTTTTCCGCCGCTGTATGGTCAAACAGCTATTAAACAAAGGCGACTATAAAACTTTCGTCGCTTACAAACTTATTGTAAAACACGCTTCAAGCGATTATTCACTTTTTGATTTATTGTCTTTGGTACTAAGCACAGCTTTTCAACGATGCACTCCCGAACCTACGTCCAGTGTTAGTACCTACTGCTAGCGACAATTCTAATTAGTCCTCCTCTTTGTGCCACTTTTTTCGCTATATTGCCTAACGTTGCCTTAAATAATTTCCATTCGTTATGGCGCTTATGAGGAGCTGTGTGATAGATGGAAGTAGGGAAACAAACCAACAATTCTTTTCTCCTTCAATCCAATCTCCTCCAACAGGTACTTGGCCTTGCCATCTACCACATTCTCCTCCTATCCCTCATTACACCTACCCCCAGCTATTCTCTCTCTCCTTTCCTGACCTTATCCCTCCTAACCACCTCATCTACCATCCCTCTTCCTTCCTCCCTTCTTATTTGCACCTCCTCCCTCGCACATCCCACCCTCTCATAATATAATATTATCCTCTTGTCCTCTTGTCCATACTTTCTTCGTTTCCCCCTAATCTCCTTCATACACTCATTTACCATTATTATTTCTGTCTTCTTCCTGATCACCTCCTCGTACTTCACTGCTCTCTTTCCCGCCTGCGCCCTTAATTTTTCGAATTTCGCCTCTTCCCCCACAATATACCCCGGCGTTTTTCCGTCCAGCCCCAGCGTCCATCTCTAATACTTTTACTGAACCTTCTCCAAACTCTCCCACTCCCATATCTCCACCCCGTATCCCATTACGTTCCTCACCAACCTATCAAAAAGTCATCTGCTCTTTTCCATATCCTTCCCGAACACTCTTTCCCCCACTCCCCGCACACTCCCTACTATCCTATTTCCTTTCTTAACCAGTTCCCTTATGTGCCCATCGTCCTTATTGTCATACCTCATTATATATCCCAAATACTTCCAGTCATTTACACTTTTCAACTCGTCCGTTCTCTTTTGAGTTTAGTTTGTCTTCAGATTAGTCACGAACACTGTCAAATTGAATCCGACACTAATCGAGTGTTTGAGCAATAAATTGCTATCGACAGTATTGTATAATCAATCTACACATTTTAGCAAGACGTATATGTAATCTAGTTAATGCCCCCCCCCCTCACTCCCCCACGGTAGGTATACTTTGAATAAAAAAAGATTACCTACTTTTCTTGTTAACTCCCTCTATTAAATATTGATCGAGACACGGGTTTAACGATGTAGATTCTCCAGATGTTCTGTTACAATTACGTTGCTGTAGCTTTTATGAAACTCCGTGAAAAATGGACATAAATGTAATGCAACATACATGTCCTCGACGGTATGTAATTCACGCAAATTATAGCAGTATTACAGAGCCTCGGAGATAATCGCAATTAACGACCTTACACGTTACTGCGATGGCGTAGATTTGATACGGGCGCACTATAAATCTCAAAAATCTCTGGAAAATGAAACCGTTCTGTATTCAAAAATTGTCGGATTTTTTTTGTATAGCTTTAATATGACTTTTTTTTTATTTCAGTGGACGTAACGTTTATTATCGATATTTTAATAAACTTCAGGACGACATACGTAAGTGGAACCGATGAGGTAGTTTCTCACCCTGCGAGAATTGCTGTGCACTACTTGAAGGGGTGGTTTTTAATCGATTTGGTAGCGGCAATTCCATTTGATTTGCTTTTATTTGGCAGCGACACGGATGAGGTATGTTAATAAAATTTTCTTAATTATACTGGGTGTTAAATGTCGTGAATAGTACATGAATGTGCTAAGGATGTATCAATCATTCTCTTTTTGTAGTTTATAGTGTATTATAAAACCATTTGTGGAAGAAGGAAAATTGTTACTTTCTTTGCATTTTCATCTACTTTTAACATCAATCATGTTCATTGCAATGATATCTTTTTTCATTTGTCATTTTTCTTCTTTTTCTCTAGTTGGGCTTGGACAAAGACGAGGTAGCTTATCTTAAGATTTATTCGTAGATAAGAATTATGTACAAGTAATTGATAATCGGGTATATTCGGTACATAATTTTTGTCTTATGGCCGCTTTTGACGCAAATACGATAAATCGGCGTCTATCACGCTTTGTATAGATAGCTTTTGTAACTTCAATGCAGTAAATATCTTTGAGCTTCAGTTATTTATAGTTATGGCGCTTATATCTTTTATTAATGGTATCTGCCTTGTATCTAACTACTATCGGAGTAAAAATGTAAGTCCCCTCATATATACTTATTTAAGTTAAACCAATTTATTATGTAGTGGTCTAACACAATTCAAAAAAATAATGTCATGATACATGCTATTATTTAAAACAGATTTGAAAAAATGGATGTATACTTCGATCCGTGCGGTGAAGTGCAGTGCGCGGGGAAGCTGTTGTTCTACTCTATTCCTATGGTTTTGTACAATGCAAAAGAATAATCACATTGTTGTGGTTTGCCGCTCGCTGTGTACGATGTGGTAGATTACCTCTCGCGACAATATGTGCGTCTTTCCCTTACGGTGATCATTACATTACATCTTTGAATTACAAGAAAACAAATTTTGTTTTCAATAAACGAATAATGGTAGCTTGATTTCAGTACTACAAATTTAGCATCTACGCCAAGAATTTTTTCTTTAGTTCGACTTTTGAAAAGTGTGTGTGCTACATTTTTAAATTTGGTTAGTATGTATCGAACAATAACAATTTTATGATAAGTTAAAACTGACCGTCAGCCAAGAAAATACTAAATACAGCGTTTTTATTGCTGTTAATTAAAATAATAGTTGAAGTGATTATACCATTTTGATTTTTACTCATGTTAAACATATATAAATGACTAACGTACTGTTAAAAAATGACCCCCCCCCCCCCGCCGTTTCTTCAGTATGACCACTCAAAGTCAGAGGCCTTGAATTTTTACTCCGATAAATAGTCAATAGAGAGCTTTTACTTCTTCAAACGTTTGACATATTATCAGTTTATATTCTTACTGTAAATAAGATCTTGTAAAGATAATCAGACCACATGCGAAAAATATGGAATACATTAACATACTGCAAAGATTTACTGTAATTTTGCAACAAAAGGTGGAGAACATTTACTGATCGGATCTGACACATTTTCTTCAACATTCCGATAAATCTCAACCGTTAGTTTGTTAGTAAACATTTTGTATGTACAGGGTACAGGGCGCAACAGGTATGTATAATATTGATCGTTAATCTTCGACCCTACTTACACCATACAAAAAAGTGCATTAGAGTCAGTTCAAAGGAGGTTCTTGAATTTGTGGATCGAACATAGTTGAGAAATCCATCCCTGCTAGCAGACACACGCGATCTTGACGGTAAACTTGGGGGATTGGTGAAGTTACGTCAGATAACCTAAATCTGACGTATATAAAACGTTACTTTATTGCCGTTAAAAAGACGTCTTTTGAAGTATGAGAATGACCGCGTCATTCTTTTTTAGGTTACTTACGTATTATCTTAAAAAATTATGATATGAATCACAAAAGTATTCACATTTAATGCTAGAACTGACTCTTCGAGAATTTTATATAGACGCTTACATTGTTGCGCGTAAGTGTCATTCGCGCATGCGTTGAGCGGTGAAAACAGAAACTCGTTCTGGTATCCGCAACCCCGCACGTAGTAGTCATACGAAGTCCTACCCAGAAAACACATTTATATATAAAATACATACAAATTATGTAAGAGCTTGTTAGAATTACATAAAACTGGAAGATAAATAAGAGATAATGAATGTCAGGATGTCAGCAAATTGGTCTATTAGATGTAAATTCTTTTATATCTGTAGTACATGAATTTATATACGTTTTATGTATAAATATTTACATAAAAAAAATTAGTTGTAAAAGCGTTGCGATGACCAAATGGCAACTACTCGAGCGTATTGTAATTATTATCAATGTAAAAATTATTTAAGCAGTTCCATACAAAAAAATGGAACAACTACATTTTTTTACTTCCAATTGTACTTTTACTTAGGTATATTTAACTTAATTCTTGCACCAACCCGTTCTTACCTGAACTGAAAGCCGACAGTTTATTATGATATACTTGCTTGAAAAGTTTCCCTTAACCGGATTCGAACCTTTGGGGGTGGGAGTTATAAATTCCGAAATCCGACATGTGTTTTCTTTGTATCCGACATTGTACCACTGCGCTAATATGAAAGGTTCCTTCTTTTTATTTCGTACTTCACAACTTTGCCCTATTTCGCGTTATTTGTTTAAATTTTGTTTGATTATACCGTTGAGTGAAGGGTATCCGGTCATTTCCCCACCGAAAAAATCCCGCAGGTCAATTGCCCGCCGGTAAATTGTTCGCCTGGTAAAAACCCCGCGCGGTGAAATGTTCGCCGGTAAAATGCCCGCCATGACAAAATCCCGTCGGTCATTTGCCCGCCGCTGTAGGCAAAATGATTCCCCTGATATTCTCCTATTTTTGTGATAAAGATCCACTTACATAATATGTACCTACGTTATGTGCAGCCACTGGCTGCACATAACGTAGGTTATGTGCAGCCAGTGGCGGATTATGCGCTAAGGAGGCGTAAGATGAATTTGAGGCCGCTGTTTACTGTAAATTAAAATATGCTAAATTCAAAAAAGAAGACTGTATTAATAAACCAGACATTGCCATGTTTAACAAAAGAACCGTTATACAGGGTGGCCCAACGAAAAGGTAACAGACGGGTTTCTGGCCAGAGGGAATTTTTTTTTGGGAAACGCAAAAACACGTCAATTTTTATATCAAGGGGGACAACTTTCGCCATGATTTTCAACCTGAAGTGATTTCATCCCTTAGCGCTGGGAGAACCACCCCTAAAATTTAAATAGGGATGATGGGGCAAGTGATACGTCATTTGAAAGGTCTTTCTTTTCTGATTTCAGTGCACTAGTTTTTTTATTTTTTTTTATTTTGTAACCAAAAAAATTGAAGTTCCAAAATGGAAAATGAGGAAAGAGATTGAGGCATTTAAAAACTCAAAAAAGCTCAGACAGGTCAATTGTTTTTTTCTTAGAGAAGCTAGGTACTTTTACTGATATTTGACAACATTGTTTCACCCCTTGGGTACAGGGTAAACAACCCTTAAATTTTTAAATAAAAATAAGGGTTAATTTTTCTTGTGCTAATTAATAAAACCAGTTTATGCAAATTCAACCCTTATTTTAATAAATGTTCGAAGTGCCTGCCTTCAGCTCCATGCAATAGTACACATTTTCATTAAATCGTTCCCGTACATTTTGCAACATTTCAGGAGTGATTAGGCGGCATTCATGTATTATACGGTCACGTAACTCCTCCAAAGATTCCGGACCAGTGGAAAAAACTTTACTCTTTACATGACCTCATAAAAAAAATTTAATGGGGTGAGATCAGGAGGAACGAGTTAATCAAAATCTGTATTATTACATGGAAGCTGAAGGCAGGCACTTCGAACATTTATTAAAATAAGGGTTGAATTTGCATAAACTGGTTTTATTAATTAGCACAAGAAAAAATTAACCCTTGTTTTTATTTAAAAATGTAAGGGTTGTTTACCCTGTACCCAAGGGGTGAAACAATGTTGTCAAATAGCAATAAAAGTACCTAGCTTCTCTAAGAAAAAAACAATTGACCTGTCCGAGCTTTTTTGAGTTTTTAAATGCCTCAATCTCTTTCCTCATTTTCCATCTTGGAACTTCAATTTTTTTGGTTAAAAATTAAAAAAATATAAAAAAACTAGTGCACTGAAATCAGAAAAGAAAGACCTTTCAAATGACGTATCACTTGCCCCATCATCCCTATTTAAATTTTAGGGGTTGTTCTCACAGCACTAAGGGATGAAATCACTTCCGGTTGAAAATCATGGCGAAAGTTGTCCCCCTTGATATAAAAATTGACGTGTTTTTGCGTTTCCCAAAAAAAAATTCGCTCTGACCAGAAACCCGTCTGTCACCTTTTCGTTGGGCCACCCTGTATGTAAATTTATAAAATATTTTCGACGGCCATTTTAAGCACTTCCCGATGGCATTTTGACATCCTTTACACGGCACTATACATGAATACTCGCCTACTACTATCTCTTGTTTCAACCTCGTTCTTAACACGTAAATGTTGTACCATTTTCTACGCTTATTCCCCCACTAAAGCGCCTAGGTTATTTGCAGGTTTAGTATATTTTTTTTCAATTGATACTAAAATAGTGGCATGACACACAGGTTTACAAAACTGAAGTTATTTAAAAAAGAACTTTCTTAATTGCTTATTTTTTCAAAAATTACGGCGGGAAATTGACCGACGGGATTTTGTCATGGCGGGCATTTTACCGGCGAACATTTCACCGCGCGGGATTTTTACCAGGCGAACAATTTACCGGCGGGCAATTGACCGGCGGGATTTTTTCGGCGGGGAAATGACCGTGAACCGAGTGAAGTCTTATTGCAATGATATTATACCTACCTTTATGTTAAAAATGACTAGGATTTAATTTATTTTATATTATTTATTTTCTATATAAATTAGACGCATTTTAGTCGATACGGATCTAATATTAAAGGTACGTGAAATACAATTTTTGGCGTTATAGAAAACACGCGCGTGCGATTACTTATGCGGCGCAAATAGAAACGGACTTTATTTTCGACCATATGTAATGATAATTTCTAATTATATTTACAGAAGGCATACATAAAAAATATGTAATACTTCTTACATATAAGATTTTACATATAACGTACATAAATCTAATCATATAATATCCGTAAGTTTCTATACTATTATGTAAAAATACGTAATGTGTGACATACGGTTTATATAACTTTATTAGAGAATATGTACATACATAGCAATTAGATATGTTGTAGTGTTTGTGGTGCTTAGTAATTAGTAAGTATATTCTTCAATTTCACTAATTTCTTTAACGAGGTTTTGTCTAATTTTATTTGGAAGTGATTTACAATGTTTACAACGTGTATAAGCGTTGAATTATTTCTTAGATCCTCAGCACATACAACATTATATTGTTGTTTTACTAGATTTTAATCAATTATATGTATAACTTTCTAGTATTAATAGTTATAAAACTAATATATTTTCAGTTATTTGCTGTATAATGAATGTAATAGTAAGGAAATATTTCTTCAGCAATGTAAATTATCAAATTAATAGTGTAAGTATTTCACAATATTATATTGGCGGATATGTAACAGTAATAAGTTATACACTATCTCTATGTTTGCTAAGCACATTTATTTTTGAATAAAATAGCGTTTTTAATTTTGATTAATTGATCATGTTCAGTAAAAAAAGTTACATTACGGTGTCGTCGCAAAATTACGTCATTGTGTCGTCGCAAAGTTACGTCATTGTGTCGTCGCAAAGTTACGTTATTATACCGTCACAGAGTAACGTCATAACTCGTGACGTTGGTTCGTCCATTTTTAGTAGAGAGGAACGTCGTTAGTTAACAATATATTTGGAACGAAGTCTATTCAAGATTGGTAGGAGTTGCCGCGTAAGAAGACTCCATTACCCGTAGTTTTCAAACAATGTGCACACTGTGTGTATAAAATTATGTGGATCCAGTTTTTGTTCATTTATGTAAGTTGGCATATATGGAATATAATCGTAATAAGTTGGCTTCATCGTTACGCAATAAGTAGTTCGAATCTGAAAATACGATCCTCGAAAGCCCATTTAATGGATCATTAAGTTCAAGTCGACTGTAAATTGTTGAATTTTATTGCCTTTCGATGAACGGAGCTACACGATTTTGCCTCATTCTATTGATTTATTTCTTAGTTATTTGCGAATTTCTTCAATAATACAAATTAAAACACATCTGTACCCATGTACTGAAAGTTAGAGGATTTCTCATTATTGCCAACGTCATATTACAGAAGACTTAGGTTTTGATAAGGATCAAGCCACGCGGGTTGGGAAAGTTCAATTCCAATACAAATTACTACTGGCGTGGAACTCACTACCACCTACTCCACGTGAATGAGTTTATGTTTGTAATTCTTGTCTGTAAAGGGTTTTTATGATACCGAGCTTTTGCTCAAACAGCTTACCACTTATCTCCTGCACTCGGACACGTCTGTTTTATAAAAACTTTCAACACGATACATGTAAGAGTAACGATCGGGGCGCCTCTTCACATTTTCGTTATCGCTCCTTTTATCACAATTTACAAGCAACACTTCCTGAAATTAAAGTGATATAGGGTTTTTCGTAGAAGGGGCTCGGTAAATGCTTGGTCCTTCGATACGGAGCTTTCATGGTTCACGTATTTCGCACAGTACTATGTCTACAACGACATAAGAAGATAAAATTAACGACTAAGTATTTAATTATTTTGATTTTTAATGTATTATAGATGATGTCGGTATTTAAAAATTAAAATGGCTAAGAAGCTGCTGAGCTGACACGCTACGCTTGCATTCAACACGAGCACCTCACATGAAAAATACTCATATGCATTATAAAGCCTCTTTCGGATAGCAATTGCACAATTTTGTACCACGTAAAAGTAAGATATTAAAAATGATAGCTTAATTCCGGTTTAACTTTTCTAACAGGTCCCTTATTTTATTCAAAGCTCACACTCCCCTTAGTGCTCGTTACATTATACAGTAGAATTGATATTAATGGTTTTGTTGTAGGAAAAAGGCAGGAAACTGTTTGAAAAGCGTGTATATTAATCAAAAAATAAGAAAATCTTAGTATATACGAGGGTGGGTTTTTATATTCGCGATGAATAAATAAAAATGATATTCAATATATTCACCCTTAACCATAATACATTTATTAGATTGTTCATTTAATTAGTGCATCCCTTCGGAAAATAAAGATTCTTCACTTGTTCATCGCTGGTAAATCTTTCCCCACGCGGTTCTTATATTATCTTTTGAAACAAGTAATTGTCCCTGGGGGCCAGGTCATTGCAGGGTGGATGGTTTATCACATCGAAGCCTATCTTGTGCAGAGCAGCAAGTGGAACACTACTGGTGGTGGCTATAGAATGTAAATTACGATAGGAGGGTGGTCATAGTCCACGCCTCTCATTCGGGCTCTTTGTACTATCTCCCTACTGGACCCACCGAGCCACAGAATGAACGGGTGACCCATCCAAGTAGGGCTTAACTCTCAATAATTGTATGTATTGTGTATCCATTCTGCCCGCGCTCCGGTTGTAGGAACTCCCTTTTCTTTGTAATTAATTAGCAGTATTCCCCCTGTATCCCAAAAAATCGTCGCTACGAGTTTTACGGCCAACTGAGACACTCTAAACTTCTTTGGGGATGGTGACTTCTTTTTATGCCACTGCACGGAGTCTTGGTTGGACTTCATAATGATGAACCCAAGCTTCGTCTGCAGTGACAATCGAACTCAGTACTCTGTCCTCTTCGTGTCTACAGAGGTCCAGAAATTCGCTGTTGTTTTTGTGGCGGCGGCGTGAGCATTCTCGGTACCAATCTTGCATTGAGCTTTTTCATGCTGAGATTGTCCTGTAAGATCGCGAAAATACTCGTTTCCGATAGTCCAACCATTTCTGCAAGCCGCCTTTTCTTCAACCGCGCATCTTCCACTAATAGATTTTGAACTTTTTTGACAATGTCAGGTGTCACCACTTGGACAGGTAGCACAGACCGTGAGTCATCCTCAAGAGATTCTCTGCCTTGGTTGAACAGACCATGCCATTTGTATTTAGACCAAGAATACCCCGTAAACAGTAGATATCTTTTCAAAAATAATGTGAGGCGTCTTCCCTTGTGTTATGAAAAATTTTACTACATGTTCATATTCAACACGTTCTTCGGGACTTTCTCCGGTTGCTTCTCGTACTTCATTATTCCTTCTTATGCTGCAGCGATGTTACCTTTGGTGGTTTCATACAACCTAGGGTTTATAGTAGGATTGCTCATTACGGGAAGTTCCATTAACCAAATAGTATTATCCTTTCCATAGAATACTAAAATCACTTTCCCGTTACTGTCTCATTGAATGGACATCTAATCATCTTCTTCCGCGATATCTTCTGTATTTGAACGTCGTCTCGCATTCGTTCATTATCAAACTCTTCATGTAACAGGTATCGAATTTTTCATCAGCACAAAAAACAATGGATAAATACCCATTTAATGAAGAAAGACTTAATTGAAGATCTAACAAAGCAAGTTCCCAGCTTTAATCAACCCTGAAGGATATGGTGAACAATTCTGGAATACGATGAGAGGGTAGTGAGAAGTCCACGTGTACATAGGTACATAGGACAATCGGGACTATTGTGCTACCTACCTGATTAGAGTCGTCTCACCCCTTCACTCAAGCCATCCCACTAATGAAATAAACCTCAAAATGCTGGAAGGGGAGGGGCTCTAATCGTAGCCATGTTCGGCCAGGATTTCCTCAACGTGGATGGTCTCAATTGGACACTCACAAAGTTTGTGGTGCTCTGTCTCATCGTCTGTATATACTCTGCCAGGGGTGGCCAACCTGCGGCTCGCGAGCCACATGTGGCTCTTTGAAGGATTATTTGTGGCTCTAGATAAATTTACCCGAGTTCCCTTTTCATTTTTGTGTTATTATATTTTAAAAAATTATTATCGTTCCGTATGTGTTTTAAAATGTCATTTAAATTACTGACAACATAATATGAAAGACTAAGTGCATCCGTTGATTGAATAACTTCAATCAACGCTACAAGTTTCAATAGCAGGATTGAACAATGGCCTATTTTCCTCACTACATTGAGTGATGAAAGTGTCATTTTCATAAGCGATATTGGAAAAATACTACTTTCTAAGACAGTTTTAGAAAAATTAAATTTAAGCATCTTTTTGTTGGAATTTCGTCTCTGCGTAATTATTTTGAAGTGATTAGATGATGATTACGACAATATTTCTATAAAAATGTATTATCTGGTGCCATCCAATATATCTAATCTTTAATTTTCAATCGGGACAATGTCGTGTTTTTACGTTCAATTTTTGTAAGTAGCGTGCAAATAAATAACAAAAATTGAGATAGTAGATGAAGATAAGGGTATATGGCAAATGCGACGCTGCGACACAAGCAATGGAGTTTCAAGAACGCAATAAGGGTGAACACTGAACACCCCGCATTTCATCGAAAATTGGAAATACAGGCATTCCTAGTAGATGAAAATCGTCCGCCGTTCGGTGGAAATTGTCACGAATCGACGCAATTATTATGTAACAATTTTGAAATGATTTGATAATTATTGCGTCAATATTTTTCTATAAAAATATACTTATCTGGTGCCATCAAATATCTAATCTTTAATTTTCAATTAAGACAATGTCGTTCTTTTACGTTCAATTTTTGTAAGTAGCGTTCAAATAAATAACAAAAATTGAGATGGTGGATGGCGAAAAGGCTGTATCGGAAATGCGACGTATAAGCAATCTACACAAGCTGAAAATTGGACCAATGGAGATAGAATGTGCTGGAGTTTCAAAAACGCAATAAGGGGTGGCAATTCAGGTTTTTTTTTTAATCTTATGAATGTAGTAGTATAAACAGAGCATAGATTTAAAAAAAAAAAAAAAACAAAAAACAAAAACTAGCATATAAAGGTTGTAAAAGATAAACTACAAATTTTTAATTGAACATAACCAATCGATAGCTTCTGGTGTTAGTTCATTTAATAAAGTAAAACCTCCCTGAAATTTAGTCACTGGACAATGGTCAACAATGTGTTCTATAGTTTCCTCATAGTTATTATCACACTTATCACAATTCAGGTATTACTAGTAGATCAAAATCGCCCGCCATTACGGTAGAAATTATCACATACCTACCTACTCTTGAGCTGTATCCTGGAAAGGACAAGATTTATCGAGTAGCTACCATTTAACAATAAAGCTTGCATTAACGAAGCTACGAAAGCTCGCAAAGTTACCTCCCAAATATTTACTGGTTTTGAATCATGGTTGCGATTATGAGTGTAGTAGAAAAGCGAAAAGTCTACGTAATTTTTGTTATGTTTGGGATTTATTTAAGAAAGTTCAGGTATGCCCGTGCCATTGACTGCGGCGGCGCCGCGCGGCGTGGCAAGGTAAAGAAAAACAATTTGAGACGATATTTATAATAAACATAATTAGCAATCATAATTTAATGAAATAAAGTGTATTTAAAAAGATCATTTATTCCTACAAAAAGGTGTGCAGTTTTAGATTTTTGCAACAAATCGTTAATTTTCTGTATCAATGTGCGAAAAAGCGCTGATTATGACTCAAATCGCACAAGCGCTCGACTCCCTTTGTGTCCCAGACTATTATTTTTTTTAGTAAAACAGTAATTTTTTTGATTTTCTGTTTTAGAATGGCTCAAAAAGCTTGGTTGATTTTTTTCAAAATTTTTTCACTTTCTAAAGGATTATTTTGGGGATGGGGACCTGTAAGTCCCGTCAGCGCCTAGGAACACGCTTCCCAACATTACAAGAAAAAAGTCCCTGAAAATTTTGCAGTATGAAAAGTGTTCCTCTACTGTCCCTTCGGGAAGGTTGTACGGTGGAATAGTAGGATCTATTTCTCTTTTCTCTAGTTCCTGCTAATTTCCTTCTTTTTTTGTAGTTTATTTTGACGGTGGTTATGATGAGCCTCCTCTTCGTCAACCTCTAAAGGAGGTTCTTCTGAATTTTAAAGAATAGCACCCTCTTCTTCGTTATCGTCTTCACTCGATTCTTCGTCTGCCTGAAAATTGATGTCTAAACGAAAATCACCTAATTTCAGTGCTGTTTGTTCTGCGGCTGCCAGAAGGCTGCCAGAAATTCTTCATCATTGAGGAATGTATTTGATCGCCATGATGTACCTACTAGCTATCTTTATTAAAAAAATTTTTCTTATATTTTATACTAGAAATTTTAATAACACTATAAAAATGTTCAAAATACAAACAAAATCGTAACACCAAGGACGTATAAAAACACAACCTCTAGTACTGACGGGACTTTCGAGTACGTTGCATAAATTATCAAATAAAATGTAAAATATTTATTCGAATTAGATGGTGTTAGCAAAATCGTGTTTGGTAAACACTAATAGAACAAGCATAAACCTTAGCACAACAATAAATTGGATGATGATAATTGAAAACGACCCAACCGCCAAATTGGAAAAATTGAGTTAATGGCACCATGCGACAGCCTGATATCCATTTTATGTGTGTAAAAGGTACCAAAAGCCTACTGCAGTTCTAGCGACATCTATTGAGTGAAGACCCAAGCGACTATTAGCTAAAAAGTCGTTTTCTTTTATAGAAAAAGATCCAAGTTGGATCTTTTTTATGCAATAAACTACTTTTCTTTAATTATTGAAAAGGATCCATCCACCAAAAAACCATTAAGTTTATGTTTTGGCACTGGGAAAAAAGCATGTAATCTTCATCACTATTTACTTCAACACTCCAACATTGCTATTGAAAAAGAAATATGTATGTGGTATATTTTTTAAAAAAACGTGAGTTTTTACATTATCGCGATTACTCACGTTTTACAATTTGGCGCTTGGATCGTTCTCAATTATCATCATCCAATTATAATAATAAATCATTTACAGCTTAGCAAAATCGTAACTGGAATTTCTCAAAGTGGAAAACACACTATGCAAGGCCCACCATGTTTCAGTAAAATACGTTTATTTCTTCAAACTGCCTTTTTCCGATAAACGCCGAATGCAACGCCCAATTGAAAACATGTTACTTTACAGTCCCGCCAGTGTTTGAATGCATTATTTGTCACACATTGCACATAAATGCCGCTCAAATATTATAGGACTCATAAGTCCCGTCGAGACACAAAGAGTTAAAAATTAATTACGGGTATATTATTGAATCTGAGTGGTAGATACTTATATATTTGAAAAATGTATACTTATTTGTCGATGTGAGATGCTTTTGAAGCCAATTGGTTTATTAGTCTTTAAAGCTATAATAAAAAAAACGACATCATGTGTGTAACTGAGTAGGTACCTGAAAGTTCGATATTAGTAATATTGACAGTAACATAAAAAGTTAAACCAATTATGTTGTGGTCTAACACGATTCAAAAAAAAATTCATTATACATCGTTTTTTTTAAAGAAATTTGGAAAAAGGGACGGATGCTACGTTCTGCGCGGTGAAGTGCAGTGCGCAGGAAAGCTGTTGTCGTACACTATTGCTATGAAGCGCATCGTTTTTTACAATGCAAAAGAATAATCACATTGTTGTGGTTTCCCGCTCGCTGTTTACGATGTGGTAGATTACCACTTCAGGGAATATGAGCGTCTTTCTTTCGCGGTAATCATAACGTTTACTTTGAATTACAAGAAAACAAATTTTGTTTTCAATAATGGAATAATGCAGCTTGATTTCAGTAATACAAATTTCGCATTTGGAACAAGAATTTTTTCTAAGTTTCCTATATTGGAAAAAAGTAAATTTTGTTATGAATGGCTGTGCAGGTGTAGTATATTTTTTTGAAATTGATACTTTCTTATTCTTTGATACCTTAGGTATTATTATGTATGATTTTGTAATATTGATGTGAAATAATAATGCAGTATAAATCTAAAGTAGGTATATGTTATTATATCATTTTTATTCAATGTTCATGTTTCTTTCGGGGCATTATGACAATCTTCATCAACAACAAACTTTATTCACAGCTGTCTATAATTATGTCGTTTTTTTTCCGGGGGTATTTTCCGGGGTTTTTTTTCCGGGTTTTATTCCTAGATTCACGTACCTACTGCTAGTACAGCTATGACTACATTGTGTTCGCAATTTTAGAAACAGGAAGGTATGAAATAATATTAAAGTGCGCAGATTATTACCTTAAATGTACAGTCAAAATGACATAGTAAATAGCGTCTCTCACGCTACTTAAGATTATCATAATCATTAATTATATCAAGAACACAGTTGGAAAAATATGAAGATATAGGTATTATCATGGATTACGTATGAATACTTATCTTGTATTATCTACTTAGTTAATTAACTAAGATGAACAGCTATAAATTGACGAGCAACTGCTGGGTTCTCAATTTCTCATTATTTACAATGAAATTCTTTGTGCTTTGTACGTTAGTTGCAGCAACTTATTCACTTCCACTTGACGGTGAAGGTGTACCCACTACAAACGTATCAGGTATCTACAGTGTGTCCACGGATTGACTTCACTATAGGTGCAAATGACCAAAAATTTTGGAATTTCAAAACGATTTTTTCAGATTCTGCCCTGCTTCATTGGAAACGAATTTTCATCATATTTTTAATTTTTTTAATTCAAAGCCGCCTTGATCGTGGAACAAAAACTATTTTCTTTGCAGGTAAAGTACCTTTTTTGTGTATCATAGAGCAAACTTTTATTAAGAAAAGCTGTTCGGAATCGAAAAATAATAATAAATGCAAAATTTGAAAACAATCGGCACAATTTCATGAAACCGTTTTTTTATTTATTAAGACAACTATCATCGATTAAATCGGAATCTATGCATACAACATTTCAAACATAACATTGTCGTTTGTTTACAAACAATACTGATTGTCATTTTATAGTCAGTTTTTCGATTCGGAACAGCTTTTCTTAATAAAATTTTGCTCTATGATACACAAAAAAGGTACTTTACCTGCAATGAAAATAGTTTTTGTTCCACGATCAAGGCGGCTTTGAATTAAAAAAATTAAAAATATGATGAAAATTCATTTCCAATGAAGCAGGGCAGAATCTGAAAAAATCGTTTTGAAATTCCAAAATTTTTGGTCATTTACACCTATAGTGAAGTCAATCCGTGGACACACTGTATATGACTGAATTTCTTTAAACATTATGCATCTTCATTCCTTTTATTAATTATATGTATTATTATTTAGCCCTCGATTCGCGTATATTTAACGGACTTGAGGCCACACTAGGGCAGTTCCCATGGCAAGCGGCAATTTACACGTATCGTAATAGTGATAACCCTTATGGTCTCAGTGGCGGTTCTCTTATTCATACGCGGTGGGTGCTAACTGCTGCGCATATCTTTTACGATAGTAATGGGGATCTGTAAGTAGATAATTGACTTTTTAAATTATTAACATCGGTCGTTGGGTCCTATACTTTTCGTATACTAACAGTCAGATGTTTCAGAGCCAATTTCGTTGATATGTGGTTTGGAATCATTGATATATATAATACAATTGAATCAGTTTATAGACACTCGACAGAGTATTATATACATGACCACTACGACCGTGAAAATTTGTCCAATGACATTGGATTAATTAAGCTTAACGAAAGAGTTACGAATACGGGTAAGAAGGAAAGGAAGGTTATTTGAAAGAGAATTTAAGTTATAATATTGTAGTAAACGTTCGTGCCATAGAGCTTGGATATGACCTTCATTCTGGATCTGATGTAAAAGTGTCCGGATTTGGTTTAACACAAGACGGATCATTGAACACAACACTTCGTTATGCTACGTTAATAACTATGACAAACGAGAACTGTAGAAGGGTATATGGTTATGATGTGCCGGTTGGTGAAGTGTGCGCTAATTCAAGAAGCCAATCAGCATGTCCTGTAAGTAAGGCATTATACAGCTGGTTCGTGAATAATAACCCTTTCAGGGCGACAGCGGTGGTGCACTAGTTATGCAAGAGAATGGTGTATGGAAACAGTTTGGTGTATTTAGTGGGGGACTACAAATCGATTGCGTAGGGGATATTGCTATATTTTCACGGATAAGTTATTATAGAGTTTGGATCTTACAAACAATAGAGTCGAACCAATAGTACCTACCTAGGCTATTTTTGTATCAAGCTAGTTGGTCAAATAAAATATTTACGAGAACATTTGGAGGTTTATTCCGTTTTTTTGTTACTGTGTCATTCCCTCAAATTCTATACCTTTGCACTCAGTAATAATTCCTAATGCCTCTCTGACTCCTGTCCAATCTAGTGCCCTATTTAACGGTTCCGTTTCGTCACGACACGGACCGTCAATAAACGTTCAACATAAAATACATTGAATTAATTCATACAGCGCACACTTGTCCGTTCCCTCGCCTTCCATAAGTTGCGTGAGGAGTGAGGACGGCCATCGTCGTGACGGAACGGAACGGGAAAGTGCGCCACAACCTTTACTCAGTCCTCTCAGCTTCTTATCGTTCAAACCTTTCCTTTCATTGCGTTCCTTTAATGCTATGTATCTACGTTTCACATATATACCAATTAAAAATAAGTAGTCATTAAATCCAACCAAACTCCTTTCGTACCTACTTGCTCTCCGCGCTCATTGCAGTTGCGTAACTGTCATTTCTGTATTATTTACCAATCGCTTTGTGACGCAAGAAAGATCTGCCATAAATTTAAAAACAATGACGATTACCATAGCTGCAACACCCAGAGCCAAGCGAGACATCAGAATTGATTTTTATAGACTCTCTAAATTACAAAAGGTTCCAAATTATTGTGCACAACTTTTTTCAATCGTCTATCGACAAAGGTTCAGACTCTGACACCTAAACAATTCAAAACTAAAATAAAGGATAATTTACTCGGAAAAACACTCTATTGTTTTGATGAATTCTTATGTTATTATATTGACTGTTAATTTTACAATATTATTGTAAAGTGCTGTGAAGTTATATGTGTCCGTTTGTCTTATACACATATTTATTGGAAAGTTGATATTATTCTATGGACGAGGGTAAATACATTTTCTATACTAACACAATAATAAACAATAAACAATCGGGCAAATTCAAAGCTGCTGGGTACGTTACATCACAGTGTTCTTACATTCTGCTCTCACAATTCCGATTTGGGGTACGTTATAAAGTTCACGGGACAAAGACTATTGATGTGAAGACTCATAGCAAATATAGGACTCCAACAGCGGAAGTTTGGAAAAATCGAAAGGGCAAGAATTCAACAATAAAAATCAATAACATAAATCTTCTGAAGTTAGAAGACGAATCATGTATTTTGATAATATCCCTCGAACATTGTGACTTAGACAACCAACATATCACGTTCCCGTAGCAGTTAGCCGTCGATGTTTAAGGATGGACAAGTACACCCGCTCCACAGCACTTATAAAATGTTTGAATTTGTCGTTATATCATCTTTTGAAACAAGTAATTGTCCCTGGGGGCCAGGTCACGGTAGGGTGGATGGTTTATCACATCGAAGACTACCTTGTGCAGAGCAGCCAGTGGAACACGACTGGTGGTGATTATAGAATGTAAATTACGAGAGGAGGGTGGCCATATTCCACGCCTCTCATTCGGGCTCTTTGTACTACTTCCCTGCTGGACACACCGAGCCACAGAATGAACGGGTACATCCAAGTACTGACGAGAGCACGAGTTGCTTAACTATCAGTACATGTATGTATTGTGTATATCCATTCTGCCGGCGCCCCGGTTGTAGAAACTCCCTTTTCTTTGTAATCAATTAGCAGTATTCCCTCTCTATCCCAAAAAATCGTCGCTAGGAGTTTTACCACCAACTGAGACACTCTAAACATCTTTGGGAGTGGTGGCCCCTTTTTTTCCATGGAGTCTTGTTTGGACTCAGGTTATTAACCCAAGCTTCGTCCCCAGTGACAATCCAACACAGTACTCTGTCCTCTTCGTGCCTACAGAGGTCCAGAAATTCGCTGTTGTTTTTGTCGCGGCGGCGTGAGCATTTTCGGTACCAATCTTGCACTGAGCTTTTTCATGCCGAGATTGTCCTGTAAGATATCGAAAATACTCGTTTCCGATACTCCAACCATTTCTGCAAGCCGCCTTTTCTTTAACCGCGCATCTTCCACTAATAGATTTTGAACTTTTTTGACAATGTCAGGTGTCACCACTTCGACAGGTACCCCAGACCGTGAGTCATCCTCAAGAGATTCTCTGCCTTGATTGAACAGACCATGCCATTTGTATTTAGACCAAGAATCCCCCGTAAACAGTAGATATCTTTTCAAACATAATGTGAGGCGTCTTTCCTTGTTTTATGAAAAATTTTATGACAGCTCCATATTCAACACGTTCTTCGGGACTTTCTCCGGTTGCTTCTCGTACTTCATTATTCCTTCTTATATTGCAGCGATGTTACCTTTGGTGGTTTCATACAACCTAGGGCTTATAGTAGAGTTGCTCATTACGGGAAGTTCCATTAACCAAATAGTATTATCCTTTCCATAGAATACTAAAATCACTTTCCCGTTACTGTCTCATTGAATGGACATCTAATCATCTTCTTCCACGATATGTTCTGTATCTGAATGTCGTCTCGCATTCGTTCATTATCAAGCTCTTCATGTAACAGGTATCGAATTCTTCATCAGCACAAAAGAACAATGGATAAATACCCATTTAATCAAGAAAGACTTAATTGAAGATCCAACAAAGCAAGTTCCCAGCTTTAATCAACCCTGAAGAATATGGTGAACAATGCTGGATTACGATGAGAGGGTAGTGAGAAGTCCACGCGTACATAGGTACATAGGACAATCGGAACTATTGTGCTACCTACCTGATTAGAGTCGTTTGACCCCGTCACTCAAGCCATCCCACTCATGAAATAAACCTCAAAATGCTGGAAGGGGAGGGGCTCTAATCGTAGCCATGTTCGGCCAGGATTTCCCCAACGTGGATCGTCTCAATTGGACACTCACAAATTTTGTGGTGCTCTGTCTCATCGTCTGTGTATACTCTGCCAGGGGTGGCCAACCTGCGGCTAGTAAGCCACTTGCGGCTCTTTGAAGGATTATTTGTCGCTTTCGATAAATTTACCCGAGTTCCCTTTTCATTTTTGTGTTATTATATTTTAAAAAATTATTATCGTTCCGTATGAGTTTCAAAATGTCTTTTAAATTACTGACAACATAATATGAAAGACTAAGTGCAACCGTTGGTTGAATAACTTCAATCAATGCTACAAGTTTCAATAGCAGACTTGAACAAAAATGCCTATTTTCCTCACTAAATTGAGTGATGAAAATGTGATTTTCATAAGCGATATTGGAAAAATACTACTTTCTAAGGCAGTTTTAGAAAAATTGGATAATGATTGCGTCAATATTTCTAAAAAAACGTATTATCTGGTGCCATCAAATATCTAATCTTTAATTTTCAATAAAGACAATGTCGTTCTTTTACGTTCAATTTTTGTAAGTGGCGTGCAAATAAATAACAAAATTTTAGATGGTAGATGCCGATAAGGATGTAGGTATGGCAAATGCGACGTTGCGATACAAGCAATGGAGTTTCAAAAACGCAATAAGGGGTGAACACTGAACACTCCATATTTCATCGAAAATTGGCAATCCAGGCATTCCTAGTAGATGAAAATCGCCCGCCGTTCGTTGGAAATTGTTACGAATCGACGCAATTATTATGTAATCATTTTGAAATGATTTGATAATAATGTACTTGTCTGGTGCCATCAAATATTTAATCTTTAATTTTCAATAAAGACAATGTCGTTCTTTTACGTTCAATTTTTGTAAGTAGCGTGCAAATAGATAACAAAAATTGAGATAGTAGATGACGATAAGGGTGTATGGCAAATATGACGTTACGACACAAGCAATGGAGTTTCAAAAACCCAATAAGGGGTGAACACTGAACACTCCATATTTCATCGAAAATTGGCAATCCAGGCATTCCTAGTAGATGAAAATCGCCCGCCGTTTGGTGGAAATTGCCACGAATCGACGCAATTATTATGTAATCATTTTGAAATGATTTGATAATAATGTACTTGTCTGGTGCCATTAAATATCTAATCTTTAATTTTCAAACCTTGAATTTTGTAAGTAGTGTGCAAATAAATAACAAAAATTGAGATGGTAGATGGCGATAAGGCTGCACCAGAAATGCGACGTATAAAAGCAATCTACACAAGCTGCAAATTGGACCAATGGAGTGAGAATGTGCTGGAGTTTCATAAACGCAATAAGGAGTGGTAATCCAGGTACATATTACTAATAGATCAAAATCGCCCGCCGTTACTGTAGGAATTATAACGTACTCTTGAGCTGTATCCTGGAAAGATTCATCGAGTAGCTACCATTTAACAATAAAGCTTGCATTAACGAAGCTAAGTTACCTTCCAAATATTTACTGGTTTTGAATCATGGTTGCGATAATGAGTGTAGTAGAAAAGCGAAAAGTCTACGTCATTTTTGTTATGTTTGCGATTTATTTAAGAAAGTTGATCGATTTTAGCACCATTTCAGGTATGCCCGTGCCATTCACTGCGGCGGCGTGGCAAGGTAAAGAAAACACAAATTTAAGTAATACGACATAGTTTCACTAAAACTTGCAAAGACAGACTCAATTTCCTCTTGTAACTGTTTTTCCATGTGATGGACACACATTCTTCATATACTGGGAACATTGTGCTTTAACTTTGCTCCTCGGGCACATATGGCATCTTCCTTTTTTCGGTTGATCCGTTTCGTTCTTCCGGCTTTCGAGTACGGTATTTTCAATTGTTTCCAGGACTGCAGCGATTTTACTTTTGGTTGATTTAGACAACCTGGGTCCTATAATAGGACCGCTTATCCTATGTCGCAGATGAGGCTCTATTAGGTTTTTTGACAATTCTAAGAGGAAGAGCCGTCTTCTATAATATAAATATTGGTTATTCCACTCCGGATGAAGCATTGTCCATAAAACGAAAGCATTTATGGCTGCAATATCCACTAGGTTCATAAACAGCGCAGCTGGCCACCGTTTTGTCTGTCTGTTGCAACCATTTTGTCTAGGGTATCCACGGCATCCTTAGTGGCATTGTAGTGTAGTATAATCTCTGGTTTCTTATTTTCTTCTGAAATAGCCGCATCGCGATGTTCGGTAGAAAGAAGTATAACACTTTTGTTTGTTTTTGGCACGTGCGAGACTATGGCGACTTCTGGTTGAAATGCAAAAATAGATGAATCTATAGACCCGGCCGGTTTCGAGACGAAAGAAACTCTCTAGGGATGCAGGCCTTATTCCTTCTTAGAGTTCCGCATAAGGTCAGTTTCTTGTCAATCAATTCCTCTGCCAGATCCAAAGACCTGAAGAAGTTGTCCGTTGTTACCATGACCTGACACGGAAACCAAGTCTAACACAACTCCCTTGGTCAAACTGATCAAATACGTCACGTATTGGTGCCATTTTGTCCTTTTCTTTCCTTTCTTGTCTCGTATCGATGTTATCAAATCGCATCCAACTGGATATTTGGCAAAAACGATTTCGGGGCATCGATTCAGAATTATGGATCGCTTAAAACAGACAATAGCATCCTTGCGGGTTCCCGATTGCTCTTTAGTACCCCAAAACATATCAATAATCCTATGAACGCGTACATTTCTGTATCATTTACATTTCTCCCCGTCGCACAGTGGACGAATTTTAAAAAAAAGAGGAAATAAGTACCTTTCGCTAAAAATATAAAATCTGTAATATTTATGTTTTATCGGTTGCCTTAACAAAATTTTGTATTAGCTTTAAGATTATGACGTCGAAAAATTCGCTATTCAATTGTTTTATACATACTTCAATGATTACTTTGAAAGCTTGTTGATAAGTGAAAAAGTGCGTTTAATTTGAAATTTCGTTATGTCAGAGACTCTGCAAGGTATGTATCTCAAATCTTTTTATTTGTTTAGTATTTCTAGTATCTAACTTTACTATCCGCACTTGATTTCCGTAAGAAAATAACCTAGTACCTACATATTTGACTTTATCATGCACACTTGATTTTACCTGTGATTTTAGCGTAAGTTAACCTAACTCTTAAGTCTTTGTTAATCCAGAAATATACACGTATCGTATTCATTGGCTATATTACTGATAGTTAATACTTGTCACGTTGTCCTTTTTTATCCTTTTCTGTATATTTTTAATATTTTTCAGGAAGGCATCTTGCTATTGCTCGAAGGGAGCTGTATCAACTTCTGCGCGACAAAGGAGCTATAAAAGCTAATCAGACGAAGTCAAGAGAATTTTTGAAAGTTTATTTAAATGATAAATTCAAAATTGACCAGTGCTCAAGTGACTTCGATAGAAAAGTTGATAATATTATTAATAGTTTCACCGTGGCATTGATGAAAAGATGGAAGAAAAGTCGTTGTTTTGCTAACCATTTCTTAAGTAAAAATGCAGAGTGGCTGGATGAAATGCTTATTATTTCAAGAAGTATTGGACGCCCTAAAAAGTCGTTTGCGGAAAGTTGTCTAAGATCAAAACGGAATAAAGTGCAACAATTACTTGCATCACATAACTTTGAAGAGCTACAATACGCGGCGGAGATGAGTCTTAGAGCTTCAGGGCATAACGACACTGCAAAAGTATTGCGACAAACTACACTTTCACCCAACCGAGCATCAAGAATCCGGCAAGCTTACAGTGAGTCAAGAAAGAAAAAGGTGATTATTCCCTATACGCCAGAGGCCGCACTTGCGCTTATTATTGATTTAAAATTGTCAAAACACCAATATATTGGTATGTACAAAGGTGCAAAGGACAGAAATGTACAATCATTTTATCCTTCTTATGATATGATCCAAAAAGCGAAGAAAAAATGCTATCCTCAAGAAGATGCTTTTAAGATCACAGACTCTTTGGCGGAAGTTAAATTACAACCTTTGCTTGATCATACAGTAACGAGATTAGCTGAAGCACAAGATGAAGTTTTGCAACCTTTTCAACAATCAAGAAATGGAGAATCGTTATCATTGCAGATGTTATATAAATGGGGATTTGATGGATGTGGAAGCCACAGTCGTTACAAGCAAAAATTTGATAACCAAGATAAATGCGAAAATTTTACGGATGATTCAGAAATATTAACAACTTCTATAGTTCCTCTCCAGTTGTATTGGCAAAATGATTCAAATGAAGGTAAAACAATTTTATGGCAAAATCCTCGTACTTCTTCTACAAGATACTGTAGACCAATCCGATTACAATATTTGAAAGAGACTCCTGAAGTTATTAAAAAAGAATTTTTATACATTGAAGAGCAAATATCCTTGTTGCAACCCACCAAAATACTCATTGGAAATTATGATGTTCTGGTATACCATGTATTAATGAAAACAATGGTAGACGGTAAAGTATGCAATTCTGTTACATCGAATAAAAATACTCAAGTTTGCTATATATGTAAAGCAGGACCAAAGCAGATGAACGATTTATTAACAATTAAACAACGACCAATTAATACATATACATATTCGTTTGGTTTATCTACCTTACACGCATACATACGATTTTTTGAATGCCTTTTACATATATCATACAGATTGGAAATAAAACATTGGCAAATTCGTGGTGAGCAAAACAAAGCGAAGATGGCATTGAAAAAGCAAGAAGTTATTGATCAATTTCGAAGAAAGATGGGACTTTTGGTAGATATGCCAAAACAAGGTTTTGGAAATACGAACGATGGCAATACGGCACGCAGATTTTTTGAAAATACCGCTTTGTCCTCTGAAATTACTGGAATAGACGAAAGATTGATAAAGAGATTTTCAAATATATTATGTGCACTATCTTGCGGCTATGCTCTCAACGAAGATGCTTTTGACAGTTATGCAATGGAAACTGCTTCATTATATGTTCAACTTTACGGATGGTATTTTATGCCAACAAGCGTGCATAAAATTTTAGTACATGGTGCATCTGTTATGCGATCATTATTGCTTCCCATAGGTCAACTGAGTGAAGATGTTCAAGAAGCGAGGCATAAAGAAGTCAGATGGTATAGAGAGCATAGCACGATGAAGATGTCAAGAAAATGCACCAACACCGATCTAATACATATTTTGTTAATATCATCTGATCCGCTTATATCCTCCATTCGACCTTTACCAGTGAAAAAACCCACCAAATTAGGCACTGAAGTATATTCATTGTTAAAAATTCCAGACGAAAGTATTTGTATAACAAAGAGAACACAATTCTCTCAAGACACTGATTCCGATTCTGAAATAAACAGTGATTAACACTGAAAATGTATTAAAATATTAATTATTGTTGTTTTTAGAGTGTATTTCATTTTTTTTTTTTGGAGATAGTAATTTATTCCCCCTTTTTTTATATTTCGTCCACTGTGCGTCGTATTGTTTTGACCATTATTACGGTTATCAATTTCTCTTGATCCCCTTTGAATGGTATAAGTCACAATGTCTTCCACTATCTCACGAGAAATGAATAACTTGAAGATATCTCCTATACTACTGGATTCCACTATTCATCGATGTGGACCTGGTGGGTATCTAATTACATTCTTCGAACGATGCCTTCTACGGACGAGAGGTTCCTTCAGCCAAATGGTCTCATCTTTTCTCGGAGAAAATACCATCGAAATCCACTTCCATAACTTCCCCTTCATTCTCTGATTCGATGGACATCATCCTCTTCCACAATTTCCTCCAAGATATCTTCTGAGTTTGATATGTCGTGTCGCGTCTTTTCATTGTCACACACTTCATCGACGCAGCCTTCGAATTCTTCATCTACAGGTAACAAATAGTTGTACAATATAGTATCATACATACCTACATAACAGATAAACATTTACTCACCAGAAGTAATAGCAACAGTCAATTCCAACATTTTTTTTGTTCGGGATAACGCCATCACAATAATTCCACAAATTCACCACAAAAAATTATATCAAATACTCTAGTTTTTGTTTGTTATGATCACTCAAAGCCTTGCATTTTTACTCCGATAGTACCTAGGCTTTTGAAATGCTGAGTATTATTAGAATTACAATTTCGCTGATAAATATATTCTTTTTTAACTGTCATTTTAATATTATTGTTATTGAATTTTAAGAACTGGGCATAATGATCTGACAGATTCACAGTTTATGTTCAAGATATCAACGGAATTTATACTTGGGCTAAAAAAAAATTCTCTATACAGGTGCTAGTGTTGGTGGCAAAGACATCTACGAATGAAGTACTGCACTTAACAAATCAATAAAGAAGTCACGTGGCCAAGATTATTCCCAATTCTAAAGAAAGGAAATGTTAATCTATTTCTTTGTTGCCTGTTATGTCCAAAATGTGTGTAAAGGTTTTAGAGATCCAAATCACCGACTTCTTTGAAAAGAATAAATTATTTTCTGTACCTATCCCAATACGGTTTAAAAAAAAAACCTTTCTACTGACAAGGGCTATTTAAATCTGATCGAATTTCTAACATCGTTTCATTTATTTGTCTGTGTCGTACATAATATTTTAATGAGAAAATGATACCACTATGTTTTCCATTCTTCAAGTGAATAATATATAATATGCATCTAATAGAATTCAACAAGTTTGTCAAGGTCAAACATTGTCTTAATATGGAATTCCTCAAGGCTCTATACTAGGGTCTATACTATTATTTATTGTCATACACACGTGTAGTAACCAAAGGTATTGTATAGGTAGGTAAAGTATATCTCAAAATATATCGTCCTGCAATTTACCTCACTAAAGGATTTATTTTCTAAGCTACATTGTTAGTTATAACAATCTGGTAGGCATTTAAAAGGTGTTTATCTACTAATAAAAAAAAAAGTTACATTAACCTTGATCAAATATAATGATGTTGACTCAAGCTCATATTACCACAAATATAAAAATTTTTAAGGTATACTTCTTAGGTACCTACCCAGCAAACACACATATAAAATATACATACAACATATATAATATTGAAGTAAATACCCCTACATATGCTTTTTTATATATCAAGTACACAAATTCATACTCGCGTAAACCTGAAAACAAACAAATTCATATACTATATACATTTATTATATATAATTACATATTACCCATGAAATTTATGTGCTGTCATATTTATATGATTAGATTTATGTACGTTATATGTAAAAAATTTTTACATATTTTTTATGTATGCCTTCTGTAAATATAATTATAAATTATCATTACATTATATTATATTGTCGAAAATAAAAGTCCGTTTCTATTTGCGCCGCATAATTAATCGCACGCGCAGGTTTTCTATAACGCTAAAAATTGTAGTTCACGTACATACCTTTAATATTAGATCCGTATCGACTAAAATGCGTCTAATTTATATAGAAAATAAATAATATAAAATAGGTAAATTAAATCCTGGTCATTTTTAACAAAAACGTAGGTATTATTATTATTATTATTATTGAATAAGACTTCACTCAACGATATAATCAAAAATAATTTAAACTCGCGAAACAGCGCAAAGTTAGGAAGAACGAACTAAAAAGAAGGAATGATTTAGATTAGCGCAGTGGTACAATGTCGGATACAAAGAAAACACATGTCGGATTTCGGAATTTGGCACGCCCACCCGCAACGGTTCGAATCCGGTTAAGGGAAACTTTTCAAGCAAGTATATAATATCATAATAAACTGTCGGCTTTCAGTTCAGGTAAAAACGGGTTCGTGCAAGAATTAAGTTAATTAAAAGTACAGTTGCACGTAAAAATGTATTTTTTCCATTTTTTTGTATGAAACTGCTTAAATAATTTTTTACATTGGTAATAATTACTTTATGCTCGAGTAGCTACCATCTGGTCATCGCAACGCGTTTACAACTAATATTTTTTATGTGAATATTACATAAAATATACATAAAATGTATATAATTTCATCAACTACAGATATAAAGAATTTATATCTAATAGACATATATTTTATATATTATTTTGAAAATTGCTGACATCCTGACATTAAATATCTCTTATTTTTCTTCCAGTTTTATATAAATCTAAAAAGCTCTTATATAATTTATATGTATTTTATATATAAATGTGTCTGCTGGGTACCTACTACTAGCACAGCTATTTTTAAGACTACATTGTGTTCGCAATTTTAGAAACAGGATTGTATGAAATAATGTTGAAATGCGCAGATTATTACCGTAAATGTACAGTCAAAATCACATAGTAATTAGCGTCTGTCACGCTACTTAAAATTATCCTAATTATTAATTGTATCAAGAACACAGGTGGAAAAATATGAAGATATAGGTATTATCATGGATTATCTTGTATTATCTATTTAGTTGATTAACTAAAATGAACAGCTATAAATTGACGAGCAACTGCTGCGTTCCCATTATTTACAATGAAATTGTTTGTGATTTGTACGTTAGTTGCAGCAGCTTACTCACTGCCACTTGACGGTGAAGGTGTACCCACCATAAACGTATCAGGTATCTATATGAATGAATGTCTTTCAACATTACGCATCTTCATTCCTTTTATTAATTATATGTACCTATTATTATTTAGCCCTCGATTCGCGTATATATAACGGATATGAGGCAACATTAGGACAGTTCCCATGGCAAGCGGTACTTTACATGTATAGTAATAGTGATTACCCTTATGGTCTCTGTGGCGGTTCTCTTATTCATACGCAGTGGGTGCTAACTGCTGCGCATAACTTTAACGATAATGGGCATGAGTAAGTAGATAATTGACTTTTTAAGTTATTAACATCGGTCGCTCGGTCCCATACTTTTCGTATACTAACAGTCAGAGGTTTCAGAGCCACTTTCGTTGCTATGTGGTTTGGAATAATTGATATAACGAATACAACTGAATCAGTTTTTAGATACTCGTATGAGTATTACATATATCCTCACTTCGATGATGACATTGGATTAATTAAGCTTAACGAAATAGTTACGAATACGGGTAGGAAGGAAAGGAAGGTTATTTGAAAGAGAATTTAAGTTATAATTTGTAGCAAACGTTCGTGCCATAGACCTTGGTTATGACCTTCATTCAGGATCTAATGTAAAAGTGTCCGGATTTGGTAGAACAGAAGACGGACCAATCAACTCAAAACTTTATTATGCTGAGTTAACAACTATGACAAACGAGGACTGTAGAACGGTACATCGTTATAATGCGTCTGTTAGTCAAGTGTGCGCAAGTTCAGAAACTCAATCAACATGTCGTGTAAGTAAGGCATTATAAAGTATGGCTGGTTCGTGAATAATAACTTTTCAGGGCGACAGCGGTAGTCCACTAGTTATGCAAGAGAATGGTGTATGGAAACAGTTTGGTGTGTATAATGGGAGACTAGACACATTTTGCCGATTGGGTATTGCTGTATTTTCACGGATAAGTTATTATAGAGATTGGATCTTAGAAACAATAGAGTCGCACCAATAGCACCTACCTACGCTATTTTTATATCAAGCTAGTTGGTTAAATAAAATATTTACGAAAACATTTGGAGGTTTATTCAGTTTTTTTGTTACTCTGTCATTCCCTCAAATTTTATAGCTTTGCACTCAGTAATAATTCCTAATGTCTATCTGACTCCTCCCCAATCTATTGCCCTATTTAACTGTTCCGTTTCATCACGACACGGATAGTCAATAAACGTTCAACATAAAATACACTGAATTAAATCATACAGCGCGCACTTGTCCGTTCCGTCGCCTTCCATAGGTTGCGTGAGGAGTGAGGACAATCCTTCGACGGCCGTCGTCGTAACGGAACGGAACGGGAAAGTGCGCCACAACCTTTACTCAGTCCTCTCAGCTTCTTGTCGTACAAACCTTTCCTTCCATTGCGTTCCTTTAATACTATGTATCTACGTTTCACATAATATACCAACTAAAAATAGGTAGTCATTAAATCCAACCAAACTCCTTTCGTACCTACTTGCTCTCCGCGCTCATTGCAGTTGCGTAACTGTCATTTCTGTACTATTTACCTACCCAACTATACGTACCTGGAAGGGATGCGTAAATCCATGAAAGTGAAGCAAAATTTGAAGTTAGGCAACCCGAAGTGTGGATATGAAATTATCTCTTTCTATCTTATTTAGATACATAAGTTGCACTCAATTTCTCACCTTTTTAAAAGAATTATTTTGATGCTATTAAAGAAATTATGGTATAAAATTGGCTTTTTATTTTTTAAAGTAAGTTGTCCTTTACAAATAGAAGCTAAATGAGGAAAAAATTGTCAGCGTAAAATTTTTGTTGAAAGACAATAATAAATAACCATAATATTGTCCCTTTTACACAATATAAATTCAGAACAAGAAAAATCGCTACACAATAACTATTTATTATACTTTATTCAAGCGACGGAGAATTTACCAAACTTATTACAACGAGATTGACAAAGACATGTTACCGTCCTCTTTTTCTGTTTGCCCCTGACACAAAATCTGATTGTTGCATAATACGGCGTGGACGTATAGTATACAGTTCATTTTATTTACCAATCGATTTGTCACGCAAGAAAGATCTGCCATAAATTTAAATACAAAGACGATTACCATAGCTGCAACACCCAGAGCCAAGCGAGACATCAGAATTGATTATTATAGACTCTCTAAATCACAAAATGTTCCAAATTATTGTGCACAACTTTATTCAATCGTCTATCGACAAAGCTTCAGACTCTGACACCTAAACAATTCAAAACTAAAATAAAGGATTATTTACTCAGAAAAACACTGTATTGTTTTGATGAATTCTTATGTTGTTATATTGACTCATTGACTGTTAATTTTACAATATTGTTGTAAAGTGCTGTTAAGTTATATGTGTCTGTTTGTCGTATATACATATTTATTGTAATGTTGATATTATTCTATGGACGAGGGTAAATACATTTTCTATACTAACACAATAATAAACAATAAACAATCGGGCAAATTCAAAACTGCTGGGTACGTTACATCACAGTGTTCTTACATTATGTCCTCACAATTTCGATTCACAATTCACGGGACAAAGACTCATAGCAAATATTAGGACTCCAACAGCAGAAGTTTGGAAAAATCGAAAAGGCAAGAATTAAACAATAAAAATCAATAACATAAATCTTCTGACATTGTGACTTCGGCAACCAACATATCAGGTTCCCGTAGCAGTTAGTCGTCGATGTTTAAGGATGGACAAGTACACCCGCTCCACAGCACTTATAAAATGCTTGAATTTGTTGTTATATCATCTTGGGAAACAAGTCATTGTACCTGGGGGCCAGGTCACTGTAGGGTGGATGGTTTATCACATCGAAGACTACCTTGTGCATAGCAGCCAGTGGAACACGACTGGTGGTGATAGTCCAAGAACTGGCTGCAAAAAAGCTGGCCTATCGAGTAACAGTATGAAATGATTTTTAAATGATAGTACTTATACAGACCACCCATAAAATTTTTAGCTGCCTGGGCGCAACCTGTGCAGAAATTCGCCATGCCCTCTCCTGAATATTTTTTGGCACGTTACTGTATCTATCGAGTAACAACATGAAATTACTCTTAAAACATAGCTTTTATACAGTTAAAAAAGAAAAAAATTGTCTGCCTTGTTAAATCTTGTGCTAATGCCTACACAGAAAACATTCTCTTTCTCAAAGTGTTATGATACCACTAATACAACTATTATTCTACGTGACATTTCAGTTCTTTTATTACCCACATGTCAATATCTACAAGTTATGGTTTTTAAGTTATTTTCACTTATTTAAAAAAAAATGGCGGATGCCGACAGTAATTTAGGAATTGATTAGGTACTTGAAAACTGTTGCAGCTATGGCAACCGAGTATTCTCCAAAATACAATAAACCTCGAGCACTTTTGAAATACATCTCGATTCAAAGAAGGATTTTAATCGCACCAGCAAAGCGAATTATGGCGATTAAATCTTTACTAAATTTGGCTCAGTCTGATCAAACAAGGTTCTCAGAGAATCTTCCTGATTCCTCAACATTGGATAATCGCAAAACTCAATTCGTCTTGAGAGGTCAACTGGTTGCATCAAATGCCCATTATGATGAGAAAACGAGCGATAATGGCAGTTTTTTAGGGTTTTTTAGATATACAACTAATATTTACGCCCAAAGCAATTACCTAGTGAAGCACGGCGTGAAATATCCAAGTACATCAATAATTTAAGCTTCATCTTCAACATAGGGTCTTAATCTAAGTAATTGTTTTGGTGGTACAAAGCTTCCAATATTCAAACAATTTCATTTGGTCGGTTTCAATTGTTGGTACGTTCACTAGGACGCGGTCTTTCTGGATATCGTTCAATGAACGTTTGACAAGCATGTGACGCGATTCTGTCCATTTCACCATAAATAACAATAAATTAGATTCCAAAAATCTTAATATAATTATATTTTCTTCTTTTTTTTGTAGAGATATTTTAAATAATTAATAAACTTTCGTTTTATTTTATATTATTAACTTTTATAATAACAATAATTATTTGAGAGAGTCAATCACTAGTCTTAACCAATATGAAGAACAATCTGCCTTATCTATTATTTTCTACACTTAATATAACCTTTTGTTATCTTATACAAATACTTCGAAGTACAACTCTATTCAAAGTACAATCTCGATTAATATTTAAATAAACATGTTAATGTGAATACACACTTTCACTTACATTAATATAAGATAGTTTAATTACTACTAAATATTGAAATGTTGTTATTTTACATTATAATATGTAAAACCATTGCGCGCCAATTTTTTCCATTATTGAAAAACTTATGTTAACCTATAACAGGTGACGGTTTAGTATCACTTGATTTGTTCAAAATTCGATTGCCATGGTCAATGTCACGGTTGACTACTAAAAAAATCCAAAAAACTTGTATCAATGCGATGAAATTGGAATAAGTCAGAAACTATTAAAGATAGGGATAGGAACATGTAATACCAAAACATGCCAATTTTGATTCCCTATCAAATGCAATAGTAAGAAACTGGTCATTTCATTTAAAAAATCTGAGTTTTTAGTCTTTGAACTTTCCTAAAGTTGGAGCCCCATAGTTGCGAGCTCATACGCAACCTAACTTTCTTTAAGTGCACCAAAAGAAAGCCTTATTCCTCCTCTATGCGCTGGAGAGAACGTAGTTGCCATAGCTACAATGGTTTTCAAGTAATGAATTCCTAAATTACCGTCCGCATCCGCCATTTTTTTTAAATAAGTGAAAATAACTGGAAAACCATAACTTGTAGATATTGACATGTGGGTATTAAAAGAACTAAAATTTCACGTAGAATCCAAAAATGCAATAGTTCCCATTTAAAAACGAAGTTTTCAGCTACTTCCGGCATTTCCGGAAGCGCTACCATTTTGAAAATATTTTACATCGATTCGGTTTTCAGAATAACCCCTATGTTCAAATTTTTAATAACCTATCTATAAAACTTTCCCAGAAATGTCTAACTAAAGCTCCCAAGAAACACCCTGTATACTATTACTAAATATTTTATATTATAAAATTGTTTTGTCGAAATCATTATAATTGTTCATTGGACGATTATTTGTTTATCCCTAAGTACTTCTATGATAGTTGTATTAGTGGTATCATTTTGAGAAAGATAATGTTTTCTGCCTAGGCATTAGCACAGGATTTAACGAGACAGGCATGATTTTTCTTATAGAGTTATGTTCAAACTATAATTTGGTTATAGTTTGAAGCTGTTCCTCGATAGGTACAGAAACGTGCCAAAAAAAAATTAAAAAAAGTTTTCTGCCTAGGTATTAGCACAAGATTTAATAAGGCAGACAATTTTTTTCTTTTTTAACTGTATAAAACCTATGTGTTAAGAGTAATTTCATGCTGTTACTCGATAGGTACAGTAACGTGCCAAAAAATATTCAGGAGAGAGGGCATGGCGAATTTCTGCACAGGTTCCGCCCAGACAGCCAAAGATTTTATGGATGGTCTGTATAAGTACTAGCTTTTAAAAATCATTTCATGCTGTTACTCGATAGGCCAGCTTTTTTGCAGCCAGCTCTCGCTCTATGATTATAGAATGTAAATTACGAGAGGAGGGTGGCCATATTCCACGCCTCTCATTCGGGCTCTTTGTACTACCTCCCTACTGGACCCACCGAGCCACAGAATGAACGGGTACATCCAAGTACTGACGAGAGCACGACTTGCTTAACTATCAATACATGTATGTATTGTGTATATCCATTCTGCCGGCGCTCCGGTTGTAGAAACTCCCATTTCTTTGTAATCAATTAGCAGTATTCCCTCTCTATCCCAAAAAATTGTCGCTACGAGTTTTACGACCAACTGAGACACTCTAAACATCTTTGGGAGTGGTGGCCCCTTTTTTTTCACTGCATGGAGTCTTGTTTGGACTATGGTTATTAACCTAAGCTTGGTCCCCAGTGACAATCCAACACAGTACTCTGTCCTCTTCGTGCCTACAGAAGTCCAGAAATTCGCTGTTGTTTTTGTCGCGGCGGCGTGAGCATTCTCGGTACCAATCTTGCACTGAGCTTTTTCATGCCGAGATTGTCCTGTAAGATATCGAAAATACTCGTTTCGGATACTCCAACCATTTCTGCAAGCCGCCTTTTCTTTAACCGCGCATCTTCCACTAATAGATTTTGAACTTTTTTGACAATGTCAGGTGTCACCACTTGGACAGGTAGCCCAGACCGTGAGTCATCCTCAAGAGATTCTCTGCCTTGGTTGAACAGACCATGCCATTTGTATTTAGACCAAGAATCCCCCCGTAAACAGTAGATATCTTTTCAAAAATAATGTGAGGCGTCTTTCCTTGTTTTATGAAAAATTTTATGACAGCTCCATATTCAACACGTTCTTCGGGACTTGCTCCGGTTGCTTCTCGTACTTCGTTATTCCTTCTTATATTGCAGCGATGTTACCTTTGGTGGTTTCATACAACCTAGGGCTTATAGTAGGGTTGCTCATTACGGGAAGTTCCATTAACCAAATAGTATTATCCTTTCGATAGAATACTAAAATCACTTTCCCGTTACTGTCTCATTGAATGGACATCTAATCATCTTCATCCACGATATCTTCTGTATCTGAATGTCGTCTCGCATTCGTTCATTATCAAGCTCTTCATGTAACAGGTAACGAATTCTTCATCAGCACAAAATAACAATGGATAAATACACATTTAATCAAGAAAGACTTAATTGAAGATCCAACAAAGCAAGTTCCCAGCTTTAATCAACCCTGAAGAATATGGTGAACAATGCTGGATTACGATGAGAGGGTAGTGAGAAGTCCACGCGTACATAGGTACATAGGACAATCGGGACTATTGTGCTACCTACCTGATTAGAGTCGTTTGACCCCGTCACTCAAGCCATCCCACTCATGAAATAAACCTCAAAATGCTGGAAGGGGAGGGACTCTAATCGTAGCCATGTTCGGCCAGGATTTCCCCAACGTGGATCGTCTCAATTGGACACTCACAAATTTTGTGGTGCTCTGTCTCATCGTCTGTGTATACTCTGCCAGGGGTGGCCAACCTGCGGTTAGTAAGCCACTTGCGGCTCTTTGAAGGATTATTTATCGCTTTCGATAAATTTACCTGAGTTCCCTTTTCATTTTTGTGTTATTATATTTTAAAAAATTATTATCGTTCCGTATGTGTTTTAAAATGTCTTTTAAATTACTGACAACATAATATGAAAGACTAAGTGCATCCGTTGTTTGAATAACTTCAATCAACGCTACAAGTTTCAATAGCAGGATTGAACAATGGCCTATTTTCCTCGCTACATTGAGTGTCATTTTCATAAGCGATATTGGAAAAATACTACTTTCTAAGACAGTTTTAGAAAAATTAAATTTAAGCATCTTTTTGTTGTAATTTGGTCTCTGCGTAATTATTTTAAAGTGATTAAATAATGATTGCGACAATATTTCTATAAAAATGTATTATCTGGTGCCATCGAATATCTAATCTTTAATTTTCAATCAGGACAATGTCGTGTTTTTACGTTCAATTTTTGTAAGTAGCGTGCAAATAAATAACAAAAATTGAGATAGTAGATGACGAATGTCGATAAGGATGTATGGCAAATGCGACGCTGCTACACAAGCAAAGGAGTTTCAAAAACACAATAAGGGGTGAACACTGAACACCCCGTATTTCATCGAAGATTGGCAATCCAGGCATTCCCAGTAGATGAAAATCGCCCGCCGTTCGGTGGAAATTGTCACGAATCGACGCAATTATTATGTAATCATTTTAAAATGATTTGATAATTATTGCGTCAATATTTTTCTATAAAAATGTACCTATCTAGTGCCATCAAATATCTAATCTTTAATTTTCAATTAAGACAATGACGTTCTTCTATGTTCAATTTTTGTAAGTAGCGTTCAAATAAATAACAAAAAGATTTGAAGCCAATTTGGTTTATTAGTCTTTAAAGCTATAATAAAAAAAAAACGACATCTTGTTTTAGTTTTAGTTCATTAAATCATGCATTACGCCTTGAAAGACCTTACATTTGTCAACAATATAACAAACCAGAAAGTATACAAACTAACATATAAATTACACACAATACAAAATACATGTCACAATTCCATTTTATGACTACATTGTAGGAATTCATCGTATGTGTAAAAAGCATTAGACATTAAAAAACTTTTTACTGTTGTTTTAAATTTTTTTAAGTTTACAGACCTAATAGACATCGGAATGCTATTGTGTAACTGTGTACCTGAATGTTCGACATTAATACTATTGACAGTAACATAAAAAGTAAAACCAATTATGTTGTGGTTTAACACGATTCAAAAAAAAAATTTCATTATACATCGTTTTTTTTTTAAGAAATTTGGAAAAAAGGATGGATGCTACGGTCTGCGCTGTGAAGTGCAGTGCGCAGGAAAGCAGTTGTCGTACACTATTGCTATGAAGCGCATGGTTTTTTACAATGTAAAGGAATAATCACATTGTTGTGGTTTCCCGCTCACTGTTTACGATTTGGTAGATTACCACTCACGGGTCTTTCTTTCGCGATAATCATAACATTTACTTTGAATTACAAGAAAACAAATTTTGTTTTCAATAAAAGAATAATGCAACTTGATTTCAGTAATACAAATTTCGCATTTGAGGCAAGAATTTTTTCTTAAGTTTTCTATATTGGAAAATAGTAAATTTTCGATTATAGCTCATAAAACCAATTAATTATATCAATAATCAACATTTTTGGGCTTTCGACTTTTGGGAAGTATGTGTGCTACAACATTTTTAAATTTGGTAACAATTTATGGAACAATAACAATTTTATGATGAAGTTAAAACTGACCGTCTGCGAGGAAAATGCTAAATGCAGCGTTTTTATTGCTGTTAATTAAAATAATAGTTAAACAGTTGATTCTACCATTTTGATTTTTAAACATGTTAACCTTCCTAACACCGGATGATTTTTATAACACTAAATACCGGGTGTGATCCGCTCGGACCTTGGTGTTTTTCCATTCAAATCAAACATTCTCCTGGAAATTACACCTCCGTGCGCCTTTTTTTTATTTAGTAGAACTGATATCAATGGCTTTTTGCATGAAAAAAGGTAGTAAAATGTTTAATAAAATGTTTAATTAACGTGTATTAATGAAAAAGTATGGAAATTGGAGTAGGTATGTACAATTATACATATTTACATTTAATTTTCGCAATTATTATAGAGAATTTGAACCGTTGTCGGGGTGAGGTGCCGAGGTAGCTCAGTTGGTAGAGCATCACCCTAGCGAGGTGGAGGCCCGGGTTCGAATCCCGGCCGCGGTGTAAATTTTCTATATGTATTGAATTATATATATATATATATATTAAATTATGATTATAATACATTTATTATAATATATAATTACATATTACCCATAAAATTTATGTGCTGTCATATTTATATGATTAGATTTATGTATGTTATATGTAAAATCTTATATGTAAGAAGTATTACATATTTTTTATGTATGCCTTCTGTAAATATAATTATAAATTATCATTACATATATTATATTGTCGAAAATAAAAGTCCGTTTCTATTTGCGCCGCATAATTAATCGCACGCGCGGGTTTTCTATAACGCCAAAAATTGTAGTTCACGTACCTTTAATATTAGATCCGTATCGACTAAAATGCGTCTAATTTATATAGAAAATAAATAATATAAAATAAATTAAATCCTGGTCATTTTTAACATAAAGGTAGGTATAATCATTGAATAAGACTTCACCCAACGATATAATCAAACATAATTTAAACTCGCGAAACAGCGCAAAGTTAGGAAGAACGAACCAAAAAGAAGGAATGATTTAGATTAGCGCAGTGGTACAATGTCGGATACAAAGAAAACACATGTCGGATTTCGGAATTTGACACGCCCACCCGCAACGGTTCGAATCCGGTTAAGGGAAACTTTTCAAGCAAGTATATAATATCATAATAAACTGTCGGCTTTCAGTTCAGGTAAAAACGGGTTCGTGCAAGAATTAAGTTACTTAAAAGTACAGTTGCACGTAAAAATGTAGTTTTTCCATTTGTTTGTATGAAACTGCTTAAATAATTTTTTACATTGGTAATAATTACATTATGCTCGAGTAGCTGCCATCTGGTCATCGCAACGCGTTTACAACTAATATTTTTTATGTGAATATTACATAAAATATACATAAAATGTATATAAATTCATCTACTACAGATATAAAGAATTTACATCTAATAGACATATATTTTATATATTATTTTGAAAATTGCCGACATCCTGACATTAAATATCTCTTATTTTTCTTCCAGTTTCTATATAAATCTAAAAAGCTCTTATATAACTTATATGTATTTTATATATAAATGTGTTAGCTGGGTACCTACTACTAGTACAGCTATTTTTAAGACTACATTGTGTTCGCAATTTTAGAAACAGGATTGTATGAAATAATATTGAAGTGCGCAGATTATTACCTTAAATGTACAGTCAAAATCACATAGTAATTAGCGTCTGTCACGCTACTTAAGATTATCCTAATCATTAATTGTATCAAGGACACAGGTGGAAAAATATGAAGATATAGGTTTTATCATGGATTACGTATGAATACTTATCTTGTATTATCTGTTTAGTTGATTAACTAAAATGAACAGCTATAAATTGACGAGCAACTTCTGCGTTCTCATTATTTACAATGAAATTGTTTGTGCTTTGTACGTTAGTTGCAGCAGCTTGTTCACTGCCACTTGACGGTGAAGGTGTACCCACCATAAACGTATCAGGTATCTATATGACTGAATTTCTTTAAACATTATGCATCTTCATTCCTTTTATTAATTATATGTACCTATTATTATTTAGCCCTCGATTCGCGTATATATAACGGACATGAGGCAACACTAGGACAGTTCCCATGGCAAGCAGTAATTTACATGTATCGTAATAGTGATTACCCTTTTGGTTACGGTGGCGGTTCTCTTATTCATACGCAGTGGGTGCTAACTGCTGCGCATAACTTTAACGATAATGGGCATCGGTAAGTAGATAATTGACTTTTTAAATTATTAACATCGGTCGCTCGGTCCCATACTTTTCGTATACTAACAGTCAGAGGTTTCAGAGCCACTCTCGCTGCTATGTGGTTTGGAATCATTGATATAACGAATGCAACTGAATCAGTTTATAGATACTCGTATGAGTTTTACATACATAACCACTACGACCATGAAAATTTGTCCAATGACATTGGATTAATTAAGCTTAACGAAATAGTTACGAATACGCGTAAGAGGGAAAGAAGGTTATTTGAAAGAGAATTTAAGTTATAATTATAGACAACGTTCGTGCCATAGAGCTTGGATATGACCTTCATTCTGGATCTCACGTAAAAGTGTCCGGATTTGGTAGAACACAAGACGGATCAATCAACTCAAAACTTTATTATGCTGAGTTAACAACTATGACAAACGTGGACTGTAGAACGGTACATCGTTATAATGCGTCGGTTAGTCAAGTGTGCGCAAATTCAGAAACTCAATCAACATGTCGTGTAAGTAAGGCATTATAAAGTATAGCTGGCTCGTGAATAATAAATAACCTTTCAGGGCGACAGCGGTAGTCCACTAGTTATGCGAGAGGATGGTGTATGGAAACAGTTTGGTGTGTATAATGGGAGACTAGACACATTTTGCCGATTGGGTATTGCTGTATTTTCACGGATAAGTAATTATAGAGATTGGATATTAGACCAAATAGAGTCGCACGAATAGTACGCAATGTTTGTATCAAGCTATGTTGGTCAAATAAAATATTTACGAAAACATTTAGAGGTTATTTAGTTTTTTTGTTACTCTGTCACATTCCCTCAAATTCTATAGCTTTGCACTCAGTAATAATTCCTAATGTCTCTCTGACTCCTCTCCAATCTATTGCCCTATTTAACTGTTCCGTTTCATCACGACACGGATCGTCAATAAACGTTCAACATAAAATACACTGAATTAAATCATACAGCGTATGGACACTGGCCATCATATAGACACTGGAAAAATAAAATTACTAGCTCCGGCATATACTTTGCAAGAAAGGATTTTACGGGAAGCCATTGAAATTGAAAAAAGACCTTTGGCGCTTAATAAAAGAGACTATACATCTAGAATTCCTCCTGTTTGGAAGCTTGTCATAAGAAAGCATGAAACACCTTTACGAGAAATTAACACTAATGAAGATTCAGATCAACAAATTATAAGTAATGTTTTAAATGTTCAAACAACATCTACCTACAAGGGTCCCATTACACGTAGTAGAGCGCTCATCGACACGTCAAAAATTGGAAACTATAATAGATGGCATAGCTCATTTATGACAAATTGTCAATTCTTGATAAAGATAACGTAGCAGTTTTCGAAACGTTGAATTTATTAATTGAATTACACGAGATAAACCCTAAAATGAATGTTATTACAAATTTATTGGAATGTTGACATACATTTTCTATACTACACAATAATAAACAATAAATAATCGGGCAAATTCAAAGCTGCTGGGTACGTTACATCACAGTGTTCTTACATTCTGTCCTCACAATTCCGATTTGGGGTACGTTATAAAGTTCACGGGACAAAGACTATTGCCGGGAAGACTCATAGCAAATTTAGGACTCCAACAGCGGATGTTTGGAAAAATCGAAAAGGCAAGAATTAAATAATAAAAATCAATAACATAAATCTTTGAGGTTAGAAAAAGAATCATGTCCTTTGATAATATCCCTCGAATATTGCGACTTAGGCAACCAACATATCACGTTCCCGTAGCAGTTAGTCGTCAATGTTTAAGGATGGACAAGTACACCCGCTTCGCAGCCCTTATAAAATGCTTCAATTTGTTACACGACATCTGGATTTTGGTTGAAGTTGTTGGAGGTGTCGAACATTCCCTTGAAATGTGAATACTTTAGCAAAGCAATACGCCGGCTTTTTTATAAATCATTGGAAATAATGTTTTTTTGAAAATAAATGTCACATTTTGAGAAATAGAAAGGAAAACAAATTTTCCTGGCGTTATTGCCTAGATATTAACGTTACACGCTTATAGCATTTTTGAGAATTGCCCTAAACGCATTTATAGATAAGTTATCATGGAAAAACGGCTCAAATTTTGACACCATACCGTGATAATTTTGTGATGTTGGTAGGCCACACAAAATGTTCCATTGAGAAAGATATTTCAATTATAAGCAATGTAGATGCATCAAAGCCTCCTATTATTATTATTAATGTTATTTACCAATATTTACAAATTACATTTTTTATTTTTATATTTTTTATATTTTTTATTTTAAATTCCCGTGGGTGTTCCTTCCATCCGTTAAGATGAATATGTCCGAAATTTTTGATGGAGTTCGTAAATCCCGAAAAGGCGGTAAATGGTAAAAGTGAAAAGAAAACACTAAACCTCCCCTTAAACAACAAAATTTATTGAACGAAGATTAATGAGGATGAGATGAGGTTATTTTTTTTTTTTATAAGTACCGAAATACTGAAACTATCGACGTACACGAGCAGTAAAATGCAATTCCAGGGCTACTCTCAATAACAATTTATTATACATTTATTTAAACGGGAATTATAAGTGAGAAAGCGACATGTTTCGACACAAAACTGATGTCATTATCACGCTACTAATTATCAGTTACATAGGTTATGAGGGGCTTAAATAATTAATGAATGAAGGTGCATGATGAAATGTAAATACTAAATTGATGAATTATTTGACAAATATTGAGCTGAAGGGGAAAAAACTAAAAAACCAATTAAATTGTGCTAGATTGAGCAAATACAAAGCACCCCAAATGGGGGATAATAATTATGCAAACAATATTATAAATATAAATATTTGAGATTTAAACAAATAAATTTAAATCAAATGAGAAATCACAAGTTCATTGTCACAAGACAAAATGACAGACGATAACACATATTTTTCTGGGATTCTCTGAATTTTTCTGGATATGTCTTCTACATGAATTTATATACGTTTTATGTACATTTTATGTAATATTTACATAAAAAATACTAGTTGTAAAAGCGTTGCGATGACCAAAATGGCAGCTACTCGAGCATAATGTAATTATTATCAATGTAAAAAATTATATAAACAGTTCCATACAAAAAATGGAAAAACTAAATTTTACGTGCAACTATACTTTTAATTATATTTAACTTAATTCTTGCACGAACCCGTTTTTACCTGAACTGAAAGTCGACAGTTTATTATGATATACTTGCTTGAAAAGTGTCCCTTAACCGGATTCGAACTTTTGGGAGTGGGCGTTGCAAATTCCGAAATCCGACATGTGTTTTCATTGTCTCCGACATTGTACCACTGCACTAATCTGTAACATCCCTTTTTTTTATTTCGTCCGTCGTAACTTTGCGCTGTTTCGCGTTATTAGTTTAAATTTTGTTTGATTATACCGTTGAGTGAAGTGTTATTCAATAATTATACCTATCTTTAACTTTATGTTAAAAATGACCAGGATTTAATTTATTTTATATTTTTTATTTTCTATATAAATTAGACGCATTTTAGTCGATACGGATCTAATATTAAAGGTACGTGAACTACAATTTTTGGCATTGTAGAAAACACGCGCGTTCGATTACTTATGTGGCGCAAATAGAAACGGACTTTATTTTCGACCATATAATATATGCAAACATAATTTCTAATTATATTTACAGAAGGTATACATAAAAAATGAGTAATATTACATATACCGTACATAAATCTAATCATGTAAATATGACAGCACATGAATTTCATGAGTGATATGTAATTATCTATATGTATATATTATATGAATTTCTGTATACAGAATATCCGTAAGTTTCTATACTATTATGTAAAATATACGTAATTGTGTGACATACGGTTTATATAGCTTATTAATGAATCCTTACATACTTGATATACAGGGTGCAACAAAATAAGTGTAAAACATTTCAGGGGGTGATTCTTCATCGAAAAAGAGATAGGGTCTTTCATATAAAGAAACTTCATTGGAGCATCCCTTGTTAAGATACAGCCCCTTAAATGGGGCACATGAAATTTGTTTTACAATTTTTCTCACAAACACTAAAAATGTAATTTATTTGGTTTACCCCATGGTTGTAAGGGGTGGAAAACCTAACCCCTAAAATTTATTTCTAATAGCTTGTTCCATTCTAAACAAAAAATGTCTCTTGAATTTTTTGCCCAAAATTAATAAAAGATGAATAAACAAAAGTAATTTGTTAATAACAAAACATAAAACATGTAGAAAACATGTAAATGTTCAATATGTCCACCTGCAGTCATTAAGGGGCTGTATCTTAACAAGGGATGCTCCAATGAAGTTTCTTTATATGAAAGACCCTATCTCTTTTTCGATGAGGAATCACTCCCTGAAATGTTTTACACTTATTTTGTTACACCCTGTATATAAAAGCATATGTAGGGGTATTTACTTCAATTTACATATGTTGTATATATATTTTATATGTGTTTGCTGGGTAAATGAAACTGTTACCTATGCCATGGTTTTCCTTTGGCTACGAAGCAAATGCTTCATCAAAATTATAATTCGGCTATGGACGTCGTGATAACACTATCACGCATAATTTATTTATCTTGAAATATAATTTCATAATACGATACACACACAAACGACCCATTCTCCTCAAACGGCTTTCCACAATTTAGAAAATGTTCAGCCAAAGCCACCTAAAGGAGGCCTTGGTTCAGCGTATACCACTGTAACCCCTCTTAAATTCTTTAATAACTCACAAAGACGAATAACATCTTCTTCTTTAAAATTCATTTTAATAAATAATTTATCCCTTGTAATTATAAATTGACGCCTTTCACAATTACTTTGCCTTTGTTTATACAATTTTTATTATAAAGGTGCACTAATTTTATACTACCGTTGTAATAATAAAAAATCCATCATTCGGCAGAAGAAAGAAAAGTATACCTACCATTGTATTTCATTAAAACAAGAAACAGTTAAACCGGAAGTAAATTTTGGTTTTTAATCTCTTAGGTACTTGTAGCCTAGACCGAATAGTTTACTCAGATATTGATTGTACGATGTTAGCTGAAAGATCCCGAATCTACTTTATAAAATGTACTCGTTACCTGCTTAATGGTCCATCTAAAAGAAAAACTGACGATAGGATTTACTGTTTCTATTTAATTTTTACGCGGAATCCAAAAAAAAAATGCTACAATTATTACAGATCACATTTCCGGAATGTAGTTGTGGTAACTTTTCTGTGCCACATTCCCACAAACTTTAATTTCCCTTGATTTGGTGCTTTGGTATCGATTATCTTTCAAGATGTCAGAAGAATTTTCTATTCGATTATCTTGTGAATTGTGAATTTAATTTAAAGTCTGCATCTCGTTTACTATACCATCGACTAAAACGTGGAATCATGTGAACCTTTACGAACTTTTTTTGTTAAATTTGAATAATTCGAACTATTTCTTAAAACCTTTAATTAAACTCGAAGATTGTTAAAGTTTTTGAAATCTAGGTTGGAGGAGCCTGACATTACGTCCTGTATTTTGAAGTAAAATTCAAAATTCCTGTAGTGTTTTATGGACGGTTACTGCAATTGCACTTTGAGTATGACTAATTTTTACTATTCAATATGAATCCCAACTTTAAGGAGAATAATATTCGAGTACAGAAAAATTACGAAATGTACTGTAGAAAATCAGCTAGCTAACTGAAGGCGAAAGTAAATTTTTGTATCCAAGAAAACTATTGAGAAGGGGAAGATTTCCATTCACACGCTTCTGCTAAATCGGCGAAAACGAAGTCATCGCGTTATCAACGTATATGACGCAAATCAGAACAAAGCAGCATTCATTAAAAATAGCACACCTGCATAGGAATAGAGAGACAGACACTAAAACTGTCCAGTTGCAGTTTCACGTTTACGATAAGAGAATTCATGGGAAAACCCATTTCTACAATGAAGCAATTCTTAGAACATATTAACTATTAATGTAAAGAAAGAAAATTAGAAATATTTTCAATAGAAATTAGAAAATTAACGCAAGGGCGTTACAGCTTGCTGAATGAGATTGCGTCTCAACTGGGGCCTCACAAGGGCGTTGCTAAAGGGGGGGGGGGGCAAGTAGCGGCAGAGAGATTCAAAAAAATGTAACTAAATGCAAAGCAACGACCATTAATAAACTAAAAGAAATTAAGTATAATACAACTTCTAAGTATTATGTGTCCAGTCTGTCAATTTTTATAGTTTGGCTAGGGGAAGTCTTCCTTGGCCGTCTCTACGTGGCCATTCTCTAATCGCTCGTGATCACGCTGTGTCATTCATTGGTCCATGAGTGCACCTGCCGGTTACCATGGGGTAGGCACAAGCAATCTTAAGCAAAAAACATACCAAAGCCCTGTTCTTTCATTGCTCGTCCCACAAACTGAATTTAGTAATCAATGATCTCAACACGCTTCCTGAAATTGGGAACGCCATGGGAACCACCAAAGACATTATCAATTTTTTTCGGGAATCTGTTTTAAGGAGGAAATTGATACCTAATATTTCCAGGCTCTGCGAAACAAGATGGTGTGAAAAACACAAAACTATCAAAGAAAACCTTCCAATAATACTAGAAGCCTTAGAAACCTTATCTTGTGAAGGAAATAGTTCGACCCGAAAAAGTGCCTTCCAACTTCATGCGGCTGCTTGGAACCTGTTGTTAACGTACTCCAATCTGTAGCTTTGGAGGTGGTCAAAGCCTGAGAACATGTTAAATGGATTTTGCAATTACTTAAGAGTCTGCGTGACAATCCCGAGAAAGTGACAGACGAAATTATAAAGGAAGCTACTGTTGTGTTGAAGAAAGTCGGGCTGGAGGAGGACATCACATCACTGCCGCGTATTATTGGGAGACAGCGTCATCGAAGCAACCAACCAGCAGAAAACCCTTCAGAAGACTGGAAGAGGTCGTTGATAATCCCATATTTGGACCCCGTTATTATATACCTTTGCTGAAGACAACAATTCATCATTTGCATTATTTAAATTACACACGGCGCAAATGCAAACAATGTCAATTGAAAATCTCAAAGATGCTTGCGAAACGATCGCCCAATTTTATAATTTACCCAACATAAAAAATGAAATCGAACTTTGGCAGCAATTGTGGCACGATAAGCCAAACCCAACAAGTCTAACAGTTGTTGATGTCCTAAAAGAGGCAAAACCCTTCTTTCCCGAAACGGGAAAAGCGTTCTAAATTTTAATCGCTCTACCTTGCACAACGTGTACAGTAGAACGATCGTTTAACAGCCTCGAGAGATTAAAAACATGGTTGAGAAGCACTATGGGAGACGATCGCTTTAATTATCTGGCCATGAGGAGTATACATAAAAAACTTATAAAAGCACACTTACAAGATTTTCATAATAAAGTGATCGAGAAATTTACAAAAAAAAACCCGAAGATGATGTTTTAATTAAGTAATTTATTGTTTTATTGTTCGATTTTTCTAATAATAGTTATTTATGCATCAAGGGCGTAAAGAAGCTTTTATGGCCCGAAGTCTTATGTAAAGCCCGAGCGGTAGCGAGGGCTAGAAAAAGGCTGTAGGGTCATAAAAGCAAGTTACGCCAGAAATGCATACACTATTTTATGCACAGATTAAGTATTTATCTCATTTAATTTACGTTTACGTGAAAGGTTCTAATTTAAACCGAAATGTTGCTCTAGACGCTGAAATAGTTGATGAAGGAAAAAACCGCTGTTCATACTGTTTAATAGATTATGTAAAAGCCTTTGTACAATATTTTTGCCGTCTCGGGAAAAAAAAACAGTGCATATCCAAGTTGCGCAACGCATGATGATCAAATTTCTAGCAAAGGAGGATGTGATCAAATTGAATTCTTGAGAAGACCTTCTGTACAGTTTGGAGAAAACATCATTTCAAAGACACGGGTCATTTCCTGAAGGAGGAAAACAATTGTGTGAACGGAACGTGTATGAAACTTGATGTACTCAGGAAAGCATTACCGAATTGATGAGATGATTCGCAATTATTGACAAATTTCTGTATAAGAGAAGTGGCAAGACTTCTTGAGATGAGTGTGGGAAGTGTCGACCACATAGTTCATAAAGAGCTAAAGTTCCGTAAAGTTGGTGCAGCACGGGTGCCGATAGCAAAGGAGGATTACGGTGTCAATTACACTTTTTCTCGGTTGTGAACGTAAAGGAGATGCATTCTCGAAACCTGGGTTCGTCCAAGACGTCAAGCACGGAATGGCGATACCCAGATTCGTCTAAGTTGATTTTTTAAGGGAAAAAATCACTATTCACTATTTTTAACGGCTCTCGGGGGGTGTTAAACAAGCCTTTCGATAAGCGCGATCCGTTTCCACGACAACTCGCGTCTACGCCCACTCATTTCACTCACAGACACTTATAGATGTGCAATACTCATTCCACATAGGTACAGTTGTGGCCTGTCCCCTTGCCTAGGCTTAAAATTTGATGGTAGAGGTACGTTGATGTAAGATGAGTGGGGGGGAGGGGGTGTTATATTGAAAAGTAGCGTATAATGATTCTAAATTGTTTGTTTAAATCATGACATTCCGGTTTAAATTTCAACCCCCTGTATTTTGCGCTTGCAACGCTAGTCAAAATTGGTGGCGTTACTAAATTAGCTGAAATACTTAGCTTGCTTCAAAGTACTTAGATTAGCATTTGCGTTCAACTTTAATTTTAAGCTTCACCATACGTCAACTGTAATGATGCTAATTGGAATTGGTTTACTTTGTTTCAGACGACCACTCTGATAGGTTTACTGAAAACGGCACGATTACTACGTCTCGTAAGGGTTGCAAGAAAAATCGACCGATATTCGGAATATGGTGCCGCAGTTCTATTGCTGTTAATGGCGACATTTGCACTAATCGCCCATTGGTTAGCTTGTATTTGGTAAGATCGTTGTTAAGATCTCCCATAACAATTATTAGAAAGATCGTTTAGATGCACGTGTTTTTTTTTCTCTTAATTGTTGTTAAATTTCAGGTATGCTATTGGAAATGCGGAAAGAGCTGCACTGCATGCGAAAATAGGATGGTTAGATACTTTAGCTGATACAACGCAGCAGCATTATTATGCTAATAATACCGGTGGCCCCACTATTAAAAGTAGATACATTACAGCTCTATATTTTACCTTTACCTCTTTAACTAGCGTTGGGTTTGGAAATGTAGCCCCCAACACAGATGCCGAGAAAATTTTTACCATATGCGTTATGTTGGTAGGGTGTAAGTAGACACTATTATTTAGATTAATCGCTTTAAATGTTGCTTTGTATTGTATAACCGAAGTGATTTCAAGCTTAAACTAAAAGCACCGCTATTGGATATGATCTGAATGCTTTGTTAAAACTGCTCCATCACACAAATAATTAAAGTTCATGTACTCGGTTAAGCTTTTAGGCCGGCCGCACATTGAGCGTAGCACAGCACAGCACAGCACAGCATAGCACAGCGCAGCAGAGGATTTTGTAACGCATGGAATTAAAGCGAACACCGCATATTGCACGCAGCCGAGACGTATAGTAGCGCAGAGGATTATTTCCATTTAATTCCATGGGTTACTAAATCCTCTGCTGCGCTGTGCTATGCTGTGCTGTGCTGTGCTACGCTCAATGTGCGGCCGGCCTAAAGCTCTCCTTTATATCATAATTTATGCAAGTTAATGTTGCAATAGAGTCGCAATTATCAAACAAGGATATTATCACGATTAATTATGGTTCTACTTCTGGAGCAAAATTCGTGAAATGGTTATTATTCCTGTGTGGTATTACTCCATTGGAATCAACTCTGATTCGTAAACGCAGCATCACTTTATCAGAGAAAGCATCGAAAATGGAAATTTTCCATTCCATTTGCTTTTAGAAATGAATCAATACTAAAATTTTCACCCTAATTTTTACAAAAAACTTGAATTGGGCTTGATATTAGTAATCCCACACCCTCTTTCGAGTCTTGCAGCTTTCATAAGCTCACGCGCTTTGAGTGTGCGAATATCGAATGTCCTGGTGACAGAATTACACATTCCTAGTACATTTAACATTTTGACTACTCCTGAATATATCAGATAAGAACCTTCTGCTGCAATGGCTGCTTTTCTGTACAGATTTTCGTTTCGGCCAGGTTTTCTTTTAATGGTTGAGCAACCGCTATCAGAAGGATGAGCGAATGACCCACTCTCAACGATCCCTCTCCACCATGATTTTCAGTCTGTGTACCCCTCTGAGCTCCAGTGGCCTAATTACTGGATTTTGAGACTTTAGGCTCAAGAAAGAAGGGAGTACGTGTCGTTGTGATTTCCTGTGTGAGACCAGGACAGTCCTGCGATGCAAGCTAAGTATATCTATATTCCTTTAGATGAAGGTCTTATGCCAGCACACCAGTGTTTTTGCCTATCCACATTCCATTTTCATCACCGCTTAATTTTGGAGCGTAGCATAGTGCAGTTGTCGTAGGGACAATAGTCACATCTTTCCCAAATCATTTGTTCCATGGTATCCTTTGCCACATTAGCATTTTCCAGTACCGGAACCCAGATATGTATGCTTATCGGTTTGGGCAGCTGGAATCTCAACCAGTCCACCGATACCTGGTCCGTACTTGTGATGAATAGAGGTTTACCTTGTTGGCAACAGCCGGTGAATTTTGGGCGATACTGTCCTGATATCATTTCTGTCTAGGATCTTGCCTTTAATTTCCCCCGTTTCTCCGTTATTTCATCTGTAGGTCTTCGTTGGCAAAACTTATTCTAAAGGCTGTTGCAACCTGAAGGTCTCAGATTTAACTTCTGCCTTCAGACCGGTCTCACTTCCTCGGGTTTATTTGGGAGATAAGGACTGTGGTTGCCTCATGACCCTGCTTTCTGTCTCAATTTTTCCCGGTGGTCTATACCGAGAGTTCCTTAGCTTCTGCAGTGCAAGGTACGTCGGAGGTGGTTCGTTGGTTTAGTTTTTAATTATTTGTATCAACTTGTTTTATTTCGGATCCACGAGCTGTACACATGTAGAACGATTTAATGCAACCGAGTGGCGGCTGGTGCTGATATGTATCATTCTTATTATGTTATTATTACAAAGAAGAATGAAACAATTATGTCTAAGCTGCAATAAATGCTCAAAGGTTGGCCAAGATACTCAAAATACACTTCCAACTCTACTGGAGTTTGATGTGCCATCGCAAATAAAAATCCACAGGGGAAAGATTTGGTGACCGTGCAGACCTGCGGACAAGATCTCCACGGGTCTCATGCAACTATTCATCAGCAACAAGAGAAAAATGGGATGGGTTCCTATCGCATGGAAACCACTAGTCTTCCTTAAAATTCAGTGGAATACCTTATAATACGCCCGGTAACATATTATATTTCTTAAAAAGTTAATGTATATGTAACTCGTCAGAGAAAGAAACAGCAAGTATGATCCGATCAATATTCTTCCTGCAATTTGGGCCCAAATCTTGACTGAGGTGGTAAACATTCGAGTTCCCTTTAGTCCAATCATTATTATGCGAAAGTAAATAAAACATGAGATGTCTCCGATTATCCGATTATTGTCAAAAAAGGTGACCACTTCTTCATCAGTCTCGAAACATTGTCCACCCAAATGTTGCTTTAACTTTGGAAACAAGTGAAAGTCATTCTGTGCAAGATTAGGGCTGTATGGAGCATGTTGAACGAGATCCCAGCCAAAATTGTGGATTAAATCCTTGGTTTGGCGAGAGACGTGCGGGCGCGCATGGTCGTGGTGCAGTCTAACGCCTTTTGTCAGTCTTCCTCTTCGGCGATTTTGGATGGCTCTTCTGAGTTTTTGCAAGTTCTCGCAATAATTTTCCGAATGTATTATGGTCCCTCGAGACATAAACGCAACAAGCAGCACGCCCTTACGGTCCCAAAGGACCGTAACCATCACTTCCCCGCTTGAACTTTTTCGTTTTAGGCGATCCGGTATGGTGCCATTGTCGCCATTGTTGTTTTGTTTCCTGGGTGACGTAATGACACCACGTTTCATCCCCAGTAATAATGGAGTCTAAGAAATCTTTGATATTCTCGGCACATCCTCGAAGAAACTCCTGGGCACACTTGACGCGACCCACCGCGCACACACCTTGTGATAACGTAACCTTTCAGTCAAAATCGTGTGGATTGTTTTTTCATAAACCTGAGGAATCCGGGCGGCCAGTTCCAGAATCGTTATCCTCCGATCTTCGAGCAGAATCCGCTCAATCTTCGACACAACTTCGTCGGAGATCGATAGCCCTCCGCTTTTTTGCTCATCGTGGATGACTGTGCGTCCTTCGGAGAACTCCTTACACCATTTGCGGACGTGTTGAACGCTTATACAACCTTCCCCATAAACTTCACACAACTGCCTATGAATATCAAGCGGTGGTAATTTTTTAGCCCTCGGATGGATGTCAGGCCATCCTGAACGTCGCCGTGAGTTTTACCAAGGTGGAATCTAGAGTGGAGGAACCAGCGCATACGGCGGTGTTACCGGATTTCGCCTAGCATCTCGCGCGGCGACTTTACAGCGTTGGGAACCTAATTTTTTATACAAACCTCGTATTTATATATATACTTTATAAGAATGTTAGCATAAGCCTTCAACCAGCTCACAAAAATTTATCAAATCTTCTCTGCTGGGTATGGTATGATGACTGTGACTGAATTGTACACGTTAATGCAAGTTTTGCTTACAACAAACAATTCAATGTAATTAACTCACTGGAATCGCTTCAAATGTTTCTTATGCTTCCAGATCTAGAAATTTGCTTTAAGTACACTAGTGACAGCATAACAATTTTATGCTTGTGTGTAAGAGACCATTTTACAATAATTCCTTCCAATAAATTCCTCTTAATTAACCATTGATTTCTACCATTTTAGCCTTAATGTATGCAAGTATATTCGGAAACGTTTCCGCAATTATACAACGTTTATATTCCGGAACGGCTCGATATCACACACAGATGTTGAGAGTTAGAGAGTTTATACGTTTCCATCAAATTCCGAATCCGTTAAGGCAACGTTTGGAGGAATATTTTCAACACGCGTGGACGTACACAAATGGAATTGATATGAATTCGGTATTAAAGGGATTCCCCGAATGTCTACAAGCGGATATATGTTTACACCTAAATAGAAATCTATTACAAAATTGCTCCGTGTTTGATGGAGCGAGTCCAGGTTGTTTAAGGTGAGCGTAACATTTTCATATTCATTATTTCCAGTTGGTTGCATGAAACAAACGACTCAAACTATAAAGTTTTCCACGTGAAATGTAATTGGGTGGGGAACCGTAGGGTGAAAAGGCACCGCTAGTAGTCGTTATTTCATTCTCCAACTGTGCTTTGTGTATCATTCTCAAATGACTCCTAAATCACATGGCTATCACCACAGAAAATATTATGTTAGATAGAATGAAAACACTTGAGTGGGTTTACTGTATAAGGAACTATGGATATGGTTAATTTTATTCATCGATCGCCACCTTTCAAGGCCATATTTTTTTATTGCGGGCAGGTTATCTAAGAAAAACTCGTCGAATAGCTTCCTTATTTACTTAGAAAACTAACCAGAACTATGTCTTTTATTTCGAGAGGGGTAACTTAGAAGAATAATTCTGAAACGAGAATGCTCTAAAACATTGGCAACGCATAATTTGAAATTGTTAACAATTCCATTTCCTCTCGACTCTCGCAATAGAGAAACCACTTCAAAGCTTCAAATGCCAAGATACGATTCGAGATTACCTTCTAAAACTTGAAATAGGAGAAAATGGCTTCCAAATTAAAGGAAACCGTTGAAACGCAGGAGGAAAAAATTAAAGCGTCCAACGATCTCGGTTCGTGCAAAATGCCAGGAACCAAGAGAGTTTGTTATATTTTATATTACAATGAGCTGACAGGTAATGACAATAGTAATGTTGTCTGTACGTATAAAAAGATTTACCCTGTGGCGAGGATTCGAACCCAGGACCTCTACCTAGCTAGGATAGATGTTAGCTAAAAATATCTTATTAAAAATAAATACATATTATAGAGAATAAGTTTTGTAACAGGGATTGGAGGCTTGTGGTAACTCAGTTTATTGCAACAATACCCTACCTAGGTAGAGGCCTTTGGTTCGAATCTTTGTCACGTGATAATTTTTTTTTGTATTTAGGGGCAATTACATTTAAAATTATTATATTATCTATACATACAGGAAGGTATTCTGAAAGCGATACAGAGGAATCAAAGAACAACAGAGATTAAAAAGGAGTTAGTAATAAGCAGTACAAGAACAAATACAAGAAATGCAAGAAAGAAAAGTGGAAATTAGCAACAAATGCAAAGGGCACAAGAGAAGGGCAGAAATTAAAGGAAACAGAAAAACAGAATAGAAATAAACTACAAAATAAAGAATCGTAAACTTAAAAAAACGCCGACAAAAATACAAAGAGATAGAAAATAGAAAAGGGCGGAGTCGGAAGGACATGGAAGTGTAGCAGCAAATCTTCGACATACCAATCCATTCGCCCCTGACACGATAGAGGGATTGAGCTCCCATCACCTGCCCATAATCCTGAAGGTTGAGACGGACTCCATAAGAAAAAGCTGAAGGAACGAGCCGTCGAACGAACTGGAAGAAATTCTAGGAGCAAATCAAAATCAAAATATCCACCAGAAATTCGAAAATCAACGATATCGATCGATGCGTAGCGCATATAACCACCCCATACGAGAAACCTTCCAAGGTCATACCGTGGAGATTTCACTCTGAAAGAAGGTTCCGCTTTCGATCTAAATCACACAGTAGGTAACGGAAAAGAGCTCAGCTCACGTGGGATCTAGCAATAAAGCGCCAAATAAGCGCTTAGAATCCTCTACTCCGAAAACAGACGTACCGTAAAGGGGATGAATACGTCTAATCAAAAATCTGCAAGCTTGGCCATCTTCGTTGGGTGTGCAGAGCAAACGACCAACTCCTAGCGATCCAAATGGTAGGTTCCATGACGTTCCTGATCGAAACATTACAATGCAACCACGTCGAAATGGTCAACCAAGCAATATAAAAAGTGCTGTACGGCCCTGCAGGCGGAAACATCCCCAGAAGTAGATTATTCTTAAGCAAAAGTGTCACAAAGCCCCGGAAGCCTTCTTCAGAATACCAACATAACAGTGGAGGATAAAAGCTACTCTGTAATATGGAAGAAAGTGATGTTGATATGCAAACCGAATAAAAGACAATCCGTTTCAGGAAGTATATTCCCTTACCAATACTTCTGACTCTCTCCTAAATATTCGTGGGACTACGTCTCCAATGGCCTAACCCCTTAATAACCACTCGCAACCTTATCACCCCAATGAACTATCACTACTCCGGGCGAGCGAATATATTGTGGAGATCTGAGCAAGAACCTTCCAGGTAAAAATGGAAAATAAGATGTGCGGCGAAAGAACAATGCAAGCCCAAAAAAATCTCGGCTTTTATTGGGTTTGAGCTCCCTTGCTTGGCTTATGCCTTCCAGCCCTCTCTGCCGCCTATAGGTGTGTGGACGTGATGCCGTCCATTACTTGTAGCACTTCAATTGACAGCGTGCAATACGCCCGGCACACCCTCAGCATAGAGACGTGTTGCGCTTTAACTTCGCTTCGTTGTTTTTATATTTCAGCGTATGGTGCGAAAACGGGCTGCCGTTCAACATGACGGAGTGACTAATGGCACTCAGCAGCTTCCTTTTCTTTTCTTTAGGGACTCTATAGTTTGGCATTAGCCTCCCTAGGTATATGGCGCTTTTCCGCTTTCGCCGCTGTGTTACTTATGTGATTCTTCTTTCTTCCTATATACACCCCGAGTTATTCCATCACCTCACTGGTGCATATCTATATCTCTCTAACCTTCAACTTCATTTCTTCCAGTCTCCTGCTCCCGAATAGTATGAGCAGTTCGTTCTTGTTAGCCGTTAGCTGAAGCCCGATGCTTTCCAACTTGTTTGTTAGTCTGGCGATCACTATTTGAGCTCGTTCTTCTATCTCGACGATCCGTCCCGCCATTAGTGTACCAATTCGCATTTTATGTACCGGGACTCTGGTTTATATAAAATTTTGGATGTCAGCAGCAGGCATAAGAGGAATCCAGGCGAATACGGATTGTATAGGATTCAACATCAATAGAACAGAGGCTATACCGTTCACACAACCCAAATGGAGGAACTGAACTGTTTAAAAATGCCCGCGACAGGAGTACCATCGAAAAATACCTGGGGGTCTCTTAGATCAACTAATAGATTCGTGGAACACACGCTCAACGTCCTGACAAAGCCACACCAAGTAGGATATGCCAAATATACCCCATTCTCAGTCAACTCTTCGGCGGCATACAAAACATAATTATCTTAGGCATGGTCTCACCTATGCAGCATACTGATCAAAGGCTAGAACCAACCAAATAAAATAGATCCAAAGGCGCTACCACGGTTCCTTTGAAATGAAATCCTCCGTCCGTTGATCGACATAAGCATGTCCCGAACATCGCGCTTATCGCGGATTCCGGGATAAGGAAAGGAAAGCTCCTGGAGTACTTTATAACCCTCACTATCGTGATTAAAACCACAAGAAACAGCGCCAAGAATGGTAGCTGCAAGCAGTAGAAGTAGTATTACTGTTACAATACTGGATGGCCTGAGAAGCCTTTTCACTCGCCACAATACAGAATTTCATTCGCTGGCGCCACCTTTAAGCTACTGCCTATACGCTGTACCCCTTTGTTTGTATATGCTCTAAATAAGTCGTTCTCGCCTAAGAAATCAAGCATATTATGTAGCCCTCCACCAAAATTTGAAAGGGGATGATTCGGGCAGTTCAGAATTTAGAAGTAGAAATGTTTGCAGTACCTAGTTCATTTTATGGAAGCTTCAAAACGTGATAATTGGGAATTGAACATGGTTCCAAAATCTCCAAGGATATTTTTGAAAATCCATAAGCAATTTAAGGTAGTTCAGTATCAACCTAATTTTTTTCTTTGACGAAGATCATCGGAAATCACTTAATTTGTTACGAGAGCATCGAACAGATTTTCGACTGTGACCAATTACAAATTACTGTACCTTCTTTATTATGATATTAATGTTTTCACAATTTGTTTCAGACTATGTGATGGTAAACGAAGAGAGTGCGGGTTGGGTAGAGAAAATGAGGGTGGGCGATGAGGAGGATTCCGATCACAAACCGTTAGAGCTGTTTATGAGGGAGGAGATAGATGTGGAATGGAAAGCAGAGGAGGGGAAAGGGATATGGGGAGAGAAGAAAGTATGGACGGCGGAGAGTATTGAAAGATATAGGGAGGGACTGGAGGAGGTGGAGTGGGTGGAGAAGAAAGGGGGGTGAAGATTACGCAGTTAATGGAAAAAATGGATCAGTTTGCGGAAAAGAAGAGATCCAGGAAGAATAAAGAGGCGGAAAAAGGGGAGGGGTGGTGTAATGGGAGGTGTGAGAGGTCAAGGAGGAAAGTAAGAAGGGGAAGGAAGAAATGGAGGAAAGGGGAAATAGATATCGGGGTATATAAAGAGTTAAGGGGAAACTATATGGAAGAGTGCAGAAGAAGGAAGGAGGAGTACAAGCAGGAGGTAGAGGAGGAGATAAGGGGGTTAAAAAATGAAAATGAGATGTGAAAATTTATAAACAGAAGAAGAAGTATATGCAAAAGAAGGGTGACTGAGCTGGGCGGGGAGGAATGAAGGAAGCAGTGTACGGAGGTGGTGGAAGGAGTGACGGAGAAGCCGGTAGTGGGTAAAGAGGGAGGGGTGAGAAAGAGAGCTAGAGGAGAGATAGCGAGGGAAGAGGTAGCAGAAGCACTGAAAAAAGTTACGGAAGGCACAAGAGCCGGATGGAATACAAGGGGAGCAGTGCAAGTACACGGTGGTGAAAACAAGGGAAAAGATAAGAGGGATACTAAGTAGAGTGTGGAGAGGGGGAAGGATACTAAGTAGAGTGTGGAGAAGGGGAGGGATACCAGAGGAGCGGAGAGAGGCAAAATAGTACCGATATATAAAGGGGGGGAAAGGAAGGAGGTGAAGAGTTATAGGGGGTCACCATTGTAAGTGCGGGGTATAAAATATACGCGGATGTACTGAGAGTGAGATTGGAGAAGGAAGTAGTGAAAAAGAGACTGGTACAGGACTGGCAGGCGGGGTTCGGGGAAGGAAGGATGGCGGTGGATAATATTTATATCTTGAAGCAGATGGTGAATAAGGTGATGGAAAGAAAGGGAGGGGGGGGGGAAGATGTTTGGTTGTTTATGGACATAAAGGTAGCCTTCGACAATGTAAATAGGGAGAAAAAGTGGGGGGTGTTGAGGAAATATGAGAGAGGAGAAGAGCTGGTGATGGCGATAGTGGAATTGTATGAGGAAACAAGGTGTATAACTGGAGGGTGGGGAGAGGAAGGGAGAAGTTTTTAGATGACGAAAGGACTGAGACAGGGATGCCCGTTGAGTACAAGCCTATTCGCGTTATACTTAGGAGGAGTTGCAGAGACATCAAAGGGGAGGGATGGTGATAGGGAGGGTAAAAGTGTGGGCACTTGCGTATGCTGATGATGTGGTGGTAGTGGCGGACAGTGAGAAAGAAATGAAGGGGACAATGGGAGTGGTGAAGAGGTATTTGGAGAAAAAGGACCTAAGGGTGAATGTGGCAAAGACGAAAATAATAGTATTCTAGAAGAAAAGAGGGAGGGGAGGGAAGGAAACATGGTGGGGGGGGCGATGACGAATTGGAAATGTAAATGAGTGGAAGTATTTGGGATATACATATAATGACGTATGACAATAAGGACGATGGGCACATAAGGGAACTGACTAAGAAAGGAAATAGGATAGTGGGGAGTGTGTGGGAGGTGGGGGAAAGAGTGTTCGGAAAGGATATGTAAAAGAGGAAATGGATTTTTGATAAGTTGTGAGAAGCGTGATGGGATACGGGGCGGTGATATGGGGGTGGAGGGAGTGGGAGAGTTTGGAGAAAGTTCAGGAGAAGTACCTATTGGAGATGGACGCTGGGGCTGGACAGAGAGACGCCGGGGTACATAGTGGGGGAAGAGGCGGAAGGGTGCAGGCGGGAAGGAGAGCGGTGAAGTACAAGGAGATTAGGATGAAAACAGAAATAATAATGGTGAACGAATGTATGAAGGAGATGAGGGGGAAACGGATAAAGTATGGACAAGAGGAATATTATGAGAGGGTGAGGTGTGCGAGGGAGGAGGTGGAAAGAAGAAGGGAGGATGGAAGGGCGATGGTAGAGGAGGTGGTTAGGAGGAATAAGGATGTGCAAGGTCAGGGAAGGAGAGAGATAATAGCTATGGGGAGGTATAATGAAGGATACGGGGAGAATGTGGAAGGTGGTAAGGCCAAGTATCTGTTGGGGGAATGGGATTGAAGGAGAAAGGAATTGTGGCGAGCTTTAGGTGCGGAAATGAAGGGAATGGAAGGGGAGGTGGTTAGGAGGGATAAGGATGTGAAAGGTCAGGGAAGGAGAGAGAGAATAGCTGGGGGGAGGACGGGAGGTATAATGAGGGATACGGGAAGAATGTGGTAGATGGCAAGGCCAAGTATCTGTTGGGGGAGATGGGATTGAAGGAGAAAGGAATTGTGGCGAGATTTAGGTATGGAAATGAAGAGAATGGTAGGGGAGGTGGTTAGGAGGGATAAGGATGTGAAAGGTCAGGGAAGGAGAGAGAGAACAACTGGGGGGAGGACGGGAGGTATAATGAGGGATACGGGGAGAATGTGGTAGATGTCAAGGCCAAGTATCTGTTGGGGGAGATGGGATTGAAGGAGAAAGGAATTGTGGCGAGCTTTAGGTGCGGAAATGAAGAGAATGAAAATAGATATTGGTGGGAGGATGAGAAAAGGGTTTGTAGAATGTGCAGGGAAGGGAGGGAAAGCATGGGGCATATGATGCGGGAATGCGAGGAGTTGAGACAAGAGAGAAGGGTGATACTAGGAGAGGAGGGGGAAGGATTGGGATGGATGGAAAGAAGGGGGAAAGACAGATGGTTGGAGGAGGAAGGTTTGGGGTGTTAGAAATTAGATATGTTTTGTTAATTAGATAAGAATCTTGTATTTATTTTTAAGAAGAATACAATAAACTTTATTACTACTACAATTTGTTTCAGGGCTTTAACATTAAAGTTTAAAACGACACACGCGCCACCAGGCGATACACTAGTACATAAGGGTGATGTACTAACAGCTCTTTACTTTATATCCAGAGGCTCAATAGAAATTGTCAAAGATGACATTGTCATGGCCATTTTAGGTAAACATCAACTCCGTCTACTCACGTTTTGAGATTATATTTTTAGGCAAATTTGACATATTTGGAGAAAACCCATGTGTTCATTCCACTTTAGGAAAGTCCAGTTCTAATGTAAGAGCATTAACTTACTGTGATTTACATAAAATACACAGAGAGGATTTACTCGACGTTTTGGAATTATATCCAGAATTCTATAATAATTTTATTAGTAATTTAGAGATTACATTTAACTTAAGAGACGTATGTGAAAGATCTGATCTGATTAAATTGACTCACACGAAGATTTTTTAGGAAGAAAAGGCGGGCGTTGTTCCAAAGGCTCGTTATTATCGTGGACCTCACGATAATAAGGAGAGTAGATTTTTTCGTGGATTCAGATCAAATGGTCATTCAAGTAGGGGTACCTCGTTGGGTGGTAGGCAGGAGTCGCAGAATAGCGACGATTCCGAAACCGGTAAGTTCACATATTTGTAAAAGGAGGCGCCAAGGAAACTTCCAATAATTTAGAAAAATATTTTTATTCAGGTCACGGAATTCTTGAATTTACAACAGATAAGGCGGGCCAAGATGTGACACCGATTAATTTAGATTATGAGGAGAAAAAAAGGTCGTCCACCCTAAACTCGATCACTGGTAAACTTTTTCTTCGATAGAATTTTCTTTGTAACGTCCCTTGCTACCCCTCTTTTAATGTTATTTCACACAATATAATTATATTTAGATGCACTTTAAATGCAATTTAAGTAACATACTTCTCAGGTAAACACTTGACTTTGATACCTATCCACCACGTCATAAATTTCAAAATCAAAGATACAGATCATAGTTGGATGAAAGGACTCTGTACCTTTGGTTTCGGTCCATATTCGAAAGTCAATGTCTCAATAGACCCCTGCTAGTAACAAATTTCGCTTCTTAATGCATTTTTGATATGTCTGTTTGAAAATGATTAAACGTTTTATATTTTATTAATTAACATGGCGACCGTTTAATAACAGTAGGTACTATGTTAAGAATAAAAAATAAAGCCATGTTGAATGTGTTTAGGCATGTTTTCTCATCTTAAACGAAGTATACCAGATCTAAGGTTACACAAAAGCATGCATCAGCCTCTGATAGGTAAGTTAAGTGTATTAGCTCTATAAGTCTATAATTATTATTTTCTCAAGAAATGTTCTAGCGTAGTCCTAATTTTGATAGCACTGTGCTGGAAGGTTTCTTGGGCCTTATGTTTGTGATCAACTGCACGAGATCCTTCTTCTTGAAAGCGTTTAAGTGTATGTATGGTGTGGAGTGTTATCTATTCATTGCAAAACGCTAACACAGTCATTGTAGTACATTATTTAACAGAGACGTCGAGTGATCTTGACGAAAGACTGGATTATCCTTCGTTGCATTTCCAGCGTTTTTGTCAATCTATTCGCTTCTAAAATCTTGCTAAAGCAGGACGAAAGTCTACAGTCTAATGTATTGCTTTTTTATTGTCTAAATTATATAATTTTACAAAAAATTGAAATCTACCTCATTTAACTAATCAACCAATAAACGAAATAAACATTCTACTTAAAATAAAATAAACAGAACCTTCCTAACCCTAAGACACCCCATTAACCTTCATCCCTTCCATAACACTCCCTTATAAATCTTCTTCTTTCTATGACCTCTTCCATCCAGCCTAACCCTTCTCCACCCTCTCCTAATACCCTCTTCCAGCTCCTAGTCTCCGCTCTCAGCTCGTCACACTCCCCTAACATGTGATCCAAATTTTCCCGCCCCACACTACACAGTCTACATCTTCTACTATCATCCTCCTCCCAATATCTATTGTCTCTCTCCTCATTTCCACACCTAAACCTTGCTATCAGTCTTTTCTTTTTTGTACTTAGCCCACCCGTCAAGTACCTCGGCATACCCTCCCCCACAATGTCTTTGTATCTCTCGTTATATCTTCCTTCTCTGATCTTTTCTCTTCTTTCCTGCATCTGTACTTCCCCATCCCTTCTTATTATATCTTCTCTTATGTTGTCTCCCCACCCACTTTCCCTGCTCCTCGTCACCTCAGCCATCGCATATCCTCCTCTCTCATAATATTTCCTTCTGCTCGCCTGTCCGTGCTTTATTCTTCCTTTCTTAAGTTCTCTCCAACATTGCTGCAACAACTCTCCTCCCCTTCCTCTCTCCAGACCTTCCTCGTACCTCATCGCCATTTTTCCCGTCTGTATCCTCAGCTTTTCCCCATTTATCTCTTCCATCACCATGTATCCCGGCGTCTCTCTCTCTAGACCTAATGTCCATCTCCAATATCTCGCCTGCACCCTCTCCAACACTTCCCATTCGCTCCACCCCCATACTTCGGCCCCATACATCATTACGCTCTTCCCCAGCTTGTCGAAGAGCCACCTCCTCCTTTCAATATCGTTTCCAAAAAATCTCTCCCCTATTCCCCATATCTGTCCTAGCACTTTACTCCCCTTCTTTGCTAGCTCTTTTACGTGCTCCGCTTCTTTGATATCGTACCTTATATGGTAGCCCAAGTACTTTAACCTCCCCCACTTCCTCTATCACTTCTTCCCCCCACCTCCACACCTCTCTCTTTCTTCTTCCCCTACCTTTCTGGAACACCAACATCTTTGTTTTCTCCACACTGATCTCTAACTCTCTTCCTTCCAAAAAATCCTTCACCACCCTCATCATCCCTTTCATCTCCCTCTCTGTCTTCGCTATCACAACAATATCGTCGGCATATGCCAAGGCCCACACCTTTGCTCTCCCTATCACCACTCCCCCATATTGCGCCTTTTTCAATTTTTCCTCCAAACCTTCCATATAAATCGAAAAGAGCCCCGGGCTGAGGGGGCACCCTTGTCTTAGTCCTTTTTCCGTCACAAAACTGACCCCGCACTTTTCCCCCACCGCACCTTTATACTTCGTCTCTTTGTACAGTTCTTCCGTTCTTTCCACTATCCCCCCACTTATCCCCCCTTCCCTCATTATCCCCCACAGCTTTTTCCTGCACACCCTATCAAAGGCCTTTTTGATATCCAGAAAGAGCGCATATACCTTTCCCCTCTTCCTTTCTAATTCTTTATTCACTGTTTGCCTGATGATATATACATTGTCGATCGCCCTCCTTCCCCTTCTAAAGCCTGCTTGCCAATCACCAATTATGTTTTTTTCCTCCATTTCCTTCTCCAGTCGTCCCTGCAGGATCATCGCGTATATTTTGTAATCCGTATTAGTAATACTTATACCCCTGTAGTTCTTGACCTCCTTTTTATCTCCCCCTTTATAGATCGGGCAGACAACCACTTCTCCCCACCGCTCCGGTATTCCCCCTCCTTCCCACACTTGGTTTATTAACCTCCTACAAAATCTCTTCGCTTTACTCCCCATGTATTTCCAGTTTTCCCCAGTTGTACCGTCCGTCCCTCCAGCTTTCCCGTTCTTTAGTCTACTCAACACATTTTCCAACTCCTCCACCGTGACCTCATACCCCTTCACCTTCCTCTCTACCCTCTCCCCGCTCTGAATCCCATCCGGCACCCTTCTGCCCCCTAACGCTTCCATACAGTGCTCTTCCCATCTCCCTATATCTATCTCGCATGTTCTTCCCCTTCTTCCCTTCCCCTCTTTGTTTAGGAATTTCCATATCTCTCCTTCATTCCTTAGTTCCTTTATTTGGGTTTCCAACTTCTCTTTATACTCTTTCCTCCCCTTCTCACATTCGTTTCGGTACTTCTTCTTCAGCTCCTTGTATTCCCCTAGCTCCACTATGCCCTCTCCACTTCCTGACGCTTCTCCTCATCTCCCTCTTTGCCTCTCGGCAGTTTTTGTTCTACCATTTTTTGTCCTTTCCTTCTTTGCGTCTCCCGACCTTGTATCTTCCCTTCACCATCGCCTGATTCATTTTCCTTAGCATCTCCCTCATCCCTTCCTCCACCCTCTCCTCTCTCCATTCGATTTTCTCCAAATTTTCCTCGTATTTTTTAATACTCTCCTCATTCCATACCCCGTATTCCTTCCATTTATTTTCTTCTCCTTCAGTCTCCCGCCATTCTCCCCTTAGTGTTGCCTCCAGAGGGAAGTGATCAGACTCCACTTCCTCCCCCACTCTGAACTTTACAATTTCACCGCCACTTTGTTCGTTCACTAGCACATAGTCTATTACCGATTCCCCCCTACCTCCCATGTAAGTAAACTCTCCCCTGTCTCCCTCTTCCACGTTCCCGTTCAAAATATCCCACCCCCTGCCTTCACACATCTCCAATAACTCCTTCCCCTCGCCATTTATCACTTTATCCCTACTCTTCCTTCTCGTTTCCACCCCCTCTATCAGCATACCTCCCTTCTCTCCGGTTCTGGCATTAAAATCGCCTCCCACTATGACTCCCACTCCCAACTCTTCTTTAACCACTTCCTCTAGGAGGCTCCTCATGTACTTCATGCCTTTGGAGTACACCGTCACCATTACATAACTCTTCTCTTCCCTCATCCTTATATGGTTCACCATCACCCCCTGCCTTTGCGTCTACAGTCTAATGTTTATCATCTTTAGGAAGGGCAGATATGGTAGAAAGCTTCCATTCCGAAGGATGTACACCTGTCATCGAGCGGGATGGGACTAGTGGCCGCGACCGGGAGAAGTGGTCGTCGCGTCGCTGCCAGTACAACTTGACTTCAAATAAATAAATGGCTAGTTTCATTTATTGAAAACAAACAAACTGATAGTGAACTCGGTTAAGGACTATTCGCCGCCGCGGTGCCGGTTCGCCTTCGCCGATTCGCCGTCACCGTTTCGCCGTTGGAACAGTTAGCCGTTGGTCAAATTCGCCGTAGGGACGATTCGCCGTTGGAAGATGATTTAGAAGTATTCAACAAAATAATTTACTCTTGGTAAATTTAGGTTCAGTATATTTTTTTCAATTGATTCAAAAACGGGAATATGATACTAAAGGTAGGTTTAGTATAGTTTTTTTCAATTGATAACAGTCCCTCAAGATTTAAAGTTATTTTCGATTTTCGATTTATATGATGAATCGTTCCTACGGCGAATTTGACCAACGGCCAACTGTCCCTACAGCGGAACGGCGACGGCGAATCGGCGACGGAACGGCGACGACGAAACGACGACGGCGAATAGGCCTAGACCCTTTTTAGAAGCAGTTGGCGGCCAGTTGGCCGCGGCCACTTGTCTCGCGGCCAGTTGTCCTGTCGGCCGCTTGTCTCGCGGCCAGTTGGTCGCAGCCACTTGGTCGCGGCCACTTGTCTCGCGGCCAGTTGTACTAGACCGGTCATCCATATATCATGGTATTACTTTAATAGCTGTATTTCCTGAAGGATGCTAACATGGTAATTGTATCTTCGCCATGGACTGTGTCTTTTGCCTTTGTTAGCGCGTTGTATAGTTCGATTATATGATATATGGCTTGTATGGTTGTGAGTCATCCTCCTCAAATGTTACTGGCATGGCCTTTATCTTCTTACCATGAAAGGCAGCAGAATTCTGAGAGTCGCTTGAAATGGTTCTAAAGCAAGTTATACGAGATTTCCGTATCATTCACCATAATGTCACCATTTTGCAGGGTTGGCAGTGTAGGTGACGTCTTTGTTCCCATAATACTATCTAATTGTGCTGATTGTTTTAGTCTCCTTCCTTTCGCTCGTACGTTTTTGAAGGCGATAAGGTTTTCAATTATTTGGCGCCTTTTAAATATTTGTAGAAACTATTTTCTACTTTTGTTAATATCTTTTGTTTCGGTGGTCCACCACGGCACTGAGCGTCAGGTAGATTTAACAAGGCGTCGTACTTTTCCCAATCTGCTTCAACTGTCTTCCATTTCGTCTCTAATAGGCATATAGTCTAATAGTATTTTGGTATGCTTATAGTTAATGCAGTGGGAAAGTAGTCGCTATCGTGAAGGTCGTTTATTACCATCTACGTAGTAAATGATAGTGTTGGTAAAAAAAGTGCAAAAAGTGCAAAAAGTGCAAAAACGAACAAAACGATGCAAAACGTCTAGAAAAGTGAAAGAAATGTATTTACATATTTAAAAAAGTGCAATGAAGTACAAAAAAGGTGCATTTACATCTTTAAAAAAAGTGCAAACATATGCAAAAAAGTAAAAAAAGGTGCCGAAACAGTCAAAAAGTGTATTTACAAACATTAAAACAAAAGTGCAAAAAACTACAAAAAGTTCAAAAAACAAAAAGGTGCAAAAGAGTAAAAAAAGTGCAAGGAAGTGCACAAACAGGGAAAGAAAGTCAATTTACATCTTTAAAAAAGTACAAAAAAGTGTAAAAAGTGCAAAACAGTGCAAAAAAGGGCATTTACATGTTTAAAAATGGGAAAAAAAGTGCATAAAATCACAAAAACTCAAAAAAATGCTAAACGGTGCAAAAAGTGTATAAAATAGCAGAAAGGTGCAAAAATGGCAAGAAAGTGCTACAAGGTGCAGAAAGAAAGAAAGAAAGAAAAAGTGCAAAAAGGTGAAAAAAAGTACAAAAAAGTGGAAAAAATTGCAAAAAAGTGCAAGACAGTAGTAAAAAGAGTGCATTTAAAAAGTGTAAATTGTGCAAAAAAGTACTAAAAAGTGCATCAAAAGTGCAAAATAGTGCAAAAAGTGCATTTATATCTTTAAAAAAAGTACAAACATGTTCAATGAAGTATCAAAAAGTGCAAAAAACTGCTAAACATGCATAAAAGGTGCAAAAAATTACAAAAACATGAAACAAGTGATAAACAGCGTAAAAATGTGTATTTACGTCTTTAAATAAGTGCACAAAAGTGCAAAAAAGTTCAAACAAGTGGTAAAAGGTGCATTAAAAAGTCCAAAAAGTGTATTTACATTTATAAAAAAGTACAAAAGTGCTAAAAATGTGCAAAAGGGTGTAAAAAAGGCAAAAAAGTGCAAAAAGGTGCAGAAAAGTGCAAAAAGGTGCAAAAAGTACAAAAAAGTGAAAAAACTGTAAAACAGTGAAATCACATGCAAAAAAGTGCAAAACAGTTGTAAAAAAGTGCATTTATATCTTTAAAAAAGTGTAAATAGTGCAAAAAGGTACTGAAAAGTGCAACAAAAGTGCAAAAAAGTGCAAAAAGTGCAAAATAGTACAAAAAGTGCATTTACATCTTTAAAAAAAGTGCAAATATGTGCAATGAACTACAAAAAAGTTCAAAAATCTGCTAAACGTGCATAAAAGGTGCAAAAAATTTCAAAAACATTAAACAAGTGATAAACAGCGTAAAAAGTGTATTTACGTCTTTAAATAAGTGCACAAAAGTGCAAAAAAGTTCAAACAAGTGGTCAAAGGTGCATTAAAAAGTGCAAAAAAGTTCAAACAGTGGTAAAAGGTGTATTAAAAAGTGCAAAAAGTGTATTTACATATTTAAAATAGTGCAAAAAAGTGCTAAAAATTGCAAAACATCTATTGCGCTCACAGTGCGCGGTTTTTCTCCATGGTTAAACAGCGTTAATCCACAGGCGCTTAGTAAGTCTAACAGCGATCCATTCCGAGTGCCACACTCTGCTATGGTAGTTGAAGTAGCCTAATACGAGACATTGTATGGGGTATTTGTTTCATTAAATGGTGCAATATTGTTGTCGAGTCCATGATTGATCCGGTAGATACACATTTAATATTCATTATGTAGAATCAGAATCAGAATCACTCAAAATATTCGGTAACGATTTAAAAACTATGTGGCGGAGCGCCATCCTGTTGAACTATCATATTCTTCCATTTGAGCGATGGCATTGGTCATGTTGATTTTAAGCACATTGGTCGGTTACGGCTTATTGTCACATAGATGCGAGACAGCAAACGCCACAAGAAAAAGTCTAACGGGCTGAAATCGATCTTGGTGGTCAACTCCCTCAATACCCTCAAATCGTTAATGCAGGTTGCCCATCGTGGCGTCCGTTGTGTGGCACGTAGCGCCGTCCTGCTGGAATCACATGTCGTCTACCTCCATATTGTTCAATTTGAGCATAAAGAAATCGGTTATCATCGTTCTGTAGCGCTCACCGTTGACGGTGACGGGCTCAACAACGCCTATTTCAAAAAGGACGTACCAACGACGCCTGTGAGTGGCCCAAAATCCACACCAAACAGTAACTTTTATTGTTTACGGAACCGGTCGTCTCGATTTTCACCACCAAACGTTGAAGAGCAGACTTTGAAGGGCCACCCAAGGCCACCTAAAAATAGGGCCACCTCGTCAGCAGTAAAATGGGCGTGACGCGCCTAACGTTTGCACTAACAAACACTCATTTTGATGATAAAGTTTTATCATTAGGACGTGCTGCTCAATCGTGTAACTTGCCATGGTGGTATCTGTGACAGGATAGTAAACAACAGATTAGAGAAACGCCACCAAAACAACATGACCGCCATATCTTCGACCCGCCTCAGTTGAAAAACCCTTTATAATAATTATTAACTTCGTTATAAAGTATGTGTTAAGTTAATAATTTTTGTCATTGTAGTAACATCAAAGAATTTTGAACGTTATTAATTTGATCAATCATCCACATCATATCTGTCATGAAGATGACCGTATAATTCGAAACTAGTCGCAGCACAACAAGCAAATGGCTTGTTTCATAAATTCTAGGTTACGAAGGCACAACAAACAAAAACACTTCGATGGATTTTATTCAAATTTTGTTCATGTTTTTGAAAATGTGGCATAAACACTTTTTTTCACATTTCACTCTCTTAAATATCTACATTTTTAAATAACTCTGTTCCATTATCGGACATAGCGTATTATTACTTCAATTTCAACCCAAAATGGCCCTTTTGGGTATTTTTTCCACCACAGTCAAAGACGATTAATATTGCAGATTTCTCTGAAAAAGTGGCCATAATAAAGCCTTGAACTTTTCAAAAGACGCTGGCTATAGTTTTGCCTTTCGAAGTATGGGCTAAGTTGCGCGTCTTGGATTCAGGTACAAAATGGTGAATCCATGTATCATGGCGCTACAAGAGTGCTTCTCGTTCAGGTTCATAACGGAGAAGAAGCGGGGTTGACATCTCAATCCTCCTTTGGGTTGGAGCGTCGGTAGGGGGTTTCGGTATCCATCTTGCACAACTTTTTTGACCATTGTTTCCGGTACTTCCCACACTTACCTCAACAGCCAATTCCATTGTTTTGCCATTACAGGTATAATGACAGGTCACAAGGCTTCTAGATAATCTATTACATGATAATATAATAGTGGTGAGTTTTCCAAGCTCGAAATGTATGGGCTTATGGTAAGGTTGAGATATATACTCTGTTAACTAATGAACACTTCTTTCGGTAACTACAACGTACATACATTATTAATCTAGCGATTAAGAATGATTAGTCGCCAAGACAAATATTCTCAATCAATCATCTAATGATGTCACTTTAATTGCCTGCTGCTTGTATCGTGCCACCATTGCATAACTTCCTAACACCAATGCACCTTGGTATCATCCTCTAATAGTAATTAGGTCTAGTGCACATAACGTAGCTAGTCACAACGCTGGCGTACTCTATAGATTGGGTATTTTTAGAAGTGCATCAACAGAAATTTAATTGCAAATGTAAAAGTAGATTATATTTAATACACTGTCAAACGATTGACCCATTTCAGCTCAGACGGCGTCACCATCGACTCACCGTATTCGGACAATAAAGCGTCAGTCATCAACCGGTGCTTATCAAGATAATGCTATAGGATCCTCGAATCAGCAGGCGTCCGCCAGCAACGCCAACCAGATTCCCATATCAAGTAGTACCAGTTACTATACAAACAGTCCAAGTCCACCACAAGCTGGAGAAGCCTCATCTCATCCTCAAGACAGAAGTCCTCACGACCAAGCTTACGACTTACCTCAAAGACTGGAACAAGCGCTAACACAGCCAGCGACCAACGTAGTTGGAGAGTTTAATGCAAAGAGGACTGATTTTAACAATTTAAGTTTAGGAAATACAGATCCAATCGAAATCGCTAGCAGTACGTCTTTTGTAGATAACGCAAGATTTATTGCACAATCCTCTTATCAACATTCCACACTAGATCCACATTCTAATATAATAGTTTTAAATAAGAGACAATTCGATCACATAAATAATAAACTAGACAAACTAACAAAAAGAGTTCAATCTTTGGAACTGAATTTAGCAAGTGATATTAAGGTGATTCTAAATCTATTACATGCACGTACTACAGCGAGTAAAGATGTTGCCAGTAAAAAAGAGGTAAGCGATAACAAAGGGATGTCCTCTACAAGGGTGTAATTTTCCAGATTCCGGATTACGAAAATTTTCCATCTGACATTGGCGGAAATAGATATAAGTTCCAACGATCGGTTAGTGAGCCCAAACCAATTTCATCCAAGGTTCAACATTCCCAAGATTTACATAGGTGGGTATGGGTATCCTTCAGTGCATTTTTGAGGTTTTAGGTCTCTAATTTCATTTTTAATGCGTTTTAAAGGATGATTGATCATTTCTTTAGTTGATTGACACAATAGCGCCTAGGTTATTTGGAGATTTAGTATATATTTTTTTCATTTTATACAAAAACGAGAATGTTACTGAGCATCATTTGGAACTAAGAAAAACTGCTAGCCCATTGACACTAAAACGCCTAGGTTATTTGCATATTCAGTATAATTTTTTTCATTTTATACAAAAATGAGAATGCCACTGAACATTATTTCGAACTAAGAAAAATGCTCGCCTAAGCGTAGATTGAGACAAGAGCGCGTAGGTCAGTTGCAGATTTAGTATATTTTTATTCATGTTATACAAAAATGAGAATGTCACTGAACATCATTTCGAATTAAGAAAAAATGCTAACCTAAGCGTAGATTGACACTAAAGCGCCTAGGTTATTTGCAGATTTAGTATATTTTGTTCATTTGATACAAAAACGAGAATGTCACTGAACATCATTTCGAATTAAGAAAAAATGCTAGCCTAAGCGTAGATTGACACAAGAGCGCCTAGGTTATTTCCCCTGATTGTCACTGAACATCATTTGGAACTAAGAAAAACTGCTAGCCTAAGCGTACATTGACACTAAAGCGCCTAGGTTATTTGCAGGCTTAGAACAATTTTTTTTTATTTTATACAAAAATGAGAATGCCACTGAATATCATTTCGAACTAAGAAAACTGCTAGCCTAAGCGTAGATTGACACTAAAACGCATAGCTTATTTGCAGATTGAGTACAATTTCTTTCATTTTATACAAAAATGAGAATGTCACTGAATATCATTTTCCGAACTAAGAAAAAATGCTAGCCTAAGCGTAGATTGAGACAAGAGCGCCTAAGTTATTTGCGCAGATTGTCACTGAACATCATTTGGAACTAAGAAAAACTGCTAGCCTATGCGTACATTGACACTAAAGCGCCTAGGTTATTTGCATATTCAGTATAATTTTTTTCATTTTATACAAAAATGAGAATGCCACTGAACATTATTTCGAACTAAGAAAAATGCTCGCCTAAGCGTAGATTGAGACAAGAGCGCCTAGGTCAGTTGCAGATTTAGTATATTTCTATTCATGTTATACAAAAATGAGAATGTCACTGAACATCATTTCGAATTAAGAAAAAATGCTAGCCTAAGCGTAGATTGACACTAAAGCGCCTAGGTTATTTGCAGATTTAGAATATTTTGTTCATTTGATACAAAAACGAGAATGTCACTGAACATCATTTCGAATTAAGAAAAAATGCTAGCCTAAGCGTAGATTGACACAAGAGCGCCTAGGTTATTTCCCTTGATTGTCACTGAACATCATTGGGAACTAAGAAAAACTGCTAGCCTAAGCGTACACTGACACAAGAGCGCCTAGGTTATTTGTAGATTTAGTATATATTTTTTCATTTTATACAAAAACGAGAATGTTACTGAACATCATTTGGAACTAAGAAAAACTGCTAGCTTATTGACACTAAAACGCCTAGGTTATTTGCATATTCAGTATAATTTTTTTCATTTTATACAAAAATGAGAATGCCACTGAACATTATTTCGAACTAAGAAAATTGCTCGCCTAAGCGTAGATTGAGACAATAGCGCCTAGGTCAGTTGCAGATTTAGTGTATTTTTATTCATTTTATACAAAAATGAGAATGTCACTGAACATCATTTCGAATTAAGAAAAAATGCTAGCCTAAGCGTAGATTGACACTAAAGCGCCTAGGTTATTTGCACATTTAGTATATTTTGTTCATTTGATACAAAAACGAGAATGTCACTGAACATCATTTCGAATTAAGAAAAAATGCTAGCCTAAGCGTAGATTGACACAAGAGCGCCTAGGTTATTTCCCCTGATTGTCACTGAACATCATTTGGAACTAAGAAAAACTGCTAGCCTAAGCGTACATTGACACTAAAGCGCCTAGGTTATTTGCAGATTTAGTATAATTTTTTGTTATTTTATACAAAAATGAGAATGTCACTGAACATCATTTCGAACTAAGAAAAAATGCTAGCATAAGCGTAGATTGACGCAAGAGCGCCTAGGTTATTTGCAGATTTAGTATATTTTTTTCATTTTATATAAAAACGAGAATGTCACTGAATATTATTTGGAAATAAGAAAAACTGCTAGCCTAAGCGCAGATTGACACTGAAACGTCTAGCTTATTTGCAGATTTAATAAATTTTTTTCATTTTATAAAAAAATGAAAATGTCACTGAACATCATATCGAACTAAGAAAGATGCTAGCCTAAGCATCGATTGACACAAGAGCGCCTAGGTTATTTGCGTATTTAGTATAGGTTTTTTTCATTTTATAGAAAAATGAGAATGTCACTGAACATCATTTGGAACTAACAAAAACTGCTAGCCTAAGCGCAGATTGACCATAAAACGCCCAGCTTATTTGCAAATTTATTATAATTTTTTTCATTTCATACAAAAACAAGAATGTCACTGAACATCATTTGGAACTAAGACGAAATGGTGGCCTAAGCGTAGATTGACACAAGAGCGCTTAGGTTATTTGTGCATTTAGTAAATTTTTTTTTCATTTCATACAAAAACCAGAATGTCACTGAACATCATTAAATTTGGAATTAAGAAAAACTGCTAACCTAAGCCTAGATTGACACTAAAGCGCCTAGGTTACTTGCAGATTTAGTATATTTTTTGTCTATCTCCGGAGGATAGCACTGGTGTCAATCGACTCAGATCCTCTCCCTCTTTCTTATCATATATAGTATTTGTTAAAAAACGATACCTGCTGAACCAAATTCTTACCGAGATTTCTTCTTTTTCTTTTTAATCCTGTATTTCTACTTTGCATTAATGTATTCTGCATTTCTCTTTCTTCTATCTTGGATCTCATTTTTAACTCCTCTCCTCTAAATACTTCCTTTCTATGTTCCTTGTCTTCCTTTCTTATTATTCGCCAAAACATGCGCCCCACACATTCTTTCTAATCCCTAATTTTTATCATTATGCATCATTTCTTCAATACATTTTATACAAAAATGGGGATGTCACCGAACATCATATCGAACTAAGAAAAAGTGCTCGCCCAAGCGTAGATTGGCACTGAAGCGCCTAGGTTATTTGCATATTAAGTATATTTACTGAACATCATTTCGAACTAAGAAAAATGCTAGCCTACGCGTAGATTGACACAAGAGCGCCTAGGTTATTTGCGTATATAGTATATATTTTTTTTATTTTATACAAAAACCAGAACGTCACTGAATATCATTTGGAACTAAGAACTGCTAGCCTAAGCGTAGATCGACTCTAAAACGCTTAGCTTATTGGCAGATTTAGTACAATTTTTTTCATTTTATACAAAAATGAGAATGTCACTGAACATCATTTCGAAATAAGAATAAATGCTAGCCTAAGCGTAGATTGACACAAGAGCGCCTAGGTTATTTGCGTCATTATTATATTTTTTTTGATTTTATACAAAAACGAGAATGTCACTGAACATCATTTCAAACTAAGAAAAAATGCTAGCTTAAGCGTAGATTGACACAAGAGCGCCTAGGTTATTTGCAGATTTAGTATATTTTTTTAACTGGTGCCAATCTACCCAATTTCTCTCCCTCTTTCTTATTATCATTTCAGATCTTATCTTTTCCTCGTGCCTTTCCCAATTTTATTTTTTCTGTTACCTGCGGGATTATGCTTCGATCCTTGTCTTCTTTGTTAATCATGTAATATTATTTCACTCATTTTAAGTATTTTTCTCCTTTCGTGTTTTTTTTCGTGGTATTCATCATAATTTTCGAGAATTTTTGTATTTATATACCTTATCCAGCTATCCTTAAGTATTTGCTCATTGGTCGTCCATTTTATCCCTTTATACTTTTGTTAATTGCTTTTGTAAAGACGGCACTCTTTCTTACAGCATCAATAAATTTTTGAAATGAATAAAAAGCGTTTTTCAATAATTGTTCATGGCTAATTTATTTTTGTTCATATTGAGGTTTTGATACTTGGAAGAAGAGCGTTATAAATGAATAATTGAGCTTGGCGGAGTTGAGTCTCTTAGACCAATGTTGTTCTAGCGTTACAGTCTTTGAGCGTTGAGTGATTTCACTCAACGCTTTGAGGCAGCCTTAGTGTGCGAGGCAGGTGAATGATTAGCGCTACCAGGTTGCCCAATCCACAGGCCTAAAGCCCCTGTTTCCCGGCGCATCTCTTTCAATTTATGGCGCGCTGCCCAGCATGGTTTTTATCCTCTGAGATGGTTGGTTGATTTAGTATAGTTAAACCTACTAGATTCATTTCTTGTCCACAAGTATGTAAAAAGGAACGTTCATACGCGCTGTGTGCGTTCCGCTCACGTATAGGGATTTAAAACAACGGAGTGACGCATGGTGTTTCGAAGTTACTTTTTTTTTAATGTGAGGCAGGGAAACCTTTTAAAGGCGCCCGCGATCTGATGGGAAGTGTGGGAGTGTCTCTGACCTCTTGTCAGGCCATACCCACTTAAAGCCCTGCTCTATCCGTCTTATGTCCCCGTCGCAGTTCGGCGGTATACCTGAGGGTATTTCCTCGGCGCAATGGCGGCCAAATTTCTCTGTTAGTTACTCTACGTACTCAGTCCTCAACGACTTCCTAGTCTTTCATTATTTTGTACGCCATTCCTTTTATCTTTGCCCTGTTTTCCGCGATGGCCAGCATCTTCTCGCTCAGAGTCTCTGCTGTTAAGTCACCTCCCACCACCGTTTCCGTCTCTGTTCTTATTTTCTTCCAGCGGGGCAATTGATTGTCTCCTTTTGGCCTGGGTCGCTGCAGAGCTCTAGAGCCTACAACTCTAGAGCCTAGAACTCTAGAGCCTAGAACTCTAGAATCTAGAATCCTAGAGTCTAGAACCGTAGAGTCTAGAACTCTAATGTCTATAACTCTAGAGTCTACAAGTCCAGAGTTTAGAACTACAGAGTCTAGATTTCTAGAGTCTTGGAAACCATTTAAATATTATTATAATTCTTACAAAATTTACATTACATGCATTTCCAAAACGTATTGTCCAAGAGATACTTCCTCCTCTATTATTCGTTTTGTAATTGGAGTATTTACTTTGTCAGTCTTCTCTCAGTACTTTTCAAGATTATTAATGGAAAAATTTACTGTTCTGATTTACTTCACTCACTCTCACTTCATGTACCAATGGCTCAAGGAAATGATCAACATTTTACTTTGTTTTCGAAAGTTGTGTGACATATTTTTTTGTCCTCCCAATGAAACGGGGCTCGGGGCATCAATAGATGTGGTTAGTAGCCCTATACGTTTACAAATATCCTTGTTCGGAGGTATTTTTAACACTATCCGGTCGGGATTTGAACCCGAGACCGCCAGGCGTAATGGTATACGAACAGTTACATCCAATACACCATGAACGGAATTATGTTTTTTCTTATGAGATTATTATTATGTTCTTCATTTTTTATTTTATTTTATTCAGTTTGTTACCTTTTCAAATACTTAAAATAAATAAAAATAAAAAAAGATTTTTTAAATTTTTTAATTTGTATGAAACTTTTATAGATTGTTATAACTCGTCATTTTTACCTAAAAATCTATTAGTCTTATAAGAATCAATTTAAGTATAATTTATTTTTAGGTTTGGATCATTCAACAAAGGTTTCGATTTTGATAAAGTCCAAGATCCATTTGTCGATATTTCGCTTCGTGATACCGAACCTCCGGAAAAAACAGCACCTATAGCTAAACTGGAATCTCTTGACGAGCTTGATTTGGTAACGCCTGTCTTTAGTTACTACTCCGAACATTTTTATCGCAACATGTTCGTTTTAGGAATCTGCTTCGCCCAGTCCAGTAAATAAGTCCAAATAGTCAATTTTTATCATCGTTCACACGTATATGCATACATACTGTAATAAAAGAAAGCTTTAATTTTTAATGTCTATGATCTGCTTGGAAATTCGTTGTCATAATGATAAGAGAAAGAAAAAAAGTCAGATTTTTGTACATAATTCCATAGATTTGAGATACCTTACACCGCCCAACACTCTGGAGGCAAAAAACAATATGCAGGATTATGGAATATTATGTAGAAATAATTTGGCTTGTAGATCTTAGCCATGCGTAATTGTTTTTATATATGTACCCCTAGCTTAGGAATTCAATTTGCCGCACTTTTACTATCATTACTTGATTGTATCCATCCCAATAAATAAACTGACATATTCAGATACACCAAACTGTTAATGTTAAATGTAATAGTAAACTACACACGGTATTAATGTTAAATGATAACCGTACATTTTGATGTACATGGCTAAGAACTGCAATATAATCCGTCTCCATTGTTGTCAAACAGTCGGTGTAATTATAGGCATGCTTCAATCATTTTTGAAAGATTTTTTGGTTAAGCTTTTTCGCACTTTGTTACTGAGTCGCGCATAATTACGATTATTATTAATTATACAAATTTTGTAAGCACAAATCTATGTTTATACACAATTTACTATATTTTTAATATTATGTACTCATTAATAAAAAATGTTTAATTATACTCGTAAATACTTATACCTACTATTCAGAATTTATTAATGTAATCAAAACTATAAAAAAGGTACAGTGCCGGGTGGTTCAAAAACAAGCTTGATTCCGCCTTAACTGCTTCTTGCGAAAATTTCTGAAAATCCTCAAATCTCTGAATTTTACTTATGAAGAGGGATGTTTTCCCATTTTCTCTCCCACCCCCTTCGCGAAGGCAAACTGTAACAGAATTTTACTTAGTTAAATTTATTTAAGCCGTTAATGCAAAAATTGCTTACCATGCTCAACACCACTATAAATTTCACAATCTCTTTTGCATCGAGCCTTGCCAAATCCTTCACCTTTGGCTGTAAGAAAGTTACGTGCTGGAATGAACATTTTAAAATTTTTTTGTTGGTGTAAATAATGTAAGCGTTTGTAACCCCCTCTTGTGACAACACTTATTTGAAGTTTTCACTCTGCTAAAACAAACCAACGCCAAGTGAATATTAAATTGTGTTTGTCCTTCACTATAATTTATTCAATTTTATTTTACAAGGACAATTGTTGGAATTAGTTAATTGGGTAATTCCTTGATTTACATTTCTAAAATTGTGAAAGTTTATTAATTAATCTGTAATCGAAAGCTCTCTGCTGCCAATTCAGTTTTTTAACGTTAAACATTGTACTTATCTCTTTTGCCTTTAACGTTTTGTTCATTTCCATTTCAATATTTATGCTTATCGTGCCCTTCACGTACTTTAGATCAGTATCTCTGTAAGTAAGAATTAACTATTTCCTAGTGGACTGTTAATAGTTTCGTTGCCGAATTTATTTGTTTGACATATTTAGGTATTTGACGACGCTCTTTGATCACAGACAGCCACCACCAGATATCAACGGTAAGATGTTTGATTATTAAATAACTGCTTGTATTGTGTAAATATCGGTCAGTCAATTAAATCCTGTTTAGTATTTTATGTTACTAACGTTATTTATCGCAAAACTGCTTATGATCCGATAAAGGTAACATTTACTTTGGATTACAAGAAAACAAATTTTCTTTTCAATAAAGGAATAATGCAGCTTGATTTCAATGATACAAATTTAGCTTTAAAACAAGAATTTTTTCTTTAGTTTCCGTATATTGGAAAATAGTAAATTTTCGATTATAGCTCGTAAAACCAGTTAATTATTATCAATAATCAACATTTATTGGCTTTCGACTTTTGAGAAGTATGTGCACTACAACATTTTTCAATTTGGTAACAATTTTATGGAACAATAACAATTTTATGATAAGGTAAGACTGACCGTCAGCCAGGATAATGCTATATACAATGCTTTTTTGCTGTTAATTAAAATAATAGTTAAACAATATCCACTCTACCATTTTAATTTTTATACATGTTAAACATATATAAATGACTAATATACTTACTGTCCAAAAATGAAAAAAATTTACCCCCCCCCCCCCCTAGTTTTTTAATATGACCACTCAAAGTGGCGCCCTTCCTTTATATTTATCTTTTTTTTTTGTTTAGTGATTCCTGAAATTAACCCCCAGCCATCTGGCCACCATAGACCGTGCGACCGAGCATTCTGCTAATTTGATTTCATATGGACACTTTTCACGATACGCATCTTCTGACAACCAACCGGCAACTGGCTCTAGTTCAACCCTCAATGTTCCTTTTCATTATTTTCGCTTATCTCGTTTCGTTTCAGACCTTGCTCCATTGTAGTCTATGATTGGCTTCGTATGTTCCTTGTAGACAATCCTTCATCTTGGTGAAGAACTGAGAATAGATGACTCAGCTGTCACGAAATACAGTTAAATTACTCGATAGTAGTATGGTTCCGGATCCAAAACAAGATCCAATATGGATCCGGACCTTCTCCGGATCTCCAGCTATGACGTATCCGGATTTATACGGATCTCATACACAATTCGGATCCTTAAGATCCAGATCCGGATTTGCTTAACCGGATCCGCGTATCCGGATTTGTTTAACCGGATCCGCGTATCCGGATCCGAAATTCGATCACACGTGAATTCTGTTGTTGATGTATGGAATGAACTTCGTGATTTCTTGTGATACCGATAAAATTTATCCATTGGAATCACAAAATGGAGGTATCTGGATCAGTGAATGCAATTTACTGTAAGCTAGTAATCTTCTCCACGAATTTATTGAAATACGGATACATGTAAATTAATAGTAATGCAGGTCCGGATATAACTCACAAATTCGTAGATCCGTGGATCCAAATTTAACCCTCAATTCCGTAAATCAACCTTCGGATTTTCGATCCGGATCCACAAAAATCCGGTACTCGGATCCATTGGATGACTAAGGATGCGAGCAGGTAATCATTTTCTGCCAGGATTGCCTCAACATGTGTCCTCTCAGTTGACCAAGTGCAGGACACTGACAAAGAATGTGATGCACCGTCTCCTCGTCTCCTACAAAATGGCGATTCGACCAATTCTAAATAAGAAATAAAAGGTTTTAGAGCCGAAATCACCTTGTGATTTCGACATTTGTAAGCCACTGAAAAAGATTGCAAAGTCAGTCGCAGAACTGTAAAACACTGAAAGGATTCTTCAATCAGCGGCCACATGAAATTGTATGAGCAAGATGCTAGGGTTGTAAAGATTCGCAAATTTTATGGATCCGGATATAGGATCCAAAAATATCCGGATCCAATGGATCCGAATAACGGATTTTTGTGAATCCGGATCGGAAATCCGAAGGTTAAATCCGGATCTACGGAATTAGGGATGAAATCCGGATCCACGGATCTACGGATTTGTGAGTGAAATCCGTACCTTCATTACTATTAATTTACATAGGATCCGGATCTAAAGTTTGTAGCTGTATCCGTATTTAAATAATTTCGTGGAGGAGATTACTAGATTACAGTAAATTTCATTTACTGATCCAGATACCTCCATTTTGAAATTCGGATGGATAAATTTTATAGGTATCACAAAGTATCACGAAGTTCATTCCATACATCAACAGAATTCACGTGTGATCGAATTTCGGATCCGGATACGCGGATCTGGTTAAACAAATCCGGATCTACGGATCTTAAAGATCCGAATTGTGTATGAGATCCGTAGAAATCTGGATCCGGATATATCGTAGCTGGAGATCCGGAGAAGATCCGAATCCATACCGGATCTTGTTTTGGATACGGAACCGTTTCACACCCCTACAAGATACTATAGGTGACTAAATTTCCGAGTTGTTTTGATCAATTAAAACTGGAAAACTCGTTCGTGTTTAGTGTCCCATTCTAGTCGTTTTTCGAGCAATGCATGGTTCAAATTGATCAGTTGTTGTCGGTAGCGATGGACAATGACAGTTTCGTACGGTTTCAGTACCATCGGTGTTCATAGTTCGTCAGGTGACAGACACGATATGCTACGTTTGAAATTCTCAAAATGCATCCATTTCTTTTTGCCAGCAACAATTCGATGCAGAAAACTATTTTTTAAGCAACAAAAGCACAATTTCAGAAGTGTCCTTTAAACATGTATGTCGACTACATTTTGTGGTTAGCGCCATCTATGTGTGAAACTAGAAAACATATAGATACATTGTTTGGCGAAGCAATGAACCATGTTACTTAATTATGCTGGTAATTATTTGTTAATAACTTCCTCGATAAATGTTTTAGGTACGTTTCTATTGAACACGGCTCGTATGTATTATAATATAACAAACAAGTAACCCAACAGTTGCTAATGGAACATCGTCGCGTGTGTTATTCAAAGAAATTCAAATTACTTATTACCTGCTCTATATCTACAGTTCACATTAGTTTCGTTAGACGACTCTATCAAATATGAATGTCACACGCTCCCAGCCAGTCTCCTTTCGTATTTATTGCAGGATATACGTAGGTACTTTGCAAAAATTTGAATTTTCCTAAACTTTTTTTTGTTATAGAAATAGGGAATCAATTTACGCCAGAATGCGAACTAGATTTACAAAACAAACAATTTTCTTTTTAAATTAATCGCATCGCCACGCTTTTCCTTTTGCACTAACGATCCGCTTACGTATGTACCTACTTCTAGCTCGTTCTGCCCCGTACTTAATAAATTGCAAAGCCGATTTGTTTGTTTTTCAAGATCGACTTAATCACTTGATATGACACTCGCAGATTCCGGTTAATCAACAATCAGCACTCTAGTACTAAAACTCATTAAACTCTACTTTCAATATGTCTAGGTTTACCGATTTTAGGATGTTATCAATACTATATATTAGTGGTGGCAATTTTTTTCGAATATTCGAATATTCGAATGTATAATGAAACGAATAAAAGAATAAAACGAATGAAACGAATAAAGCGAATGAAACGAATAAAACGAATGAAACGAATAAAACGTATAAAACGAATAATGGCCAGAACAAAGAAAATTGTTAAATTAAGAAATTAAGATAAAAGAGAACGTCGTTGGTTTATTATTGAGAGATGACAGACGGCAGGTATGCCTACTACTTTTCATTTCATGGAATTGTTTCTCATTTACAAATTTCTTGTCACCCACAATATTTTATGAATAGGAGATGAAACGTTGTAGGTACGATATTCGTATTGTAAATAGCTATTTTAGCATTTCTTTTCTGTCAGCTTAAAGTCATTCATTATTCAATAACACCCTTTTACAAGTCGTAATGAACTGTAATTTATTGTTTGTTGTGTAAAAGGTTTTCGGTAAATCAGTGAACACGTTTCTCTAAACATTAGGTACCTACAATAATCTTCAACCACGCAGGGTGATTTTAACTGGAATTATTTTCATGGCATTGTGAAGCTTGGATTTTGTTTATTTAAGTTTTTACTTTTTACCCGCCTTTGATGATAATTTATTCCTTTAAAGGATTATCTAAGCATTTAAATATAAATTTTTGCTTTAGTTCAAATTATTTCTCAGCCTAGACGACTACATTATTGTGATTTATGAGTAAAGTGTGGAAATATTTCGTGAAGAATACGAGTGATGCGGTAGTTACTTTCAAAATTTGCAATAAGTGCCTTATTTAATAGAGTAATTTACTAACGCAAATTAAGGTTAAGCGTGGTTTCAAATGTTTATGCTTAAATGAAACTTCCATTGGAGAATGCTCTACTACGTTTATAGTATAAAATTAGCCCAACGAATAAAAGGAGTAAAACGATAAAACGAATAAAACGAATAAAACGAATACAACGAATAAAACGAATACAACGAATAAAACGAATACATCGAATACAACGAATAAAACGAATACAACGAATAAAACGAATTTTTTTCTGACTGTTATTCGAATTCGAATAATTCTACATTCGAATATTTTTTTAACGAATATTCGAATACGAAAAAAATTAAATTTGCCACCACTGCTATACATACATTACTTCCTGTAATAATTTTAGTTTAATTCAATTATAATGGATTTTGATTCATTCATTAACGACGGATCTAAATAACTAACTGTTGTGCTTTCATTTAAAGGTTGCATGCGTTTCGGTGCCTAATTGTTTAGGTTCCTGTAGATCTCAGGATCCAAATGGAAACAAAATTTTGTTAACTACTAGGGTTGTGAAACGGTTCCGGATCCAAAGCAAGATCCGGTATGGATCCGGATCTTCTACGGATCTCCCGCTACAATATATCCGGATCCGGATTTTTCCGGATCTCAAACACAATTCGGATTTTTAAGATCCGGATCTACGGATTTGTTTAACCGGATCCGCGTATCCGGATCCTAAATTTGATCACACGTGAATTCTGTTGTTGTTGTATGGAATCGTGATTCTTTGTGATACCTATTAAATTTATCCATCGGAATCTCAAAATGGAGGTATCTGGATCAGTAAATGAAATTTACTGTAATCTAGTAATCTCCTCCACGAATTTATTCAAACACGGATACAGTTACAGACTTTAGATCCGGATCCTATCCAAATTAATCGTAATGCAGGTCCGGATTTAACTCACAAATCCATATAGATCCGTGGATCCGGAATTAACCCCCAATTCCGTAGATCCGGATTTAACATTCCGATTTTCGATCCGGATCCACAAAAATCCGTTATTCGGATCTATTAGATCGGGATATTTTTGAATCCGATACCCGGATCCATAAAATTTGCGGATCGTTACAGCCCTATTAACTACATCTAGGATTTTAGCTTTCCTTTTCCCATATGTACGAGGGATATTTTTTTTTCAAGGTCCAATCGCTGGGAGAAACGTTAGGAGGCATCCATTCTCTTTGCCTTGTGATGGTTGGAGAGCGCCTTGGAAACCCATCTCGCACACAGTTTGCGGTACTGAAGACTCTCACTCACAATGGTGTAGAGAGCTGACCTTGAAATTTCAGGAAACGAATCACTCAATACAGAAATTGTGAACCGACGATTTTGTCGAATTGCCTCACCCAATTTCGGCTGCATTACACCCCTCAGCCTGAAGAAATCAAATTACCGCACACTCTTTACACTTGGCGGGAGATGCTATTATATTTGTCATGTTTATGTGCTAGCTGCGGGTTCACAAACGAAGTGACGCGGCGTGATTGAAGGTCATACTAGAGACGCTGCGCCACACATATGCGCAAAAGTTTTGCGCGGGTTTTTAATTTGCGACGGATCGAACCTTGACGCTAGCTACTGAAGGAGACACATATGCTCGATTTCTCTGATGTAATGTTGACAAGTTTAAGTAAATTTTCACACGGATATAAACTTTATATAGAATGGGAAGCTCATTTGGTGAACCGACCATTGACTAAAACTGAAACAGTGTGACTTTAATCCTCCCTTCGTTGTTTCCCTTTTACGTTAGATTTGTATCCACGATTAATTCGCACCAACAAAAAAATAGAACCTTAGCGCAAGTTTTACGTTTTCACGATTTAATTTTTCTTATATTACCCGTAGGCATAGCACATCAATTTTACAAAAAAAAAGTCCCCAAAAGACCCAAATAATATATCTTCGAACCACTATTTTCCTTCTTACTTTTAGTTAGTAATATTTTCTCCCCATAAATTATATGACGTATGTGTGTACTTGAACCATCAAAAGCTTACTAAATCAAGCAACGTTAGAGTTGTTTCTTATAATTTATTATAATTGCCAACACCGTTTCCAAATTCCTGTCTAATGCGCTTGGGATTATAGTACAATCAAAAAGTTTGGCATAAGATAGAGCTAATAGACACTACGTTTCGATATCTCGATTAAGAGAGTTATCTCCAAAAAAAGATTTGTAGCACGAGCTTAATCTAATTTAAACTCTGTGTAATTGATGTGTCGTCAGTAATTAGTCACATTGGATTATAACTTTTATGCCACTTTGAACTTGTAAATGTAATTTGCGTGGGTTTTTATTACGTAACATTTGTATTCGCGGATGGACATTGATTATATAATCATACTATTGCAGTTCTCTTTGATGTAACAATTAACGAACCAGGAATTTAGACAGCATTATTTTTCACTTTACATTCCAAAGAAATTACGTAACCCATTTGAAATGAACGGAAACGCTTTTTTAACTTTTAAGGTTTCATTACGTAAAAGTAGAAAAACGTAAAACAAGTGAAATTTAATCAACATCTCAGACATGCTCTACGTGTATTTTCCCATTGTTCGTTACTGACGGATTTAATAAATTTCTTTTTGATAAACTCTATTCATTTGAGTTTCAGTTACCCCAAGTCAATATTTTTAATTTAGAAGTAAAGTTCAAAGATTGGAACGCAGCTTCTACCGCAATACATTTCAAACGCGTGTCAATAGCCACACCATAATAACTTTCTTCTTGCTATGTTAACAGACTTAATGTGTAACTACAACTAACGAGGAATAAAGCAAATTGATCCCGCTCTCAGTTGTTTCAACGATTAGACTGCGACGATTCATATAAAATTAGAATTACTTTTCAAGGGTTTCAACATTAAATTCACAAATTTAGTTAGGAAGTGTGTGATAATCTTTGTGCACATGCACTGCAAACGTATATATTGTAAATGAATGTACATCCATGGTATATACGTGAATGTATATCCGTGGTATATACATGAATGTATATCCATGGTATATACATGAATGTATATCCATGGTATATGTATATCCATGGTGTATACATGAATGTATATCCATGGTATATACATGAATGTATATCCATGGTATATACATGAATGTATATCCATGGTATATGTATATCCATGGTGTATACATGGCATGTATGTTGGGGGGAAGTACAATCATGATCATTACATCCACCGAATATACCATCCACATAAGTATCGAGTGTCCAAAAACTTAAATAGGAACACCTATTTTCTTAAAAGCTGTCTTCAAATTCACCCACCACCTCCGACCCCTTTTTTGGTGGTGGAAAAGCGAAAATTGCAGAAACACGATCTTTTGGTACTCTTTTTTACAATTGTCCACAACCCTCTCCCTCCCCCCAATTCCAAGACTCACCTAAATCTAGGACCCCGGATTCACCTGTAAAACTATTAATAATAATTTGTATAATAATTATTATTCTTATTTTATTATTCATTATGAAGGCCCTTATTTTTTTTATTGTGAACGAGTGCAACTCTTAATAAGGGGGGTGGTCTAAATAATGATGGAGATCCGTTAAAAATATAAGATCTCTGTGGCTGCTTCCAATAGTTCCTATTTCAAATTTGTTGTTAAAGATTTAAAGGCCACTTTTATAGGTCTCTGATTCGCCTACTATTGTACCAAGGTCAACTGGACTCAAGTTCCTGGAAGATCTAGGTCGAACAGGTGCTCTCCCTATGGCGACTGCTTGTCCTTTGCCTGTGCTCCAGTTTCCAATATTTAAATATCCGTGCTTCTTGTTGCAATTCTTCCTTCTTTAGGGCAAAGATTCAACTCAACTTGACGTCCTGTTCCGTATGGAGTATGGAAATTATTTCTATATGAACTCATGGGATTGTAATGGCCAAAAAACTAATTTTTCCCCATTTTTTTAATATACCCTCTAACATATGGGGGCCCCCAACCTAACATTTTCACACAAGGAGCCACTAGCCTGACCATGTCTGAAATATCCTACTATTAGGTACTCCAGAGATAATCTTCAGGCACTAATTTTATGAGTCAACCTCAACGAAGAATGGTTCCAAATTTTTTTTGGAGGAGTCTGGAATCGAACCCGACCCTTCGGTATCGTAGTCTAACGCTTTACCCGCTGCACTACTGAATAACTGTCAAGTATGATTCTACCATACTGCTCCCCTGCTTCAATCCGTTTGTTGCATTTCGTTCGATCAAGAAATTATTTTTATTAATCTATTACTTAGGATTGAATCAACACTGAGAGAAATAACGTGACAATTAGTGAACAACCAATTTTAATACTCGAAGGCGGTAATTTTCAATCGAATGTAAGAACAAAGTTCCTTTTAAAACGTTGCCTTGCAAATACCTAATTGGATTACCGTTACCGTGAAGGTAGTTCAAAGATGCACTTATATTGTGGTGAAAGCTTCTTTGTGCTGTTACGTTCCTCGTTTATTAGCTAATTCGCAAGAATCAATCATATCGATTTCTCTATCAGGATTACAGATTGCAAAATTCCTTAATTCAATGTTTTGCTAATAGGGTTCACTTTCAACCGCGTATCTTTTTCTATTCTACTTCCTAACAAACGTTACTAAGTGCTACGGAAATTTCACAAATTTCTCTAATCGATATTAATCGTCTATAAGTGAAAGTTTTCCACAAATAGTGAATATTTAGAATCATCTGCTTATTCTAAGTACCATTAAAACGTGTTATTACGTCTTTTGTGCATCTAGTACCGCTACGTTAAACTCTCCACGCTCTAGGATAATTCCTTGAGGTATGTAGAAAATTCTTTTGTAACAATTACCGTGTCATTCTTAAATTCCTCGACAGTAATTTATATTATTTGTCCTAGCGTTTTCCTACCCGTATGCCTTTTGGTCTCCATAACTCACCCGCTACTTTTCAACGTTTAATTGACCGTATTCTTGGTGCTGATCTGGAACCCTACTGTTTCGCCTATTTAGACGATATTATCATTGCTACCCCTTCCTTTGAAAAACATTTAGAAGTTTTAACTCAAATTTTTACTAGATTGTCTAATGCTGGTCTTACTTTGAATAAGTCCAAATGTCACTTTTGTCTTTCTGAACTTAAATACCTTGGATATGTTGTCAATAAGAATGGTCTACTTGTAGATCCTGATAAGGTCAACTCTATTATCTCTATCCCTCAACCTACTTCAGTCTCTGAAATTCGTAGATTACTTGGTATGGCTAGTTGGTATCGTCGCTTCATACCGAATTTCTCAACTGCTTTAGCTCCCTTAACTAATTTAACTCGCAAAAATGTCTCTTTCTTTTGGTCTCCTGAATGTGAAGAAGCCTTTTCTTTTCTAAAAAAACAATTAATTTCTGCTCCAATACTTTCTTGCCCAGATTTCTCTTTACCCTTCACCATTCAGACAGATGCTTCTAACTATGGCTTAGGTGCTGTTTTAAGTCAGGAATCCCCTGATGGAGAAAAAGTCATCGCTTATATTAGTCGTTCCTTAACTCAACCCGAGAAACAGTATTCAACTACTGAAAAAGAATGCTTAGCTGTACTATGGGCTGTAGAAAAATTTCGTGCGTATATTGAAGGTGCTCACTTTACTATAATTACTGATCATCATTCACTTATTTGGCTTAATAAACTTCAGAATCCTTCTGGACGATTAGCTCGCTGGTCTTTACGACTCCAACAATATAATTTCTCAATTATTCACCGCAAGGGTAAAAATCATGTCGTTCCTAATATGTTATCTAGAGCTGTTCCTGATATACCTTCTGAATCTCTTCCTGAACTTTGTGAAATAAATATTTCTAATACCACACCTTCTATTAACTTGCCTATTACAGATACTTGGTACCTTACTATGATTGGAAAAGTTACTAATAATCCTAATAAATTTCCTCTTTGGCGTATAGAAAACAATTTGCTTTATAAACATGTTAATCCCTCAGATCTCTCAGACATATCTTTAGGAAATTGGAGAATTGTTGTTCCAAAAAATCAACGAACTGAAATAATTCGTCACTATCATGATCCACCTATTTATGGACATTGTGGTGTAACTAAAACTTTGAACCGTATTAATAAATTCTTCTATTGGCCAAATTTACGCTCCGATATTGCTAGATACATTCGTAACTGCCACACTTGTGCTGCTCATAAAGTTGAACAGAAAGCACAACCAGGTTTATTTTCTCCCAGAGCCACTCCCACTCGCCCTTGGCAAGTGCTGAGTTGTGACATTGTTGGTCCCTTACCTCGTTCTTCGAAAGGTAATTCTTATGTCTTTGTCGTTGCTGACTACTTTACAAAATTTCCATGCTTCTTTCCACTATTGCTACAAACAATATCTCTCTGAAACGTCGCTATCTTCGGAAACGACGAAAACGTGAAGAATAATTTTCTCTCTCTCTCTCTCTTTGGGTGGATGGCTGGGGTTTCTCTACTTTCTTTCGCGGCGGTTTTTTGAGGTCGATGCTCACGCTTTGTTTCCTTGGAGTATTCTTCCTCGCTCTTTCATCTCGAGCCCTACTCATTACTGTTATCTTTCTTTCTTTCTCTCTGTCTATCTCTTCTCAACTAGGTATCTTCGTTCTTTCTTGTGACGCGTTGACATGCCTTTGCTCCAGTCGACTTTGTGTCGTCTTGCGTAAGTCGATAAAATTAGTGTTTAATAGGACATCTGCTCACCTGTTTTCGCTAACGTTGCATGAAGGTTTCGTGTACTTACTTCCTGTTTTCTATTGTTCTCATTTGTTTCTTCAAACTTTCGTTTAGGTTGCTCTGCTTTCTTGTTGCTCGATACAATACCTTTGCTTTAAATCGATATGTTTCGTATTTATGTGTTGGTCGAGACCCCTTTTGTTGTTTAGTCAGGAACTTATGCTTCTCCTGGTTTTCATCAAAAACGTATTCTTTACGGCTTTTACAACATTTAAGTGGTGTGTTCTTATTCGTTAGTTAAAGTTTCTCTATGGTTTTCTTGTACTGATTCTTTCTTTCTCTCTCTCTACTCCTCTGACTCTCTCTTGTATTGTAAGGTTAGTTTGCATCGCTACCTGATTTTGGCTCCGGTACCCCGTACTGGGAAGAATAGTTGCTCTACGGTACTTCATATTCTTCTATCTCTGGTGAAATCTAGGATACCTCTTTTACCTATTTTTCATTACCGTCCTTTCTCTTCTCCTTCCATGTAACTCTTTTTTTTTTACTTCATGGTTGGTCCACTTTTGTTGTTTTGTTTTGTTTACTTATTGATATTTATTTCCTTGTGTCGTAAGTATTGACTCAGTTGGTTTCGCTTTTGGCGTTCTCTTTCGTTTCGCCTACTAGCTCAACTTTTGTTGGGGGGGTGTTACGTTCCTCGTTTATTAGCTAATTCGCAAGAATCAATCATATCGATTTCTCTATCAGGATTACAGATTGCAAAATTCCTTAATTCAATGTTTTGCTAATAGGGTTCACTTTCAATACTTGCCCGGTACTATATTTCCTCCGCATCGACGTATTCTACGCGAAGCGTTATCTCTAACCACTTCGTCTTCGTTGGTTCCCTTACAGCTTTTCTACTCGGCAACGAAAACAACTGATATCGCTGTACTGTAAATTATTCTATTGGCTGTCAATGTAGTCATTTAGTTTCTGATTGGCTGATCCTCGGCTAACTAAATAAAATATTTCATCTTAAAAACGGAACAAGCACTTCACTATGGAATATCTCCGTGCTGATATAAATAGCAACTCGATTTTCAACCGCGTATCTTTTTCTATTCTACTTCCTAACAAACGTTACTAAGTGCTACGGAAATTTCACAAATTTCTCTAATCGATATTAATCGTCTATAAGTGAAAGTTTTCCACAAATAGTGAATATTTAGAATCATCTGCTTATTCTAAGTACCATTAAAACGTGTTATTACGTCTTTTGTGCATCTAGTACCGCTACGTTAAACTCTCCACGCTCTAGGATAATTCCTTGAGGTATGTAGAAAATTCTTTTGTAACAATTACCGTGTCATTCTTAAATTCCTCGACAGTAATTTATATTATTTGTCCTAGCGTTTTCCTACCCCGTTTACTTTTGGAGTACATCTTTACTTGTTGGTTACCGCCATTTTGTTAACATCACCTGAAATTATTGCTGATCCGTTACTATTGAACATAGATGGTTATTTTGCTGCCAAACTACATATTTGCTGTTCACCAAATCATCTTTAATTATTTCCGCATTCCTGTGTGAAGAAATTGATTTATTTTGGAAATTACAGGCTGCCATCCTGTGCCATCTTGTGTCAACTTCTGAAAATAAGTTTGATAAGTTATTTAAATTATTAACCTTACATTTCTTGCTGAACTTTATTTGAACTCCTGTTACTGTTTATTATAAAATTTGATTATACTAAATTACTTAATCACATTTCATATTTTTGCTTCAATTTAAAACATTTAATTTATTCATTTTGTTTACTATTCAATTAATTTTGCATTAACTTTGTTCGTTACTTTAAAAGTTACTTTTAGTATTTGTGTATTATCTTTTACCTTGAAGATTTAATTTGCTAAAGTTAAATTAAAAGCTAAATTGCTATTATTTTAAATATCAACTCTCGGAACGAGTACTGACCAAAGTCGGTAATTATTATTTTCAGTCGGTCTGCTGTCGCAGCCCTATTAATTTTTCTTGTTAATCAACCTTTCTGTTTAGATAGCTCAGCGATATTGACGTTGCGCAACGGCGATAATCGGATGTGTTTTTGGTAAGCGTTGTTTAATGACAACTACGTACTGACTTTCGTACAGCTACCGAGACGGTTGCTGATATATTTATGTGTATTATTTTTGTGTTATTAATTGTACATTGTTGTAATATGTAAACTTCATTCCCTGCAAGGTAAAAGTTAAACCCCCTTTACTGCTTCACTCCTGTGAAGATTTGTTTTGTAAAATCTGTTCCGATTGTGTCAATGTTATTTTGTTTTGATTCATTATAACCACCACTATCATTATTTTAGTGTATTTCTTTATCGAATACCCACTTTCTCTTTCAGAAATCATATCTCTGTTATTATTATTATAAGCTGCTAAGCTCTTCGTAGTTCTGATTACCAGCTTGTCTTTACTAAAGAACTATCGTGGCGCCCTAAAAGATATTTGACTATATTTGTTAACTATAACTTACTATAAATTTAAATTCTATACTCATTATTCCCACGCCCATTAGATTGCCCCTTATTACTGAGCTTATCGAGTCATTGCATTTTTCCTGATTACGGTACCGATCATTTGTTGCCGTAACAGTGCTATTTATAACGAACATCGCCACACTAACAAGTTCTCGGAATCTTTGCCAATTTTTACTCCTAGTATGCATAAGGACGTAAAGTTCAAAGATTCATATTAAACGCATTTTATCGTCTTCTTTTTAAGCAACTTGTTACGTGAAGCATCTCAGTCAATCTCTAGAAAGTCGATATATCTTTTCAGATAGACATTTTATATTAAGCACATATTTACATGGGAGAACGAGTGGGAGTCTTTATTAACTGCTATATAATTACAGCTCTCAATTTCGTAAGTAGGTACTGTGATTGGTAATATAATAAGAATCAATAATACATATATTGGGATGAAAAAGCCTACAGTTTAATGGGATGGGAATTCGAATTTGAATTACAGTGACTCATGGGGTTAATTAAGTAGATAATAACAAATTGAATTAAATTCTCTTAAAACCATCCCTATAAATATTTTATTATTTTAATAATAGCAACTTGATATGATTAGTGATCAGGTGATCGTAACATGTTTCGGATTAGCCAACATCAGACGACTATACCTCTCAGCAAACACACATATAAAATATAAATACAACATAATATATATAAATTGAAGTAAATACCCCAACATATGCTTATTTATATATCAAGGATGTAAGTATTCTTTAATAAAGTTATATAAACCGTATGTCACACAATTACGTATATTTTACATAATAGTATAGAAACTTACGGATATTCTGTATACAGAAATTCATATAATATATATATATAGATAATTACATATCACTCATGAAATTCATGTGCTGCCATATTCACATGATTAGATTTATGTACGTTATATGTAAAATATAATATGTAATATTACTTATTTTTTATGTATGCCTTCTGTAAATATAATTAAAAATTATCATTACATTACATATTATATTGTATGGTCGAAAATGAAGTCCGTTTCTATTTGCGCCATATAAGTAATCGCACCCGCGTGTTTTTTATAACGCCAAAAATTGTAGTTGACGTACCTTTAATATTAGATCCGTATCGACTAAAATGCGTCTAATTTATATAGAAAATAAATAATATAAAATAAATTAAATCCTGGTCATTTTTAACATAAAGTTAAAGATAGGTATAATTATTGAATAAGACTTCACTCAACGGTAAATAAAACGAAATTTAAACTAATAATGCGAAACAGCGCAAAGTTACGAAGTACGAAATAAAAAGAAGGGATGTTACAGATTAGCGCAGTGGTACAATGTCGGATTTCAGAATTGCAACGCCCACCCGCAAACGTTCGAATCCGGTTAAGAGAAACTTTTCAAGCAAGTATATTATAATAAACTGTCGGCTTTCAGTTCAGGTAAAAACGGGTTCGTGCAACAATTAAGTACAGTTGCACGTAAAATGTAGTTTTTCCATTATTTGTATGGAATTGCTTAAATAATTTTTTACATTGATAATAATTACATTTTGCTCGAGTAGCTGCCATTTTGGTCATCGCAACGCTTTTACAACTAATATTTTTTATGTAAATATTACATAAAATATACATAAAACGTATATAAATTCATGTAAAAGAATTTACATCTAATAGACATATATATTATTTTGAAAATTGCTGACATCCTGTTTTAAAATATCACACCTTGTTGAGCTGGCTTAGTTGCTTGAAAAAAGAAAAAAAAATACATTTTTGTACCTTTTCAGATTTTTGACCCTGTAGGTATCTGTAATTTAGCAAGTTATTAAAGTAACTAAAATAAAGGATTACATTTACTTACATTTGACGTAAAAATCACAAAAATGGGTTGATATTTGGTAAAGATATACGAATTCGTTCCTACCTATAGTAAATTTTTACCAATTATTAAAAAAAATGTAAAATGCAAACTTTTTGAAATAGATTTGAGACCAAAAATACATAATGGCCCTTTCACAATGTTAATTACGTCTTTGCACATAGTCTTTGCCCAAAAATTAACGAAATTATAACAAATTCCGTGGGAAATTCATTAGGATAGTTTAGAATGAATTTTGAATGTAAAGAACTCAATTTGGAGACTGGCAGCTTTTTGGGAATACGAATAGCCTTAGCGAGAGCGTTTTAACGTTCATCTTTAACTATAGTAAAACTAAAAATACCATAAAACATAAAATGTACAAATAGAAGCTGGTCTAACGTTGCATAACATCTGTTTTATAGAAAGACCTTCTCTACCTTAAACAGTTTCAAATTTTTGTTTATTTCACTAATTAAAGGCATCATTTACACGTATATGTTCAGCAGTAAATATGGATTTTACTTCCTCTTAATTACAATATAAGTTGTATATTTAGAAGTAGGTACAGTCAAAGTATAGGTATTCTCTTTGGTATAGTGTAACGTAACAATACACTTGCCACCTACTTTCATCAATAGATTTAAGTTAAATATGTAGACAAAAACATTTTTCTCGGTGAAAACATTCGACGATATATGTTACCTACGACATCGTCCATCGTTCAAAATCTCTAAATTCGAAATAAGCACACAAACATGTACAGTACATTTCGAAAGTTACGGAAAGAAGGTATCGGGACACATAAATTAGTCTACGATTAATGCTGTTACTACTTTTTACATCATTTTAACCATGAAAATGTTAAGGCGAGGCATAATAGAATCATTTTTCATCATTTGAATAACTTTTCAACTTGAAATACTTAAATTTCCATGTTACCGAGAAAATGTTTCCGATACTTGTCATTTTGAAAATTTTCGCGAAAATACTTTCTGCCATTGTTTTAATGTTCGAAATGGGTTAAGGACCTCGGACAGACAAATTTTGCGTGTTTACACAAAATTTTCACCCAAAAATAAGCACAAATAGCGAATTCTATTTTACACGTAATATCCATAAGGAAACTTTGAACGTATTTTCTAAGTAAAGAAAATATATTTAGACACAAATACCGCTTGAATAAGATGACGGACTTTTATACTAAAATGTTTAAAAATTACTTTGAAGAAAATTAGTGCAGATATTTACGTGGTTTGCGGGGGTATCTATAATTGTAGCATTAATTTGTAGGTTATAAATTTATAATAGCTTTGGTTTTAAAATATCACATCCGCATTCGTCAGGATTCGGCGACTGTCGGAAAAGTGCACAGCAACACACACATATACACATCTTTCGGTTATTATATAGTGATTTCCTAAAGAGGTCTCGCCTTTAAAACCTCTACTGCAACCTAAGGGTGAGCCGCAGTATAATAACGGATAACGCTAAACGATTTTAAATGAAGCATTATTAAGCTCGTTGCACAGATGGGGTTTGTACTGATCGCTGCGGGATGTAGGTACCATAGGAAACCGTATAGAAACATATGAATCACTCCCTTTAACGGATTATGTTCCTATTCCAGTTGCTGTTCCCGAAATCGACACACAAAAATACTCGCACCGATCGGAAACATCTCCCATTTGTGAGAATAAAAAATAGGAGCCCCGAGGAGCCCACAAGAACTTTACAAATTAACCGTCCCATTTGATGGCTTAATTATTATAGTCGAATATGTTACAAAGGTCTTTGCGCTATCATAGTTTAAAATAATGATTATCCTCATCTTCACAAATTCAAAGGAATTCCTATTTTTAGCATTCGGAAAATATTCTTTTGGCGATGCTTAAAGATAAAAGGTCATATATTCGAGAAAATGTCTGTTTTCAGAAAAGCGTGCAGAGGATTTTGCACAGAAGGGCAAGTCTTTTTGGAACAGATGAAAGTATTCCAAATACACCTATGCACAACTCGAAAGATAATCTGACTGTTTGCAGGGCTCTGAGGCGTAGGTTTTTTGAGAGAACCGCATGATGGTAACGCACAGTGAAATATATTTCACTCTGTCGCATTCAGAAATGAGTAACGATGGATTTCCACTGGGGCGTTCCCAAACCATTCGCCCCGCCCCACCAAGCTACAAGATAGATACACGTCACTGAATACAATTTGATATCATTCTTGTGCAAAATTCGCTCTTTCGACCGAATTGTGGGAAAACTGGCCGTTGTGGCCAAAAGGCTTGACTCGAAGACGTCGAGATACAAGGTGACGTTTTTGAACACAGTCTGGGCCGGCATCATTCCACCGTCGAAACATCACGTGGTCACGTTCGAAATTTGGACGTTGACGAACACTTTAGCGTCATTAAATGCTCAGAAAACAACGGTGGAAAAGCTCTCAATAGCTTATTTTATAAAATTCTAAGTCCCTAATAACAAACAATTGGAAAAAAAATCAAAAACAGATCGATTGATTCTTCAAAATAAGAATTTTCAACAAAAGTCGTATCCTAACAACCTTTAAAATAATCTCGTACTGCTGTCTTATTCCTAAATCCTAACTAATACACGCGAACGTTTGTGTTATTTATGAAAAGGTTATTTGTTGGCTTGTCTCGAGGATATAATTAACGTATGACCTTTTCCGAAATTAAGCGAACGGCTGTCTGCAGTTTTTAGGTAAAATTTTCCCTCTTGGTAATGGTGAGTAATAGAATTAAATACTAATGTGAGAGAGAAGTTTGCTATCGTCTGTTGCGAAAATTAATAAATAAACAAAACTTGATAATAATTTCCATAGAAAGAGGGGCGTGTATCTGCGATTTGCGATGAGTATGAAAATTTAACATGATTCGAAACACTACAAAACCGTTTTGAAACTTTGGGTTCTCATTTGTGTAGAAATATGAAACTCTCTTCGTCAAAGTTTTGTTTTGTAGTGTAATTCCGAAACTGTAAAACGTACCAAACAAATAGGTATTTTAGACAAATATGCAACACTAAAACGTTTTTGTATTACTATCATTTTAAAATTGTTATAGAAAATAGTTATTTGGTTTCCAAAGTTTAACATTTTATAAGAAATATGTTTGTGCGATAATTTCGAATTCTTTTTATGTCGATTATTACGTAAATATTGAACTGCCCAAATCTATTACCGATTGTGTCGCAATTGTTATGAAGTTTATTATTAATACGATCGAGATTATAGAATTTCCACACTTTTTGGACACCCGGTATATAGAACAGTACATTGTTGACCCCATATCTTAACTGGTACTCGATAGAAAAAAATAGACCTAGGTGACTGTAGCTCAATTTTAATAGCGGAAACAGAATTCAGCTGTCTCTAATCGTTTGGCCGCTAGGGGGCGTTCTCGAATTTTGGCGATTTCTTTAATGCTCCATAACTCTCTATTTATTATATATAATTGATTTTGGCAAAATCTCTCTTAAAATGTCGATGTATGAACCCAGCAACACATTTATAAATACAATACATATAAATTATGTAAGAGCTTTTTAGATTTATATACAACTGGAAGAAAAATAAAAGATATTTAATGTCAGGATGTCAGAAATTTTCAAAATAATATATATTATGTCTATTAGGTAGATGTAAATTCTTCTACATGAATTTATATACGTTTTATGTATATTTTATGTAATATTTACATAAAAAATATTAGTTGTAAAAGCGTTGCGATGACCAAAATTTCAGCTACTCGAGCATAATGTAATTATTATCAATGTAAAAAATTATTTAAGCAGTTCCATACAAAAAATGGAATAACTACATTTTACGTGCAACTGTACTTTTAATTATATTTAACTTAATTCTTGCACGAACCTGTTTTTACCTGAACTGAAAGCCGACAGTTTATTATGATATTATATACTTGCTTGAAAAGTGTCCCTCAACCGGATTCGAACTTTGGGAGTGGGCGTTGCAAATTCCGAAATCCGACATGTGTTTTCATTGTATCCGACATTGTACCACTGCGCTAATCTGTAACATCCCTTTTTTTATTTCTTACTTTTTAACTTTGCGCTGTTTCGCGTTATTAGTTTAAATTTTGTTTAATTATACCGTTGAGTGAAGTCTTATTCAATAATTATACCTATCTTTAACTTTATGTTAAAAATGACCAGGATTTAAATTATTTTATATTATTTATTTTCTATATAAATTAGACGCATTTTAGTCGATTCGGATATAATATTAAAGGTACGTGAACTACAATTTTTGGCGTTGTAGAAAACACGCGTTCGATTACTTATGTGGCGCAAATAGAAACGGACTTTATTTTCGACCATACAATATATGCAATCATAATATCTAATTATATTTACAGAAGGCATACATAAAAAATAAGTAATATTACATATAACATTTTACATATAACGTACATAAATCTAATTATGTTAATATGACAGCACATGAATTTCATGAGTGATATGTAATTATCTGTATCTAAGTATATATTATATGAATTTCTGTATACAGGATATCGGTAAATTTCTATACTATTATGTAAAATATACGAAATTGTGTGACATACGGTATATACAACTTATTAAAGAATGCTTACATACTTGATATATAAAAAAGCATATGTAGCGGTATTTACTTCAATTTTACATATGTTGTATGTATATTTTATATGTGTTTGCTGCGAACCTTGTGTCTACCTTAAAAGTACTGGTAAATGCCCTTCGTCAACATTAAGAAGGGAAAGTGTTGGAAATAGTTTATTAGTTTTAATGTTAGCTAAAACTTTTGTTTTTTGTTTATAATGTTACTCGTCAGATTATTATAATTCAAGTTTGTTTGTTCCATGAATTTCTTGTTAAGTGAATAAAAAGAAAGTGTTTGTTAATAAAACCTGAATAAGCTTTAGGCGGTTCAAAATACCCACCGACTATCCCAAGCTATACCCTTAGGACCTTTTCTTTTGGCGATGGATGTCTATTAATTTTTGATCCGCGATACCGACATCGTCTAGACTAGACATTGCCTTCACTGGTTTGGAAACTTCGTTACCTATGAGAAACCATAATTTCCCAGCAAACACACATATAAAATATACATACAACATATATAAATTGAAGTAAATACCCCAACATATGCTTTTTTATATATCAAGTATGTAAGTATTCTTTATATAAACCGTATGTCACACAATTACGTATATTTTACATAAAAGTATAGAAACATACGGATATTCTGTATCCAGAAATTCATATAATATACTATACATATATATAATTACATATCACTCATGAAATTCATGTGCTGTCATATCTACATGATTAGATTTATGTACGTTATATGTAAAATATTTTATGTAATATTACTTATTTTTTATGTATGCGTTCTGTAAATATAATTAGAAATTATGATTGCATTACATATATTGTATGGTCGAAAATAAAGACCGTTTCTATTTGCGCCACATAAGTAATCGCACGTGAGTGTTTTCTATAACGCCAAAAATTGTAGTTCTTTAATATTAGATCCGTATCGACTAAAATGCGTCTAATTTATATAGAAAATAAAAAATATAAAATAAATTAAATCCTGGTCATTTTTAACATAAAGTTAAAGATAGGTATAATTATTGAAGACGCAGTGGTAGAATGTCGGATTTCAGAATTTGCAACGCCCACCCGCAAACGTTCGAATCCGGTTAAGGGACACTTTTCAAGGAAGTATATCATAATAAACTGTCGGCTTTCAGTTCAGGTAAAAACGGGTTCGTGCAAGAATTAAGTTAAATATAATTAAAAGTACAGTTGCACGTAAAATGTAGTTTTTCCATTTTTTGTATGGAACTGCTTAAATAAGTTTTTACGTTGATAATAATTAGATTATGCTCGAGTAGCTGAAATTTTGGTCATCGCAACGCTTTTACAACTAATATTTTTTATGTAAATATTACATAAAATATACATAAAACGTATATAAATTCATGTAGAAGAAATTACATCTATTAGCCATATATATTATTTTGAAAATTGCTGACATCCTGACATTAAATATCTCTTATTTTCCTTCCAGTTTTATATAAATCTAAAAAGCTCTTACATAATTTATATGTATTGTATATATCAATGTGTTTGCTGTGTTAGCTCTTTGCCATAATTCTTCTTCCTACAGCCACCCACCCAACCAGTGTTTGAGTATAATAATCTAATTGAATGAATTGATAAAGCATAGTGAAGGCAGATTTCCTCATACGTACGTACTCAACTCATCGTTGTGTAAGAAAGCGAAGGTTTTGGGAGCTAATTTCGATTACATTATAGTCCGTCGAACATTCTATAATACAATATAAATATCGGCCTCAACCTTTAAAATTCCAATAACGGTAACCACTTAGGAGACCATAATAATGTATAGAAGTAAAGTTCCAGACAATACTAGGTACTAGAAAGAACACTTATTTAACGTTAATCAACATAAGGTAAATAATAATATAATCATTCGACGTGGTCTTCGAACGAGAATTTCCAATAATAGCATTGTTTTTCAAATGGAAATCTCTGTAATAAGTACAAGAGTTTCTCGTTGCTAGGTTTTGTAGGGTTACAGCGGAAAATCTAAATGTTGACAATCTCGCTATTTCTACAAATTGACGTCGGAAAATTCTTAAAATGCAAATATATTTCTCTAGAAATGTTTTCCAAACAAGACTGAACAATCGACTCCTAATTTTTCGTACTAATTCTTTGGGAAGGCAAAATAAATAGTTACCTATTCTATCATATTTCTGCTCAATTTAAATCATATTTTTAAATGGTTGAAGGATGGTTTTATTTAAAGCGCCTTAGGGCATTATTAGTACTCACTATTATAGGATTTAATCGGTATTTTCGAGAAACACCGTTATCTATTGTACAAAAAATATCAAAACATTCCCTTAATTCAATAACTAATCTACCAGTGTTTTAACTTTTAAAGGTAAACTTTTCGTTAATGGAACGTCATTTGAAAACATTGTAGTCTAAACATCAACTAATTAGTACGCCATTCCATTATTTTTAACCATTCCACATGTAATTTCTTTACCGAGCATGGCAAATATCGTAGTAAAAGATTTAACCCCTAATTATGGCAGTTTAACCTTTCAAAAGGGCGAACCACAACTTAGTGAAGTCAACTTTAAAATAGGTAATAGTTTTATTACGTAGAATTTCTTGATTAAAAAGGAATCTTTATGCCTTAATTATTGCAGTTAATTTGAATTTATTATTAGTGAATGTGTGGCACAAATTATGAATTCTACCCTTAAAATATACATGAATAATATAAGATTCTGCCCTTATGGGTAAATTTAAAAATGTTTACGTGGTCCCTTGTGAATGTGTAAAAAGTTCCATATCAATTAGCACACTTCCCTTATTTTTGAAGAAAATATCATATCATCACTTATTTAAGTGAACATAAACATTATTGAGGTAATCCGAAAGGGGGTTATGGAGGCTGAATGTATAAAAAATGTTGTGAAAAATTTTTATATTGCAATGGGGTTTCCCGTTTATTTGTTAATAAATAAATAAATAAATTACATAATGTCGTAAGAACTGCTCCATGAATTTTAAAAAATGTTTCCTTATAAAACTTTTTCCAACGTCCGAAACTTTTTAGTTCTGAGCAATAGATTCAATCTTGGTCATATTTTTACTTCCCCGTACACACATAATCGAAAAAACATCGAGGTTTTGATGAATCCCACCCAGCAAACACATTTATATATAAAATACATATAAATTATATAAGAGCTTTTTAGATTTATATAAAACTGGAAGAAAAATAAGAGATATTTAATGTCAGGATGTCAGCAATTTTCAAAATAATATATATGTCTATTAGATTTAAATTCTTCAATATCTGTAGTACATGAATTTATACACGTTTTATGTATATTTTATGTAATATTCAAATAAAAAATATTAGTTGTAAAAGCGTTGCGATGACCAAATGGCAGCTACTCGAGTATGATGTAATTACTAGCAATGTAAAAAATTATTTAAGCAGTGGGCGTGCCAAATTCCGAAGCCGACATGTATTTTCTTTGTATCCGACTTTGTACGACTGCGCTAATCTGAAACATTCCTTTTTACTTCCCGAGTACGAAGTAAAAGGGAAGTATTGTATTAGTTTTCCAAAAAAAAAAATTTGACCTATGGAAATTTTTACATATCTTTGCGTTTCCGAATACGTAGATTCAAAATATGCAAAAAAAAATTTTCCGTCTGTCGTCTGTAGTCTGTAGTCTGTAGTCTGTAGTCTGTACGTACACATTCCTTGCAACGCTCTAAACTCAGAAACTATTAAAGTTATCGAAATGCGGTTTTCGCCAATCGATTACATTCGGGCCAAGGACGAAAATGCTGTTATTACCTTTGATGACGTCACTTCCGGTATAAGCTAAAATGGCGGCACTCATTTTTTTTATAAGATAAAGTTGCAGTTTTTTTTATGTAGTTTAAAAGAGAATTTTTTTTTGAATTCAGCAATATATATTGTGCTATACTTATTTTTTGAAAAAAGTGTTAAAAAAAATAATTATTAAAAAATGACTGCAACGCTCGATACTCAGAAACTATTAAAGTTATCGAAATGCGGCTTTCGCTAATGAATTACATTTGGGTCAAGGACGAAAATGCTGATATTACCTTTGATGACGTCACTTCCGGTGTAAGCTAAAATGGCGGCACTCATTTTTTTTATAAGATAAAGTTGCAGTTTTTTTATGCAGTTTAAAAGAGTATTTTTTTCTGAATTCAGCAATATATATTGTGCTATACTTATTTTTTGAAAAATGTGTTAAAAAAATCATTTTTAAAAAATGACTGCAACGCTCTATACTCAGAAACTATTAAAGTTATCGAAATGCGGTTTTCGCCAATCGATTGCATTCGGGCCAAGAACGAAAATGCTGATATTACCTTTGATTCGTCACTTCCGGTGTAAGCTAAAATGGCGGCACTCATTTTTTTATAAGATAAAATTGCAGTTTTTTATGTAGTTTAAGAGTATTTTTTTCTGAATTCAGTAGTATTTATTTTTTGAAAAAAGTGTTAATACGAGGGAAGTCTCGTGGCAACTTGCCAGAATTTTTTTATTTCGTTCTTCCTAACTTTACGCTGTTTCACGAGTTTAAATTATGTTTGATTATATCGTTGAGTGAAGTCTTATTCAATGATTATACCTACCTTTATGTTAAAAATGACCAGGATTTAATTTATTTTATATTATTTATATTCTATATAAATTAGACGCATTTTAGTCGATACGGATCTAATATTAAAGGTACGTGAACTACAATTTTTGGCGTTATAGGAAACCCGCACGTGCGATTAATTATGCGGCGCAAATAGAAACAGACTTTTATTTTCGACAATATAATATATGTAATGATAATTTATAATTATATTTACAGAAGGCATATATAAAAAATATGTAATACTTCTTACATATAAGACTTTACATATAACGTACATAAATCTAATCATATAAATAATATGACAGCACATAAATTTCATGGGTAATATGTAATTATCTATATGATAATGACGGGATTGTTAGGAAGACCACAATACTCGTATCAAATTATCTATATGTATATGTTATATGAATTTCTGTATACAGAATATCCGTAAGTTTATATACTATTATGTAAAATATACGTAATCTGTTACATACGGTTTATATAACTTTAATAAACAACACTTACATACTTGATATATAAAAAAGCATATGTAGGGGTATTTACATCAATCTTATATATGTTGTATGTATATGTTATATGTGTGTTTGTGGGCAAGTCCTGATTCCAAAACCACCATCTTTGAAAAATGTTTGTTTGTCTGTGGATGCGTGGGTGGGTGGGTGGTTGCGTACCTTATGGGTGTGGAGCCTAAACTACTAGACCGATTTGGATGAAATTTAAAACTATGACATAAAAAAACTTCATCGGTTAAACAAGCTTCTCTTCAAAATCGACCCATAGGGGTCCAAACTAGGGGCGTTCAAATTGTAACCCAATCTAATTTCTCTTGGCGAAAAGTTAGTAGCGACCAATATAGCCATTCTCCAATTTTTTTACCTTTTAGGGTGTAGCTCAAGAATGTAACCCTCAAGTACTTGTTGAGCAGCAGAGGTATTTAGGTGGGACACTCGCGAATTCTGGGCGATGCAGTCGAAAGATGATCTCACTCGCTCATCCCTCGATTCATACTAGGGAAGAACTACCGCATCGTCTTTCATGCGGAAGTGGCATCCCAATCAGACATATCCATCTTCACGAACGGATCTAAAACAATGGTAGGAACAGGCACCGAAATGTATTCCGAAGAACTGAACTTCCACATTAGCCAAGCACTAGGCAACATTTCGACTGTCTTTCAGGCAGAACTGGTTTCCGAGTGTCACCAAGCATTATAGCAAGTGGCAAACAGCAATACCCTTCAGCTCGTATGGGTTAAAAGGCATGCTGGAACAACAGGCAACGAAAAAGCCGATAAGTTATCCCGACTGGCCTCAAGCAATCAGCTCTCGGAAGACTTTGGGATCCATCCCCAAAGACTATCCTGTGGCTGTACACCGCCGTGCTTAACCCATATTCTGTTATGGAGTAATTCTCTGGTGGCCTAGGACCAGACTATCCACAACCAACGCACTTTTCAATCATTTGCAAAGACTAGCGTGCCTTGCGTGCACGGGCGGAATACGAACAATCCCTACATCCGTCATGGAAGCCATCCTGGATTTGCCTTCACTGAATCTCCACGTGAGAGAGCGGGCCATACTGGCAGCCTTGCGTCTGAGAAATAAAGGGTTGTTGAACAGAAAAGGCATTCTACATATCAAAATGAGAAAAAAAGTTCATATCAACATGGGTTTAGAAATGCTCCGTCAATTTTCTATATGTGAATGTGACCTTTAATGATACATCTCAATATCTCAACGGGTTCTCGACAAATCTAAAATAAACTATTGCAGACTGAAAAATTTAAACACCCCGTATCATGAAAACGGAGTCCATGTTTATATAAACTTTTTTCTTATTTTGAGATGTAGAATCTGTAAATTTTTTTCACAATATTCTGCAACACCCTGTATAAGTTTATCTTTATTTGCTCATTATTTGCAAAGAATTCTTGTTATTTACCTACATTTATACAACATTTATATTTTCTATACATTTTCTTCTCCTTAAGTACGCTATTTTGCCCCATCCCTCCATGATCAGGTTCCTTCTTTCTCACGTTTCTTCCATCCACTTCGCTCCACGTCCCTTTTCGTCTAATACTTCTTCACCCTCTTCATCCTCCTTTAACTCTCTACACCCTTTGAACATGCGCGTCATATTCTCCATCCCTTCCCCACATAGTCTGCATTCCTTTCTTCCTCTTTTCTCAAATACTTATTACCCAATTCCTCATCACCGCAACTGAATTTTTTTGTTCTTCTTTTCCCTCCCTTTCAGATATTCTGGCATCCCATCTACCAGATTATTTCTATAATGTACATTGTATTTCTCCTCTTCCTCGTCCATTTCATTAACATTTAGTTCATTGCGTGTTTGTCACACAATCTTGTATTTTTCTCATTGAATAATTTGTTAATTGCTCAAAATTAAGATGTTCATACGTTCTGTTTTAAGGGCGTCTTTATCCGTTCGTCATTGGGGTACTCCGTTTATTGCTTGAAATACTATTTTTCCTCATGGTCGGTTGTCGCTTGTTTTCTGTTTATACCCTTTTAAAATTGTTTAACTCAACTTTGTACTTAACCGTTGTGGCTGCAGATAAGACACAATTTTTACCCCCTATCATTTAACCAATCTCAAGCCCGATGATGATAATTAGGTAAATTATCGAAACATGTCGCACAACTTTGTCAATTTAAAAATTCTGTCAAAGCTACGACTAATAAAATTACTGTGGGGAAGGTTTTGAGAATGTCTATTTCGTTAATCATTCACCCCATTTTTAGCCCAATTAACATTCTAATTAGGGATCTTTTTGCCTTCTATTCGCTTTCTTTCCCTTCCATTGCCAATTACAGGGGCTGGTGGTCCGACTCGGCCCCCTCACCTACCCCTGGCCCTGCATTCGTTGTTACGGATTCTGTTATTGATTCTCCCCCATCCCCTCCTATGTACGTGTACTCCCCTATTTTGCTTTCTTCTCTATTCCCATTCATTATTTCCCACCTCCTTTCATTGCACAATTTCAGCAGTTTTTTCTTCTTTGTTTAGCACTTTGTCCTTTGTCCGTCTCTTCCTCGTCCCTTTCCTTTCTTGTATTCCGCTTTGGTCTCCTATTCTCGCGTTAAAATCCCCTCCTATTATTTTCATTCCCTCCTCCCTCTCTTCTATCATCTCTTCTATATTTTCATTGTCTCTTTCATCCCTCATCGTTCATACCGTCATTATTTTTATTTGTGTTTTCCACCACTTTATGTACCTTTCCATAATTATTCCTTTTTTCTGTTGCACTTCCGCTTTTTCTTCTTGTTTCATCCACTTTCTTCTTATTCCCGTTATTATTCCTTCCTTTCCGTGTGCTGCGCTATCCATGAGAATTCCCCTGGCATTTCCCTTTTCTACCACTCCCATTTTTTTTCCCTCCATCCACTTCTCTTGTAATCTTACTACATCCTGCCCCCCAAAATTCTTGTTGGTCTTTGGTCCTTATTCCCGCCACATTGCAGAACTATATTGACATGAAAAATTTGTTAGTGAAATCCTCAAATCACCATAAGGGAGCCAATGCGCTAACTGAACTGACAATATCCAACAAGCGCTTTGATGTTCACTTACTTTTCATTTATTCAGAATGTCTTTCGGATTCTTCCATTTTTCTTTCGTACATATCAACAATAGTGCTCGTAAATTAAAGCAACGCATTTGAGATTGCTAGCTAGACGTTATTCCCAAAATTTTTATGCGTTGTACGTTCCTTGTCAGTATAACTATCTGCGAGGTAGTTAATCAATAGTGTGTTGCTGCACATGTGAATGAAACGAACATTTATAACGAGGCACATACTCTACGAGATATTTCGCTTTTATGTGTATAAGAGATGATCCCCATCATGGGCGAAATCCTGAAGTGCTAAGTTAATTTCATCGCTAATGTTTCCATGCCTGTAAAACACAAAATTGTTACCTATCTTGAATATGGAAACTTTCCTTTCAAATAGTAATTCGATATTACTAAAATGCATCGCTAATAAATTAAATTACACAAGCGAAATTGCACTTATACGTATAAGTAATCTAATTAGGGCAACGCTCTAAAATAAAGTGTTCGTAAAGTTTTCAATTCATGCATCAAGTGGGAAACCTTTGGTTTCCAACAAGTACATCATTTTATACGAGATAGCATTTCTCGCTAGAGGCAAGTAATTAGAACTTGATAGTAATCTGGATGAGCTCGATAATATCTTACACGCATTCTACATTTTATCTACCGATGTTTCTAGACGTATTACGACGTGCTTACTTTTCAAATTGTCTTAAATTACGTCGTGCATCTCGACCCCCACGAAATTTTGAAACTACTATAATAAACCTACACAACGAACTAAATTTTGGAAAATAAAAATAGAAAAAGGGAAGAAGCGCCCATGGAGTAAATGTCAAGCAAAGGAGAACGGAAGAAGTTATCAGAAACATGAGAGCGTTGAGCTCTTATATACAGAACACATAACCCAGCAAACACATTTATATTTAAAATACATATAAATTATATAAGAGCTTTTTAGATTTATATAAAACTGGACGAAAAATAAGAGATATTTAATGTCAGGATGTCAGCAATTTTCAAAATAATATATATGTCTATTAGATGTAAATTCTTCTATATCTGTAGTACATGAATATATATATACCTACGTTTTATGTATATTTTACGTAATATTCACATAAAAAATATTAGTTGTAAAAGCGTTGCGATGACCAAATGGCAGCTATTCGAGCATAATGTAATTATTACCAATGTAAACAATTATTTAAGCAGTTTCATATAAAAAAATGGAAAAACTACATTTTTACGTGCAACTGTACTTTTAATTAACTTAATTCTTGCACGAATCTGTTTTTACCTGAAACGAAAGCCGACAGTTTATTATGATATTATATACTTGCTTGAAAAGTTTCCCTTAACCGGATTCGAACCGTTGCGGGTGGGCGTTGCAAATTCTGAAATTCGACATGTGTTTTCTTTGTATCCGACATTGTACCACTGCGCTAATCTGAAACATTCCTTTTTTTATTTCGTTCTTCCTAACTTTGCGCTGTTTCGCGAGTTTAAATTATGTTTGATTATATCGTTGAGTGAAGTCTTATTCAATGATTATACCTACCTTTATGTTAAAAATGACCAGGATTTAATTTATTTTATATTATTTATTTTCTATATAAATTAGACGCATTTTAGTCGATACGGATCTAATATTAAAGGTACGTGAACTACAATTTTTGGCGTTATAGAAAATCCGCGCGTGCGATTAATTATGCAGCGCAAATAGAAACGGACTTTTATTTTCGACAATATAATATATGTACTTAATGGTAATTTATAATTATATATTTACAGAAGGCATACATAAAAAATGTGTAATACTTCTTACATATAAGATTTTTCATGTAACGTACATAAATTTAATCATATAAATATGACAGCACATAAATTTCATGGGTAAAATGTAATTATCTATATGTCTATATTATATGAATTTCTGTATACAGAATATCCGTAAGTTTCTATACTATTATGTAAAATATACATAATCTGTGACATACGGTTTATATAACTTTAGTAAACAACTCTTACATACTTGATATCTTGATGTTGGCATTTGCTGCATGGAATCTCATATACCCCTTGTTCTTCTCCATGTGTTTCATCTCTTGGGTTCCTTAATTGATAATGGGAGTCCAAAAATGTTTTTGGGTATCTGTTACACACTCTATGGTAAAGAGGAATAGGGTGGGGAAATGGCGGATAGGTGTCGAGAGAAATATGGAAGATGACCCCACCAGAAAGCTTAACTCCAAATATGGATTAGACACCGAAAGATGCAACACCTCGTGTAAATTAATCTGGTCCATACGCTTCAAGTAGAAGGTAATTGTCGATCTAATGAGTAATAAAGGATACGATCATAATTTAGGTGTATTTTTTTAGCAAGTCTGGTGGGGCCTTAGCAGGTACCCAAAAAATTATAATATGGAGTAAATTTTAGAATTTTATTGGTCTAAGGCAATATTCCGACCTGGTGTGGAGTGTTAGTTACATGTAGGTTAGGGGGACGAAGATAATTGATGCACGGGGAAAACATGCGAAGGAAGATCGAGTTGGAGGTTGCTTATCTAATCGTAATAAAGTTGGGGGAAGGGGCCGGGGGTTTATAGTACTTTATTTTCTTTTGTGGTTTTACTGATGTTGAACAATATTATTGATTGCAGCCTTGTGGATTACTGATCGAAACAATTTTGTATTCTTAGTCATTTTTTTTATCGTCCTGAGCTGCTGTTGATCATTATTCCTCAAGGCGAGCAACACCTGAGGACCTTGATTACAGGTAGGGCCTGTCCTTTAAGTGTACCTATAGATATTTTATATGATTGTATTGTCGTCGTTGAATCAGTGCGGCGATTGCATAGCGCATTCAGAGCCGGGGAGTTACAAGGTAATGGAGGGAAGACAAAAGTAGAATGTGTAGACTGTGTGGGGAAGGGTGGGAGATCTTGGAACATATGATGAGGGAATGTGGGTAGTTGAGAGAGGAGGAAGGAGGTAGGATGGAGATATTTGGTGATGGAGGAAAAGGGGTGGAGTGGATGAAGGAAGTGTTGGAGAGAAAGAAGAAGTTAATGAATAGATATGTCTAATAATGTAGAATTGAATTCTTTGTTTAAACTTTGTAGAAACAAATAAATGCTATTTAATTTAATAATAATAATAATAATATTCATTTAATTAGAAATTGTATGAGGAAACAAGATGCATAACTGGAGGGAGGGGAGAAGAAGGGAGAAGTTTTTGGATGGAAAAATAGTGGTGGTGGGGAGGACGAGTTGGCCCTGCTCGGGCGCCATGCCAGGTTTCTCATTGGTTCTCTACCCCTTATTTGTACTGTAGGGTAGTTGGGAACACCTTCCCCTGGGTAGCTATCAGTCAGAGACCAGGATATTGGAATTAAACCGTATAAACCTTGTTGTAATTTATTTACACTACAATTTCCCTATTGATATTTACAAAATATTTAAATTGCTGCCCTCTCTGGATTGACTCGCGACTACAATTTTTGGATTGGCACCACTGGGTGGTTGCGTTGCTGCTTCCTTCGTGTCAATCGATTCTAATTCTGTCTATAAAAAAACAAACTAATTAATTATTACACGTTACCCTTAACTGTTTCTATTCGGTAAGTACTCTGTGCAACCAATTAATGGTAGCGGATTTATTTCAGGCACAGGATCAGGTTAATCCGGATTCGGACGGGTCAATTGTATTGATTGTTGTGACGCGGCGGAAACTAGGTTATAATTTCTTAAGGGGTTTATTTTACACACGAGGTATTTTTACAGGTACATAAGGAATCAACTGAATTATTTAACCGCAGGAACCCACCAACAGGCCTCTAATTCCCTGCGTTATCAGGTACCCAAGTGTAATTAGCCGATAGCTGGAGCATGCCCCAAGGACTACACAATGCGTTGACACGCTTGCTGGTCCCCACAGGATGCTTCCAATCCCCTGAATAAAACACCCCTCTAACCAGAGTCTGAACGTCTGTGCTCTAGGAACGTTTTATTCGGACCAGATACTTCCCAACCAGAGTTGACACTACTGGACTCGGAAATATCCCGTCGCACACCACTTACTACTACCCGGCTAACCACTCGATAACTGACCCCAGGAAAAGTAGGGTGACCGTGATTGGATTAGTTATGAATCTAAATTTCAGGTTATGGTTAATGCTTGATTAAATTAAATAAAACAAAATAAACAGGATCTCTAATAAAAGGAAGGAAAACTAAATTAAACAGGATATCTCGGAAATTAATGGTATTTAAATTAACAGGATTGCAAAAATGAAGTTAACAAATCAGGAATTATATTACACAACAGTTTAAGTCAGGATCGGATTCAGACTAGGAAAACGGAATTCTAAACGGAGTTATAAACGGAGTTTTAAAAAGGAGTTCTAAAACGGAATTAGCAGAAACGCGTGCGTTTCTCCTTATATGCGTTTCCTCTTGGAGAGGGGACACGTTTGTGATGCAAAGAGAGGGATAGTTGCTGCCCATAACCGCTGGCACCCCCCTCTGTTGGTAAAATTTTAATATTTTTTGTAGGATTCTTCTTGTAATCCTTTTTATTTAAAATATAAATTTTCCTTACCTTACAAGGTGTATGCATGTATCTCTAATTTTATAATTTTCTTTGCTATAATCATTACTGAAATTCGGTTAACTTTCCTATTTCGTTTTCAAGGACAATCTCTTCTGGTAGTTGCTAATTGTAATAATTATTGTGATAATAACTTCCCAGCAAACCCATTTATATATAAAATACATATAAATTATGTCAGAGCTTTTTAGATTTATATAAAACTGGAAGAAAAATAAGAGATATTTAATGTCAGGATGTCAGCAATTTTCAAAATAATATATACGTCTATTAGATGTAAATTCTTCTACATGAATTTATATACGTTTTATGTATATTTTATGTAATATTTACATCAAAAATATTCGTTGTAAAAGCGTTGCGATGACCAAAATGGCAGCTACTCGAGCATAATGTAATATTATTATTAGTGTAAAAAATTATTTAAGCAGTTCCATACAAAAAATGGAAAAACTACATTTTACGTGCAACTGTACTGAATTCTTGAACGAATCCGTTTTTACCTGAACTGAAAGGCGACAGTTTATTATGATATACTTGCTTGAAAAGTTTCCCTTAACCGGATTCGAACGTTTGCGGGTGGTCGTTGCAAATTCTGAAATCCGACATTCTACCACTGCGCTAATCTGTAACATCCCTTCTTTTTATTTCGTACTTCGTAACTTTGCGCTGTTTCGCGTTATTAGTTTAAATTTTGTTTGATTATACCGTTGAGTGAAGTCTTATTCAATAATTATACCTATCTTTAACTTTATGTTAAAAATGACCAGGATTTAATTTATTTTATATTAATTATTTTCTATATAAATTAGACGCATTTTAGTCGATACGGATCTAATATTACAGGTACGTGAACTATAATTTTGGGCGTTATAGAAAACACGCGCGTGTGATTCATTACTTATGTGGCGCAAATAGAAACGGACTTTATTTTCGACCATACAATATATGCAATGTAATGATAATTTCTAATTATATTTACAGAAGGCATACATAAAAAATAAGTAATATTACATATAATATTTTACATATAACGTACATAAATCTAATCATGTGAATATGACAGCACATGAATTTCATGAGTGATGTGTAATTATCTGTATATATATATTATATAAATTTCTGTATACAGAATATCCGTAAGTTTCTATACTATTATGTAAAATATACGTAATTGTGTGACATACGGTTTATATAACTTTATTAAAGAATCCTTACATACTTGATATATAAAAAAGCATATGTAGGGGTATTTACTCCAATTTATATAATGTTGTATGTATTGTGTGTTTGCTGGGTAGTAACAAAGAAAATTATAAAATTTGAGATACATGCATACACCGGCGCTTAGAGAGAGAGGCGTAACGTTCTAATGGACTAGCACGCCACACGCTCGCTGTTTGTAGCAGCAGCGGTGCTGTAAAAAATTATTAAAAATTGTTTTCCAAAAACGTGACACAATTTTGGTTTCTAATAATGAGTCTCATTTTATTATTCCTATTACAACGAAGACGTTCGTGTAAGTCTAATGCTCCTACGACCTACCATTCCCGAGAATGCAATGTGCTACAATATCGTCTGTAGCGTCTATAAAAATCAAATTTTGATAATACAATTTTACAATCATATTAACAAAGGTTGAATCTACAATATACTAAAATTTCGTTTCATTTGAGCGAGTAGTTTTGTTTTTATGTAACTCTAAGCTTAGCTATCGTGTCGCAAACCCCGAAAACGGGCACTTTGCATCGTTCGACCGTAGAAATGGCCCTTAAAGTGCATTTAAAAAAAAAGTTGTTATTTCTAAATAACGTAATAAATAGGCTTTAATTTGATACCAAGCTCATTCGAATCAGCCCAATAGTTATTTTTTTATTCAGCTTCAAACTCGAGTATATACACTTTTTGCGCAGACATTAGATATGTGTTGTTAATTAGATAAGAATCTTGTATTTATTTATTTTTTAAGAAGAATACAATAAACTTTGTTACTAATAATTAGAAATGGAAAGTGGCAAAAGCTCAGTTTAAGGGTATGAGACCACGTTCGGACTTTGAAAAAGTCATTTTGGCCAAATCGACTGCGTAACTCTAAACATTATCATGATGAGGTCCAGACACACAAAGGGGTGATCTTGTTTCACTTGTTGTCACCTTAACTTCTTCTTAATTTAATTCTTCCCCCTTCATCCATTGCCCTTCAGGCCAACCCGGGTTCCTCTTTGAGAGGACCCTTTAAGTATATTATATTTTATAAAATCTTGTGTGATTTGGTTAGTTTAATAAAATTGTGAATATCATTCTAACCTAGGTTATTTTAGTGTATTGTTCTAGTTTAAATATTCTACTTTTAACGTTTGACATTTGTAATTCGCTTGATAATGGGAGCAGCTGTATCCCGAAACATGTCGCTTATGACCTTATAATCTTTGACTTCAATTCAATCATTAAATATATTTCAAGGGGAGGTTGTAAGGCTTTAATTTCTTCTAAACATTATTCCTGTAGTACAATCATAGAGTACAGGGTGGCCCAACGAAGAGGTAACAGACGGGTTTCTGGCCAGAGGGAATTTTTTTTTTGGGAAACGCAAAAACACGTCAATTTTTATATCAAGGGGGACAACTTTCGCCATGATTTTCAACCTGAAGTGATTTCATCCCTTAGCGCTGTGAGAACAACCCTTAAATTTTAATAGGGACGATGGGGCAAGTGATACGTCATTTGAAAGGTCTTTCTTTTCTGATTTCAGTGCACTAGTTTTTTTTATATTTTTTTAATTTTTAACCAAAAAAATTGAAGTTCCAAAATGGAAAATGAGGAAAGAGATTGAGGCATTTAAGAACTGAAAAAAGGTCGGACAGGTCAATTGTTTTTTTCTTAGAGAAGCTAGGTACTTTTACTGCTATTTGACAACATTGTTTCACCCCTTGGGTACAGGGTAAACAACCCTTAAATTTTTAAATAAAAACAAGGGTTAATTTTTTCTTGTGCTAATTAATAAAACCAGCTTATGCAAATTCAACCCTTATTTTAATAAATGTTCGAAGTATATGCCTTCAACTTCCATGTGTATATAAATATAAAGTATTTGCTAATTAAACAAGATTAATCGATATATAACGGTTATAATGTGCTAGATGCGTATCTTGTCTATTTTCCAAACCTTCACCCTCACAAATTCGATTTAGTTTAAAGCGACGCCAACAACCAGGAAATCTGACGTATGCATCCTGTACCATTCCAACCAGCAAAGTCGACGTAAAGTCAAATTTAATTTGAATGTCTAAATCTGTAAATTGAATAATTTAATTGTGAGAATTGAATCTGTACGCTAACTAAATGGCAAATCAATAAATCCGATAAATGACAATGTTAAAAAACTCTTCTTTAGTATTGCAGAGCTTTTTTAATTGCCAAAGGTAGTTACAAAACTAAATTTTAATGTGTGTAATGCCAGTTAATTTAATTGTGTCGGTGAAGGGTTGGAGGGGGTATAATATAACGTAGCAATTTTAACAAATTTGAATTTAACGTTTAAGTACCAATTATTGAATCAGAATTTCAACCCTCCCCCAACGACCCCGTTATTTTGTGCCCCATACGCGCTACCATTTACGGAATCAATTGCCTATTATTATAATTACCACATGACGTAGAGATGGGGGTTTGTTTTCCGAATCGCATCCCATTTACAAACAAAAAATCGGTACCTAGTGAGTGTAGCAGAAAAGTATGTAAAAAGAAACAATTGCGAGATAGCGCATGAAGGATTATTTATTATGCATTAGTTTGTTACGTCTCCAAGAGAAAAATTCGCTACGCGGATCACTTTTCAATCAAAGCTAGTTTATTAAAATAAATTGAACGTCAAAAACGGATTTATTCATTTAATTACAAAGTATTAGTAACTTTACGGTTCAGAAACGACTGTCAATTACAAATTATAAGTTTTATTTTAACAGAGTTCAAAGCATATTACATATTTAATGAAAACTTTGCGACAGCGCAGCGTCAAAAACAAATGCACTTATGATTTCTAGGCTAGTTCCTATGGGAACTACTACGTCAGGTACCTAACAAACTTTATGACAAAATATCGGAAATCCAGAAAAGTTCATACATACAACGATTACATACGTAGTAATACGAATGTCAAGGAATGAAAATTGAGAGGAATTGAGGGTCCAAATTTAAAGCAGAATTAGGTGTTGTTACGACAAAAATGGATTGTAACGAAATTTAAAAGGAGCAATGGCCGCAATAGCTCATTGCTAGTAGACAGGTGGTCGCAGGTTAGAGATAATGAGCGAAAGGATTAAAATAGGGGTAGTAAAATAGGGAAAAGTAAGTAAAGCCAAAGGGCGCCACGTAATTCTTCGAGTAAATAGGGCTGCTAATCCGAATTACGAAGGTATTAACAGTTAGGATAGTAACGATGTCAATTCTGAAAGAGAACTGGGTAGTTTCAGCAGTAAATAGAGAAGTAAATAAATTTGAGGTGATTATAATGAATAATAAATTCAAATAAAATATGTAACAATAATGGCAAGTTTATAAATACAAAAAAAATGATTATTAATATTAAAACAATTACTTAACTTTTGGCAGATTAGATATTTAATTCCGTAGCACAAAATATGGGATCTAAATTACCTTTAAGGGATTCAAAAATTGTACGTACAATGACGTTAAATTGGCAAACAAAATTTATTGGGGAAACGATCGAAAGTTTACAAGGCAGTAACTGCAATGATAAATCAAAATTTTACCTTACCTATATCTTCACAGGATCCTTATGCATAAGTTTCTGTTGAAAAGTACCTTAAACAAAATTAAACACAAAAAAAATACCGATTTCCACTAGCTTGTAGTACGGGGATCGGATACCAAATATCGATTAGGGTAAAAGTTAAATAGTGAAGTTAATTCAAAAGAATTTAAAGGTAATTCGATAACAAATTAATATTTCGCAAGTAGAAAATTAAATTAGCAAATAAACTATATCATTTTAGAAAGTTAAAATGAAATAATAAGGTAAAGTTAAGTTACAGCAACAGCAAATAAAGCAAATTTTAAGTGATAAAATCGTTAATGGTTAAACAGGATCTTTTAAATAAAATAGTAGAAAAATAACTGAGTAAGTAGAATTAAAGTACAAAAAGTTCACGTAGTATAAATTATTGACAGTTATTACTCAAATCATGAGCAAAATAAGTAACAAAGGGGAAAAACTGAAATTAGTTTTTCACTTAGCGACGGTATAGTAAAAATGGAATTCACTGAATTTTCGGAGCGGCGATCGGGGAATTGGTGATTCCCACGTAGCGTCCGTCGTGGAAGTCGGAATTTCACAAAAAGCAGGAAAATGGTAGAAGACTTAGAATTAGATTTTACGGGTGTTAAACCGCTAAAAGGAAAAGCGAAATTAGGTAACTACATTGAGCAGAAATTCAGTACTAACCTGGAGATAAATAATCCAGCGTTTTAAAGAACTCACGTACACTTTCCTTTAATGTACAAATATACGTAAAAATACGGATTTTAGTGATTTCTTAAAAGCATAAGTTAAGAACGTTCACTAAATTTTAGATAGATTAGCACAGATCCGAATTAAATCGAGTTTCAGTAAATGCAAATCTTCTCGTACAGAAAATGAAGCGATGTGAATTGAAGCGAAGCGAGTAGCTAACAGAAGAAATGAAATGAAGAAAAGTGGGCTCTTGACTCTAAAGGCAGTAAATCAGCAGGTTCTACATAAGCAAATTAGTACAAAGGACAAAGGGAATGAGGGTAAAGAAAGGAATAGGTCGATTGTGCAACATAGTAACACTTTGTAGCGAACAAAGAGACTTCTGAAGGTTTTGATTACATAGGGCTAACATGTGTCATGAGAGCGGATGCTCTACATTACAATGTAGCAATTTTAAGAATATTACTTATTAATGTAAAGGAAATCAGGAATATTTCAAATAGAAATTAGGAAATTAACGCAAGGGCGTTACAGTGTTAACTACTAATCGGAGTAAAAATGTAAGGCCCCTGACTTTAAAAGCTTTTTTTTGTGTGTGTGTGATAGATACAAAAAACGATATCTAGTGTAACTGAGTACCTGAAACTTCGATATTATTCATATTAACATAAAAGGTTAAACCAATAATTTATTATGTTGTGGTATAACACGATTCAAAAAAATAATGTCATGTATACATGCTATTATTAGAACAGATTTGGAAAAAAAGATGGATGTTTCGGTCGGCGCGGTGAAGTACAGTGTACGGGGAAGCTGTTGGTAATCAAATTGATAATTCACAGCAAACACATGGTTTTGTAACAATGCAAAGAATAATGACATTGTTGTGGTTTGTCGCTAGCTGTGCGTCTTTCTCTTGCGGTAATCATATCATTTACATTGAATCACAAGAAAACGAATTTTGTTTTCAATAAACAAATAATTCAGCTTGATTTTAATACTAGAAATTTACCATCTAAAACAAGAATTTGTTCTTTAGTTTTCGTTAATTATATCAATAATCAACATTTATGGACATTCAACTTTTGAGAACTATGTGTGCTACAACATTTTTAAATTTGGTAACGATTTATGGAACAATAACAATTTTATGATGATAAGTTAAAACTGACCGTCAGCCAGAAAAATGCTAAATACAGTGTTTTTATTTAAAATAATAGTTAAACAAATGATTTTGATTTTTTACTGCCCAAAAATGAAAAAATTTCACGACCCTGTTTTTTCATTATAACCACTTAAAAGTTAGGGCCTTGAATTTTTGTTTAATTTCATAATAATTTAATTTATTATTATTATTATCATTATTAATGTATTTAATGAAATCTATGCGATTTAGGTATAACCTATTCATGCGTCTAATTTAGCAATTTTCGTAAAATGATGTTCGGGTGGTTATTTACGTTGGATTGTAACAGATTGATTGCTTTCTAGGTTAGCCTGTGATAGGCAACTGTGTTAAACCGCTTCATTTAAATAGCTTTGACTCTATATGTTAGCTTGCAAGCCTCATATTGTGTGAACTATCGTCGATACGTTGTTTGTATTGAAAGGGTAATGGCTACCTCGGTTCAACTAGTAAACAACTCCGTCTGAGTATGAAAATGTAACATTTATCGTTCACTAACAATAACGAGAATTTTCGAATTTGCATTTTTCTTCTATTCTTATTTGCTACCTTTCACAGTTTAATTTCATTGAGATTACATGGGCTTCCTTCTCAAATAACTTAGAAACCCTTTTTGAAGCAGATTTAATGAGAGGATATACAACTGTCTTAGATTTTCAAGTATCTACGATTAATCCTTGTTTACGGAAAGTTAAAGTTAAAATAGAATAATATATTTTGTAAAAACGCTGGCTGCCCCTAGTGAGAATTCAGGCTGAAAACAGTGCCATGATGGTGACAACCGGTGATTGTTGATAATCAGATCTTGGTAGTTGAATCAACTTTGGAACTGAGTGAGAAGTGGAAGGTAAACCACCTTTCATTGACGAGGAAGTTAAACCAGGCTTGTTTTCTGCTACCCTTGGAAACTACATTCTTCTAGTATCCCTAACGTCTGGACATGCGCCCTTTGTTGGGTCCAGTGTTGGATGAGAAGACTGAAGAATGAGTCAGATGACTGGCCCATTTATCTTCCATGACCCACGCTCCAAGCTCCTTAAGCCAAATTCGCCAGCTAGACAAACGTATAGACGAAAACAAGAAGAAACAGAGGTTGTACCAAAAATTGTTGCAAATTTACCTGGTCAAAAATTTGTAACGACCGTCTTTTTGTCTTAACATTACAAGCACTTTCCGAAGCTGAAGTTACTCGAAAAGCCATCCAGGAGGTGAAAGCCAGTGAAAATCTATCTTCTCCACGAGGCCAAGAAGAAGGTTGGAACCCCAAGACCTGAGAAAGTTAAGTCATATAGTGAGGCAACGAAACTAAGCCCCACGCGACACCACGACATCATAAAGGACATTGCCGCCCAATTGCTACCACTCGTGAAGGAGATTCTTCAGCACGAGGTGAAATCTGTCCGTTTTGCGCCTCCTGTTGGACAAGTGGCCGAATTACGCCAAGCGCCATTGTTCCAAGCATAAGCGTCGATCTACAGATTGCTGTTGCAGACAAACGCAAGCAAGGTGACCTGACCTCTCCTCCGAAAGGGGAAGAGTCGGACAGCAATCAAACCTCGACAAAATCAAAAAGGGGCAGGCCTAAAAATAAGCAAGACTTGTGATATTTTTATGTTACTTCTTATTCGTAAGATATAAGTATATTTACAGTAGGTATGTAATATAATACTTACCTCGAATTGGTTGATCACTTCAGGATCTGGAGGGTCTCGTCTCACAATTTCGTCATCTTTTGTACTCGTTAGCGATTTCAACGCCCAAAACCCCTTGTGGGGTTCGCGCAGGATCGACGTCCGCGGGCGCATTCTGGAACAACTGATGATTAATAATGAGAACCTCACCTACCTTTCTGAGCGTTCGCTCAATCGACTTCTTTGTCCTGGACCTTTCTTTCTGCTTCGCATCCGTAACACCTAAAGTAAAATGGGAAGTGCTGGACGATCCCCATGACAATCATCACTTACCGATCGTGATGGAGTTCGCCTTGCTCCACACTGACACACACCTACGGGAAAGGTGGAATATCCTTAGGGTCGACTGGGATCTGTTCAGATTGAACCTACCTGCTCGGGCCACCTCCATCGATACATTCATAGACGAAGAGACAACCGTCTTGACCGAACACATCTTGAAGGCGTCATCTAAATCCGTGCCTATGTCCGGTGGTCACGCCGCCGGAAGGAAACAAGTCCGGTGGTGGAATGAAGACGCGAAGGCTGCGATATCGGAAAAAAAGAAAGCTTTTCAAGCGCCACAGAACGCTGGAACACATGATAGCGTTCAAACGCGCCAGAGAAACGTCCCGCCGAACGTCTTGGAAGAAGTACGTGTCCGAGATAAATCCAGATACGCCTCTATATCGTTGCTATGGAAGAAGATCCGTAAGATCTTCGGATGCAAACAGTCGTGGCGAGCCCCTGTCTTACGGGTGGATGATGGTGTAGTTGACGGATGAAGCTAGGTGGTCGAAAGGTTCGAGGACCACTTTGAGCAGGTCAGTAGCTCGAGTAACTTTGATCCAGCATTCGTTGAGAGCAACTTGACCTCGATTTTGGCACAGATCATGTACTGGATTACGACGCTCCTTTCACGAGGCAGGAGGTAGACCAAGCTCTTGCCAGGGTTAACAACAGTATCCAAGATATACTACATGAAAAGGATATTATTCGGGTTCTACTCAACCACCCACTAATTGCTTCGGATAACCAAAATAATTGAAAAAGCTTTCGAAGAAAAGAAATTCACCTTTCTAGACCTACTAAAGAAGGCGTTTGACAAGGTCTGGCACGAGTGATTAATCAATAAAATGATTGTCTCGGACTTAACCGACCTATTTAATAAAAGATATTCACTCCGTGTCTAACAGAAAAATTATAGTCGATATAAACGCAACAACCTCATGTAGAAAATCTATAAAGACCAGGGTGTCCCAGCGGTGCTTACTGGGAGTGTTCGTGCATGATTGGCTTCCTGCTCCTAATTCAACACTTGCAATGTACGCCGATGAGACAGCAGAGCCGAAACAGCTATGGACCACCTACACCACTCCAGAAACGTTACGCTGGGATGGTTCAATAAGTGGAAAATAAAAATATACCCACGCCAATCGCAAGCGAAAATTTTCACTCTTAAAGGATATGCACAACTTCCAACACTTAATATAGCGAATTTCGATGTAATTTGCAAACAAAAGGACTCAGTCGTCAAGTACCTAGGCGGCTACCTAGGTTCGACATCATCCAAAAACATAATGAATGAAACTCCCCCTAATGAACACATCTTAGAACTGAATGCTTGGTCCTTATTTATACAGCAATCAGTTTATTAAGAACCTAGTGCTCTGTGGCCTAGACCTAGGTCAAAAGTAATTCATAATAGACTTAAAAGAAGATTCCCACAGGACTTAGTCTAATCTCAGCTCTGTAAGTCCGAAACTTGTAGAGTATTAAGATGATAACTCATAAGGAGGTGTGTATCTAGTCACTTATTCCTCATCAGAATATTACCTATGTATGTAAAAAGTATGTCGTTAATTATGCTGATAATTATTATTTGTAAATATATTCCTTGATAAATTTTTCTCAATTATAAAAGTACTGACATCAGGGAAGTCCCATCACGAATAACGGGATTGTTGTAATGGTTGATCGGCAAGTCCGATGGTTTCGAAGGAGAATCCCTCTTCTCTCATCTCCTCGCATTCCCTTAACATATGCGCCATGCTCTCCCTCCCCTCCCTACACATTCTGCAAACTCTATCCCCTCCTCTCGCCAATACCTATTCTCTCTCTCCTCGTTTCCACACCTAAACCTCGCTACAATTCTTTTTTCCTTCAGTCCCATCTCCGCTGTGAGGTACTTGGCCTTGCCCTCTGTCATGATCTCTCCATATCCCTCATTATACCTCCCTCCGGCTATCTTCTCTCTCCTTTCCCACCCTTGCACATCCTTATCCTTCATGACGACCTCCTCTACCATCTCTCTTCCTTCCTCCCTCCTTCTTTCTACCTCCTTTCCCGCATACCCCACCCTCTTGTAATATAGTCTCCGGTCCTCTTGCCCATACTTTATCCATTTCCCCCTCATCTCCTTCATACATTCATTCACCATTATTATTTCTGCCTTCTTCCTGATCTCCTCCTCGTACTTCACTGCCCTCCTTCCCGCCTGCACTCTCAATTTTTCCACTTTCGCCTCTTCCCCCACAATGTACCCGGTGTCTCCCTGTCCAAACCCAGCGTCCATCTCCAATACTTCTCTTGCACCTTCTCCAAACTCTCCCACTACTTCCACCCCCATATCTCCGTCCCGTATCCCATCACGCTCCTCACCAACTTGTCAAAAAACCATCTCCTCTTTTCCATTTCCTTCCCGAACATTCTTTCCCCTATTCCCCACACACTCCCCACTACCCTATTTCCTCTCTTGGCCAGTTCCCTTATGTGTCCCTCGTCCTTATTATCATACCTGACTACATATCCCAAATACTTCTACTCCTTTACACTTTCTAACTCCTTCTCCCACCACCACCACTTTGACTTCCCTCCCCTCCCTCTTCTCTTCTGGAATACCATTATCTTCGTCTTGGCTCCATTACCCCTAAGTCTTTTTTCCGCAAGTACCCCTTCATCACTCCCATTGCCCCCCTCATTTCGTTCTCACTGTCTGCTACCATCACTACATCATCCGCGTACGCAAGCGTTCACACTTTGACCCTCCCTATCACCACCCCTCCTCTTTGGTGTTTCTGCAACTCCTCCTCCAGATCCCCTATGTATAGCGCGAATAAACTCGGGCTCAACGGGCATCCCTGCCTCAGGCCTTTTGTCGTCCAGAAACTTCTTCGTTCCTCTCCCCTCTCTCCGGTCACACACCTTGTTTCCTCGTACAATTCCTCTATCGCCATCATCAGCTCTTCTCCTATCTCATATCTCCTCAACATCCCCCACATTTTCTCCCTGTTTACATTATCAAAGACTGCTTTTATATCTATAAACAGCCCATACATCTTCCCCCATCTTCTCTCCATCGCCTGATTTACCAACTGCTTCAGCACATAAATATTATCCACCGCCCTCCTTCCTTCCCTGAATCCCGCCTGCCAGTCCTCTACCAACTTTTTATCGATCACTTCGCTCTCCAACCTTGCTCGCAGCACCTCCGCATATATCTTGTACCCCGCACTGAAAATGCTTATTCCCCTATAGCTCTACGCCTCTTTCCTATCCCCCCCCCCTTATATATTGGCACTATCCTAGCTTCTTTCTACTCATCTGGGATCTCTCCCCCTCGCTTATGTTCTCTCTTGTCTTCCCCCCCCCCCCGTGTACTTCCATTGCTCCCCATGTATTCCATCTGGCCCTTGTGTCTTCCCTAACTTTACTTTTCCCAGTGCTTCCTCTACCTCCTCCCTTGTTATCTCTCCCCCCTCTCTCTTTGGTTTCGAGGGAGAATCGTATCCCCGACCGCCCAAAGCTCATATTGCATATTCACGTTTTTAAGCTTCACCCACCAACTATATGGGATTGAGAAACTATGTTTTGTCCCCAGCAGAGACAATACAACTATTATAAATACTTGGTGTAATTTTAAGGTGTTAATTAAAATTAATGGGAAACATACATTTGTGCACATACATCTAACAATAAGTACAGCAATCGCATATTCGGACAAATTGCAATAATCAAAAACGGATATGCTTTCCGAATATTACAATTAAACCATTTAAATCTCCATTTATTATTGTATTTATTCGGTTAACATCTCGTCTAGAAAATTAATTGAATTTCGTCGACCTATAAATAATACCTGTAGTGCTCTAAGCGCTTTGTTATTGACTTATACGTATTATGTAAATGGCATAAATCAAACGTGCATGTAAATCCAATTATAGGTATAATTTAATATCATTTCATAGATTAAGCGCTTCCATTTTTCGAACATTATAATCGTAATTAATTATTACTTCTGGTATTTAATTCCCCAAAGTTTTCCAAAACTGGAAGTTGCCCAATTTCAGCAGGAGAGATTATTATCGGATGCGGAAAATACTGTGGTTGGCTAATCAACTTCCGCCTTTAATCGGTCGAATTTATGTATTGTTTCAAGTTTGGTAAGTAAGTACAATGAGGTGCTTTAATTATCAACTTGCCTGGTTAATTATTATTGGATTGCTCGTCAAATTACAAGGTAATTAAGATGATTGATTTTTGAGTATTTATATGATTTCCTAAAATTTTAGATGAGTTTTCGTACGCTGAACAGGAAAATCATCGAATTTTACCAAAATGTGCTGAGAAAGATTGCTTTGTCAGTATCCAGGTATAATAAATTAAATTTTCTGTTGCAATTTTATTTTAGTATGAAGATCTTTTTCTCAATGAAGGAAGGAGTGTAAGAGAGCAAATGGAATGGTAATAGTGATTCCGTTATTAAGCTCGTTGAGCTTTGACAAATGAGAAAAAATGTATGACGGTATTTTATAAACAACACAGTCCCTAAAACAATACAAAAAAAATATAGAAATTGTAATGAAATCTTTTTATTTAAATAATAAACTAAAGTGCGTTTCAGAATTACGTGCAGTAATCAAAACTGCGTTGACAGAGGAAAGTCCAGTGACGTACCAGTCTCAACACATTTCTATTATTATCTTATTAGATGTTTGCTGTATCTCCGGTAAAACGTTAACTGCATCTTTTTCAGTTAATAAAAGCCTCATTTCTTAATGTTTTCAACGTGCTACACTAACAATCCTTTTGATATAGTTTTGATCGTGGAATTGTAAGCAAAGTACGTGGATGTTTCCGAAAGATCAACCCATAAACCAAAGAAGCATAGTAAAGTATGTTAAGGTGCTGGGACCAAAATCAGTACGAGGCTAGTGAAGAAATAATAACTACAATTTGGAAAAAGGTATGTTCGTTTTTTCGCCACTGAACTACCTTTTTGGAGTTATACGAGCGTTGGGCACTCTCTAATATACAGGATTTTCAAAAAGTTGTGGCGGTCTATGCATAACCGGATTCAACAACAGATGAAAATAAGACTAAAATGGTCAGTACCCAGCAAACACATTTATATATAAAATACATATAAATTATATAAGAGGTTTTTAGATTTATATAAAACTGGAAGAAAAATAAGAGATATTTAATGTGTCAGGATGTCAGCAATTTTCAAAATAATATATATGTTTATTAGATGTAAATTCTTGTATATCTGTAGTACATGAATTTATATACGTTTTATGTATTTTTTATGTAATATTCACATAAAAAATATTAGTTGTAAAAGCGTTGCGATGACCAAATGACAGCTACTCGAGCATAATGTAATTATTACCAATGTAAACAATTATTTAAGCAGTTTCATACAAAAAAATGGAAAAACTACATTTTTACATGCAACTGTACTTTTAATTAACTTAATCCTTGCACAAATCCGTTTTTACCTGAACCGAAAGCCGACAGTTTATTATGATATTATATACTTGCTTGAAAAGTTTCCCTTACCCGGATTCGAACCGTTGCGGGTGGGCGTTGCAAATTCCGAAATCCGACATGTGTTTTCTTTGTATCCGACATTGTACCACTGCGCTAATCTGAAACATTCCTTTTTTTATTTCGTTCTTCCTAACTTTGCCCTGTTTCGCGAGTTTAAATTATGTTTGATTATATTATCGTTGAGTGAAGTCTTATTCAATGATTATACCTACCTTTATGTTAAAAATGACTAGGATTTAAATTATTTTATATTATTTATTTTCTATATAAATTAGACGCATTTTAGTCGATACGGATCTAATATTAAAGGTACGTGAACTACAAGTTTTGGAGTTATAGAAAACCCGCGCATGCGGTTAATTATGCGGCGCAAATAGAAACGGACTTTTATTTTCGACAATGTAATATATGTAATGATAATTTATAATTATATTTACAGAAGGCATACATAAAAAATATGTAATACTTCTTACAAGTTTTGTATATAACGTACATAAATCTAATCATATAAATATGACAGCACATAAATTTCATGAGTAATATGTAATTATCTATATGTTTATATTATATGAATTTCTGTATACGGAATATCCGTAAGTTTATATACTATTATATAAAATATACGGGATCTGTGACATACGGTTTATTTAACTTTATTAAAGATCACTTACATACTTGATATATAAAAAAGCATATGTAGGCCGTAGGGGTATTTACTTCAATCTTATATACAGAGTGGCCCAACGAAAAGGTAACAGACGGGTTTCTGGCCAGAGGGAATTTTTTTTTGTGAAACGCAAAAACATGTCAATTTTTATATCAAGGGGGACAACTTTCGCCATGATTTTCAACCTGAAGTGATTTCATCCCTTAGCGCTGTGAGAACAACCCCTAAAATTGAAATAGGGATGATGGGGCAAGTGATACGTCATTTGAAAGGTCTTTCTTTTCTGATTTCAGTGCACTAGTTTTTTTTATATTTTTTTTATTTTTAACCAAAAAAATTGAAGTTCCAAAATGGAAAACGAGGAAAGAGATTGAGGCATTTAAAAACTCAAAAAAGCTCGGAAAGGTCAATTGTTTTTTTCTTAGAGAAGCTAGGTACTTTACTGATATTTGGCAACATTGTTTCACCCCTTGGGTACAGGGTAAACAACCCTTAAATTTTTAAATAAAAACAAGGGTTAATTTTTTCTTGTGCTAATTGATAAAACCAGTTTATGCAAATTCAATCCTTATTTTAATAGATGTTTGAAGTGCTTGCCTTCAGCTCCATGCAATAGTATACATTTTCATTAAATCGTTCCCGTACATTTTGCAACATTTCAGGAGTGATCAGGCGGCATTCATGTACTATACGGTCACGTACCTTCTCCAAAGATTCCGGACCAGTGGAAAAAACTTTACTCTTTACATGACCCCATAAAAAAAATCTAATGGGGTGAGATCAGGAGGAACGAGTTAATCAAAATCTGTATTATTACATGGAAGCTGAAGGCAGACACTTATTAAAATAAGGGTTGAATTTGCATATACTGGTTTTATTAATTAGCACAAGAAAAAATTAACCCTTATTTTTATTTAAAAATTTAAGGGTTGTTTACCCTGTACCCAAGGGATGAAACAAAATGTTATAAAATATCAGTAAAAGTACCTAGCTTCTCTAAGAAAAAAACAATTGACTTGTCCGAGCTTTTTTGAGTTTTTAAATGCCTCAATCTTTTTTTCTCATTTTCCATTTTGGAACTTCAATTTTATTGGTTAAAAATAAAAAAAATATAAAAAAAACTAGTGCACTGAAATCAGAAAAGAAAGACCTTTCAAATGAGGTATCACTTGCCCCATCATCCCTATTCAAATTTTAGGGGTTGTTCTCACAGCGCTAAGGGATGAAATCACTTCAGGTTGAAAATCATGGCGAAAGTTGTCCCCCTTGATATAAAAATTGACGTGTTTTTGCGTTTTCTAAAAAAAATTCCCTCTGGCCAGAAACCCGTCTGTTACCTTTTCGTTGGGCCACCCTGTATGTATATTTTATATGTGTGTATGCTGGGTAACATATTTATTATTTCGGCTTAGTTAAGCCGTAATCAACCATTTTGTATTTTCTTGAAAATTATTATTTCAAAAACCTTTCAACATATTTTTATGAAATTTGGCAAATATGTCTTTATTTCACAGAAGTCTACCATTTCCAAAAGTGTTTGAATGTCCGCCATTTTGAAAATTGAAAATTATGAAAAAAAAAAATGTTATAGAAAATTGTAGACTTCTGAGAAATGAAGACGTAATGCCAAATTTCATAAAAAAAATATGTTGAAGTGTTTTAAAATAATAATTATTTTCATGAGAATCATAAAAATGTTACTAAACATTTTAGACTTAGTTTCGTAGGATCTGGTTATGGATACCTCACTACAACTTTTTGAAACACCCTGTATGTGCGCAAAACACTAGTGTTGGCGCGCTTCTTGTGCAACATGTTTTTCATTTTGTTTGTGATCCGGTTTCTTTCGAGTATGCCTTTCTTTCCAGTGTAGATACTTCCAGCTTCCTCTCCGTTTCTATAATTGGGTTATAATTGTTTCCTCCTCTATTACTTCGGGTATTTGCAACTATAGATTCCGCCTTTGTATCTTTCATCTTTATCACTCTCTAGGACGGCATGGCGTTGTTGACCTCTCTGGTCACAATCTTCGCAAATCTCAGTATCCCTTTTCGTAAATTTTGTATAGGTAACCCCATCTCTTTTGTGATCCGACAGAAATTCTTACCCATTCTTTTTATGTTTGACATTAGCGTTCAGGAGGCCTTGGTTCAGGTTGTCCCATTTTTGTTCTACTCTTTTTGCCACATCTATGTCTCCTCCTTTCTGATCCATTCCTGATCTTTGGCCCCTATTGAGAAATTTCGTGGTATGATACTGTTGTACACTTGATAGTAACTCTTAGTGTCAGGTTCGCCTCCCACCACCCCCCATTTCGCCGCTAGCGTATATTATTATATTGTTCTTCTTTTATTTTCTGTCCTGTCTAATAAGTTTTCTATTGCGCTAGCGGTATATTCGGCCTTGAGAGTTACGTAGCTTCATTGGCTACTAATTTATTATCTTTCCGCCAACGTCCTTCTGTCGTTCAGACCGCTTTTGTTTAACGACCGACTACCCTCAACCCTCCCCCTTTATCTTTGCGTCTTTAGATGGAATTGTAAGATCATTGGGGTATGCTGTAATGGTACCCTATTTGTCGGTACTTAATTATGTACTCCCCTCGGGAAATTTAGTCCTGCTCTGTTTGTTATCTTCACTTTACTTTACATTTGCACAACTTCATGCAAGAAACTTAGGGGTTTTCCCTAAAGGACTATCAATCCTACCTGGTAGTGCCACCGAAGGGTATAAAGGTGTAGTACGTCACTGGTTCGCGCTAAGAACCCGTTCCAAATAGATCAATATGCGTTCTACATCCGCCTTGGCTATGTATGGAGCGCAAAAAACCTTGTGCGAAGCTTGCACAGTGAATTCCTCGATACCTCACTAGCCAGGTCTCTCCAAGTCAGCTGAGAAGTGTGCATAATTGGTCCATAAAGTTTTTCTATTCACCCGTTTTTGTTACTCAAGCTAATTTTGATATAAGTAGTAACATATCTACACTCTGTTCCCCCAACAGATATAGTAAAGCTCCTCCCAATACATTTGACCAATGAAGGCAGAGACCAGTTTTACACCAACCAAATTATAAATACGTTACAGATCTAAAATTCATTTACACCAACTACAACAATTGAAATCAAGTGATTGCTTATGTTACGGGTTTCGAAAATTCAACCAATAACAAAGTTGCATTTAAATGTGGCGGTAATTTTTGGGGTGGAGCTTTACTATATCTATTGGGAGAACAGAGTTTAGTGAGTGCAAGGAAGACCAGTAAATTACTGATCTGGCCAGGTTTGAGCTGCACTCACAGTTCGTGGATCAGAAGACGCATCCCGTCACGAGATGTCTCGCACATAATACAGCACTCTGAATTTAACTTTGTGAAAATGGTGAATAAATAATAATAGGTATTACATTTGTGTCTCTTACAGGAACAACAACAGCCTAAGTTTCGCTTTGGACTGTGTGGACGGTCACTCTCCATGGTTAGCCACTAGATCAGTCGAGTTTCTTGCTTTGTTTGTAGACTCGACACGTGTCTTGTTTACAAAACCATCAGCCATAAGGACTTCCAGGTAACGAGATCATACTACGTAGCTTCCTCGCTTGGAAAGCATGCGAGGTCAACCTTACCTTCTGAAGCTGTCCAATCGTTGGCTTAGGGCACTCTGCCGTTTGTTTTCTTGTACCTGCTTTGACCAAGAGGCCGAGTGGCGAAAACGCGGTGAACTTCTTTATACTTAGAAGCAAAAACTTGCCAGTCTAACTAGTGAATGGACGGATCCCATTCCATCTATTAGCATACTAGACGAAGTCTTGTCGACTAGCTGTGCCGGAACTTGGACAGTCAATATTTTTTCATTTTTTTCACAAGAGATGCCTTTTCTGGAGGTCTTAAATTTCATTTCATGAGAGCCAAGGATGTAAGGATAATTATGGCAAAGGCCATGTTTCAGAGCAGAACTTAAGTCAAGTTTTTGATCAGTGTGGACAACTACAAGGGCGCGAATGACATCTCCGCCGACTTACTGCATTTCAGTTGGATCCGCAGCTGACTTGTCTCTATATAATTCTTGCAATGTAAGTGAATTACCTTTTGGGATAGTGGCATATAGTAGCTCTTCCTGGATTTTCCTGAAACTTTTTTTTTTCTTGAACTTTTACTAGCTGTTGGGTGACGAACACATGAATCGTTGGCATGAAGAAGCGCCTTTGTTGTTTTAGAACTGCCTTTATCTTTTGTTGCAATGTTAGAGTCTACATCTTTTGGGGACAACATCAAAGATCTCCATGGTATGTAAAATTCCATTATCATCAGACATATCTCTCATCAGACGGGAATTACGTTCTTCTTCGAAACTACCTTAAACAACTTAAATTCAGCTCAACTTTCGGCACCACTTTCAATACCTCACTTCCGGTTGAAATTTCGATTTAGGAAACGGAATTTTCGGATTGTGTGGAGTCGAATTCTTACTTAATTGTTATCAGAAATTATTCCAAACTGTAGTTCACATGATTTCCGGAGACATCCCCTCTTTCTAATATTTTTCGTCGATTTCTTCTCCTGTCGTTTCTATACCGTTCGGTAACATTTAAATTCAAAACTGCTAGGTGCGTTGCATCACACTTTGCTCGTAATTTCCTGGAAAGTATAGTTCTTTGGGTATTTTTCTTATAATGCGTTACGATGTTATAATTTGTGGGTGTTGGTGGTTTTGTGAAATCATATGTACACTCGGTTTGAAATAAATCGAGGCAAACTTTTTGAAAGGACCTTAAGTTTTAGTGGTGTGAGTAAGGTTCCACTGCAAGAATCGCTACAGGTGGTGTACCCAACATGAATCTAGGAAACAAAACCTGGAAAAAACGACCGGAAAAAACCAGAAAAAAAACCCGGAAAAAAAACAGGAAAAAAACCCCGGAAGAAAAACCCCCGAAAAATAATTACAGATGACTGTGAATAAATTTTGTTGTTGATGAAGATTGTCATTTGTGCCGAATGAAACATAAACGTTGAATAAATGATATAATAACATATACTTTAGATTTATATTGCATTATATTTTACATCAATATTACAAAATCATACATAATATACAAGGTATCAAAAAATGAAAAAGTATCAATTGAAAAAAATATACAAAACCTGCAAATAACCCAGGCGCTTTAGTGGCAATCTACGTTTAAGTTTAGCATTTTTTTTACTGCCAAACTTTGTTTAGTGTCATGTTGCCATTTTGTATCAATTAAAAAAAAATATACTAAACCTGCAAATAACCTAGGCGCTTTAGTGGCAATCTACGTTTAAGTTTAGCATTTTTTTTAATGCCAAACTTTGTTTAGTGTCATGTTGCGATTTTGTATCAATTGAAAAAAAATATACTAAACCTGCAAATAACCTAGGCGCTTTAGTGGCAATATACGTTTAAGTTTAGCATTTTTTTTAATGCCAAACATTGTATAGTGTCAAGTTGCCATTTTGTATCAATTGAAAAAAAATATACTAAACCTGCAAATAACCTAGGCGCTTTAGTGGCAATCTACGTTTAAGTTTAGCATTTTTTTTAATGCCAAACTTTGTTTAGTGTCATGTTGCGATTTTGTATCAATTGAAAAAAAATATACTAAACCTGCAAATAACCTAGGCGCTTTAGTGGCAATATACGTTTAAGTTTAGCATTTTTTTAATGCCAAACATTGTATAGTGTCAAGTTGCCATTTTGTATCAATTGAAAAAAAATATACTAAACCTGCAAATAACCTAGGCGCTTTAGTGGCAATCTACGTTTAAGTTTAGCATTTTTTTTAATGCCAAACATTGTATAGTGTCAAGTTGCCATTTTGTATCAATTGAAAAAAAATATACTAAACCTGCAAATAACCTAGGCGCTTTAGTGGCAATCTACGTTTAAGTTTAGCATTTTTTTTACTGCCAAACTTTGTTTAGTGTCATGTTGCCATTTTGTATCAATTGAAAAAAAATATACTAAACCTGCAAATAACCTAGGCGCTTTAGTGGCAATCTACGTTTAAGTTTAGCATTTTTTTTACTGCCAAACTTTGTTTAGTGTCATGTTGCCATTTTGTATCAATTGAAAAAAAATATACTAAACCTGCAAATAACCTAGGCGCTTTAGTGGCAATCTACGTTTAAGTTTAGCATTTTTTTTAATGCCAAACATTGTATAGTGTCAAGTTGCCATTTTGTATCAATTGAAAAAAAATATACTAAACCTGCAAATAACCTAGGCGCTTTAGTGGCAATCTACGTTTAAGTTTAGCATTTTTTTTACTGCCACACTTTGTTTAGTGTCATGTTGCCATTTTGTATCAATTGAAAAAAAATATACTAAACCTGCAAATAACCCAGGCGCTTTAGTGGCAATCTACGTTTAAGTTTAGCATTTTTTTTACTGCCAAACTTTGTTTAGTGTCATGTTGCCATTTTGTGTAAATTGAAAAAAAATATACTAAACCTGCAAATAACCTGGGCGTTTTAGTGGCAATCTACGTTTAAGTTTAGCATTTTTTTACTGCCAAACGTTGTATAGTGTCATGTTGCCATTTTGTATCAATTGAAAAAAAATATACTAAACCTGCAAATAACCTAGGCGCTTTAGTGGCAATCTACGTTTAAGTTTAGCATTTTTTTTTACTGCCAAACATTGTATAGTGTCATGTTGCCATTTTGTATCAGTTGAAAAAAAATATACTAAACCTGCAAATAACCTAGGCGCTTTAGTGGCAATCTACGTTTAAGTTTAGCATTTTTTTTACTGCCAAACTTTGTTTAGTGTCATGTTGCGATTTTGTATCAATTGAAAAAAATATACTAAACCTGCAAATAACCTAGGCGCTTTAGTGGCAATCTACGTTTAAGTTTAGCATTTTTTTAATGCCAAACATTGTATAGTGTCATGTTGCCATTTTGTATCAATTGAAAAAAAATATACTAAACCTGCAAATAACCTAGGCGCTTTAGTGGCAATCTACGTTTAAGTTTAGCATTTTTTTTACTGCCAAACTTTGTTTAGTGTCATGTTGCCATTTTGTGTAAATTGAAAAAAAATATACTAAACCTGCAAATAACCTAGGCGCTTTAGTGGCAATCTACGTTTAAGTTTAGCATTTTTTTTACTGCCAAACTTTGTTTAGTGTCATGTTGCCATTTTGTATCAATTGAAAAAAAATATACTAAACCTGCAAATAACCTAGGCGCTTTAGTGGCAATCTACGTTTAAGTTTTGCATTTTTTTAAATGCCAAACATTGTATAGTGTCAAGTTGCCATTTTGTATCAATTGAAAAAAAATATACTAAACCTGCAAATAACCTAGGCGCTTTAGTGGCAATCTACGTTTAAGTTTAGCATTTTTTTTACTGCCAAACATTGTATAGTGTCATGTTGCGATTTTGTATCAATTGAAAAAAAATATACTAAACCTGCAAATAACCTAGGCGCTTTAGTGGCAATCTACGTTTAAGTTTAGCATTTTTTTTACTGCCACACTTTGTTTAGTGTCATGTTGCCATTTTGTATCAATTGAAAAAAAATATACTAAACCTACCCAGGCGCTTTAGTGGCAATCTACGTTTAAGTTTAGCATTTTTTTTACTGCCAAACTTTGTTTAGTGTCATGTTGCCATTTTGTGTAAATAGAAAAAAAATATACTAAACCTGCAAATAACCTGGGCGTTTAGTGGCAATCTACGTTTAAGTTTAGCATTTTTTTTACTGCCAAACATTGTATAGTGTCATGTTGCGATTTTGTATCAATTGAAAAAAAATATACTAAACCTGCAAATAACCTAGGCGCTTTAGTGGCAATCTACGTTTAAGTTCAGCATTTTTTTTACTGCCAAACATTGTATAGTGTCATGTGGCAATTTTGTATCAATTGAAAAAGATATACTCAACCGGGTTTTTTTTTCCATGGTTTTTTTTCCAACTACCATCTGTAGTACATGAATTTATATACGTTTTATGTATATTTTATGTAATATTTACATAAAAAATATTAGTTGTAAAAGCGTTGCGATGACCAAATGGCAGCTACTCGAGCATAATGTAATTATTAGCAATGTAAAAAACTATTTAAGCTTTTCCATACAAAAAAATGGAAAAACTGCATTTTTACGTGCAACTGTACTTTTAACCCGTAACCACTGTGACCCTATTTTAATTAATTACAATTGTTGTTGATATAATGAAACAAAACAACGCATATTACAAGAAGATAAGTTTATTTAATGAACAATTACAATTTTTTGTTGGTATAACAAAACAAAACAACGAATATAACAAAAATTACTCTAATTAGCACAATTTTTGCAAATTAATTGCGAGCATTGAGAACACACAGGTTCTTTAGCAAGAGACTTGAAAAAATTACTTCTTAATATTAAAAGATATTATTATTATTATTTTACTTTTTGTTTATTTTTTTATTTTTATTTATTTATTTATTTTATTTATTTTTCACTTTCTTCATCTTCCGCCTTGTTGAGCCATTGTAGCACAGTAGCCTCAAAGTTGTCATCGGTATATTTGGCCGTTTTCAAACAGCTAGGACGGCACTGTATATGGGTCAAATTGATCAGAAAAAGAATACCTAATATATTTATAAATTTGTCAAAATGACAGCTACACTCCAGCTACTTTTACACTCGACTAACCTATAAGTACTTGATACACTGCTAAAAGAAGGCTGCGCTGGTTCAACAAATACGCGGGTTATTTAAATATTAATAATGTATATGGTCAAATTGACCCTTCAACGGTGGTTACGGGTTAATTATATTTAACTTAATTCTTGCACAAATCCGTTTTTACCTGAACCGACAACCGACAGTTTATTATGATATACATATATATATATACTTGCTTGAAAAGTTTCCCTTAACCGGATTCGAACCTTTACGGATGGGCTTTGCAAATTCCGAAATCCGACATGTGTTTTCTTTGTATCCGACATATTTGTACCACTGCGCTAATCTGAAACATTCCTTCTTTTTATTTCGTCCTTCGTAACTTTGCGCTGTTTCGCGTTATTAGTTTAAATTTTGTTTGATTATACCGTTGAGTGAAATCTTATTCAATGATTATACCTACCTTTATGTTAAAAATGAACAAGATTTAATTTATTTTATATTATTTATTTTCTATATAAATTAGACGCATGTTGGTCGATACGGATCTAATATTAAAGGTACGTGAACTACAATTTTTGGCGTTATAGAAAACACGCATGTGCGATTACATATGCGGCGCAAATAGAAACGGACTTGATTTTCGACCATACAATATAATTATATAATGACAATTTCTAATTATATTTACAGATGGAATACATAAAAAATATGTAATACTTCTTACATATGAGATTTTACATATAACGTACATAAATCTAATCATGTAAATATGACAGCACATAAATTTCATGAGTAATATGTAATTATCTGTATGTATATATTATATGAATTTCTGTATACGGAATATCCGTAAGTTTCTATACTATTATAGGTATGTATAAAATATACGTAATGTGTGACATACGGTTTATATAACTTTATTAAACTTACTTCAATTTTATATATGTTGTATAATATATTTTATATGTATGTTTGCTGGGAACCCTTCTCTTTTCTTCAGTCACCTGAAGGAGTAACGCATGGTGAAGTCTTTGGAGTGATCTGGGACTATGTCTGCATATCTCATAGGTCACCGTTACCGTAAAGACAGAAAATTTCCTGAGGAGTTGCGAGTCGTAACACGCATTATCGGTAATGTGAATTCACTGATCTTCCACATACACTTCTGCATTGTTTAGAAATTTAAAAGAGAACCACTGCATCGAGAATCTCCTTTTGAAGGGTTGCGGTGCGTGTAGAATTGCGGGATGTAAATGCGTAGATGATAAGAGAGAAATATAATTTTCCTCTCTTGTAAATAGGTAAATTTAATCTCCTCTCATATACTACAATTTCCAACAGCGAGCGCAACGAGAAGACAGTTGATTACATGAAATGAGAAAAAAATTAGCTGCATTTCCCAGAAAATGTAATTCAAATGCAACCTTTCGTGCTTTTATCTTGTTTCCGATTCTGCTTTCATTATACTCATTAAAGGAAAATCAAATCACTCAATTTTACGGTTACACGTTCTTATAATTACGAAAAGTAACGGCCAGTAATTTTAAAGTAAAAATGTGATTTACCTAACGCTTTTATCATATTAAATTTCCTAGTTTTGAAAGAAAAATAAAAAAAAAAGGTGAGAGAGTTGGCGGAAAATTTTTATAATTGAATACAGAGATCCCGAGGAAAGCTGCGCAGTGGGACGCTCGTTTTCTATTTAGTCCGACTGGAACGATCGAAGCAGCAGTAGTAGGTGAGGTAACTCTGCTGCTCCATATAACTTGGGTAAGCACTCATTAATGGCACGTGTCTAATTTCTGTTATTTGTCGAGTGAAACCAATTGAAAAAGGCTTTTATTACATTTTTATGTCATGACATGCATTTTCTTCATTTTTCTAGCTGTGCAGTGTAGTTAAACAAAGTAAAGGTGGCGAAGTTAGAGGGAAAGATTGTTTCTGCTGTTAATAATTTTTTTTCGTCGAATTTAGTTACACAATTAAAGGACCTAATGGTAAGATCGTTTTTTGGAAATTGTTTTTATTTGCCGCTCTTTTTTAGACACGTTCAACGGGTCAGGATAATTTGGACGAAAATGATTCGCTTGAGAGTCCGAAACGAGATGATGTTAAACCGCAATCGTCCAAGAACATACCCAAGGATAAATATAAAAATTTGATTAATAAACATCCGGATGTATCAAAAAGCCAAATGAAGGGTAAAGTTTTTGTAACCGTCCGTTATGTTACCATTGCTCTGTTTTAGAATTTAGAGAGGCGTTCCGTCTGTTTGACAAAGACGGTGATGGAAGTATAACCAAAGAAGAGTTAGGTAGGGTAATGAGATCTTTAGGACAATTTGCGAGAACAGAGGAACTCCAGTTAATGTTACAGGAAGTCGACGTTGACGGTAATTTAAATTTTGGGTTAAATTTTGTTGGGCATGCTGAGTGGTTTCAGGAGACGGGAACGTCAGTTTCGAAGAATTTGTTGATATCGCTTGGTCTGCGAGTGCGGGAGCTGATCGTGATCCTATCATATCCACAGAACAGGAAGAAAAGGAATTAAGGGACGCATTTCGAGTCTTCGACAAACACAACCGTGGTTATATTACGGCTTCAGATCTTAGAGCGGTATTACAATGTTTAGGGGAAGATCTACTGGAGGAAGAAAGTAAATTGGTAATTTACAATATTCGACTTAATTTTCATTTTAATTTCAGTCGAAGATATGATAAAAGAGGTCGATGTCGACGGAGATGGACGAATTGATTTCTATGGTGAGTTTGATTTCCTTTGTAATTTCCTTTAAGTATAGCATCAAATTTCCTTTACTCGATTTTTTATACAAGTAATTCTCTCTTTTGTGTTCAGCTTCAAGCGCTAGATTTTTTGTTTCGTTAGTAAAACCAGCGCATCCGTTAACTTAAAAACCATTTACTTATAAAAATATAAATATTACTCTTCAACGGTACTTTAGTAAATAATTGTTTTCCAAAAATTGACTTGAAAAAGCCAGATTTGGCGAAACGTCGTCTAATATAATTATGTATATGTAAAACAAAAATGTGGCAATTAATAACCCTAAAACCTGTGTAAAAACATCCATAATTATGCCGTTCTATTAACATCAAAAATTCTACGTAGATACTGTAAGAAAGTTTTTGCTACAATCAATTATTATCTTTAATAAGGTTTGATTTTCTCATTAAGAGCTCTAGACACCTAGGTCCATTTTTTTCTATCCCTTAAAATAAAGAGTGTTTCCATAACAAACTGTCCAATTGGGACCCCCCCCCCCCCCTCCTTCCCTGTACCACTAGAGAAGAAAATTATGCTTTTTTTACCTCGAGCTCAAAATTTATGAGAGAGAGTTGAAAAAACATTTTCTTTCCAGCCAACACATTTATATATATAAAATACATATAAATTATGTAAGAGCTTTTTAGATTTATATAAAACTGGAAGAAAAATAAGAGATATTTAATGACAGGATGTCAGCAATTTTCAAAATAATATATGTCTATTAGATGTAAATTCTTCTACATGAATTTATATACGTTTTATGTATATTTTATGTAATATTTACATGAAAAATATTAGTTGTAAAAGCGTTGCGATGACCAAAATTTCAGCTACTCGAGCATAATGTAATTATCATCAATGTAAAAAATGATTTAAGCAGTTCCATACAAAAAATGGAAAAACTACATTTTACGTGCAACTGTACTTTTAATTATATTTAACTTAATTCTTGCACGAACCCGTTTTTACCTGAACTGAAAGCCGACAGTTTATTATGATATACTTGCTTGAAAAGTGTACCTTAACCTTAACCTTAACCGGATTCGAACTTTGGGAGTGGGCGTTGCAAATTCCGAAATCCGATATGTGTTTTCATTGTCTCCGACATTGTACCACTGCGCTAATCTGAAACATCCCTTTTTTATTTCGTACTTCGTAACTTTGCGCTGTTTCGCGTTATTAGTTTAAATTTTGTTTGATTATACCGTTGAGTGAAATCTTATTCAATAATTATACCTATCTTTAACTTTATATTAAAAATGACCAGGATTTAATTTATTTTATATTGTTTATTTTCTATATAAATTAGACGCATTTTAATCGATACGAATCTAATTTTAAAGGTACGTGAACTACAATTTTTGGCGTTGTAGAAAACACGCGCGTTCGATTACTTATGTGGCGCAAATAGAAACGGACTTTATTTTCGACCATGCAATATATGTAATGTAATGATAATTTCAAATTATATTTACAGAAGACATACATAAAAAATAAGTAATATTACATATAACATTTTACATATAACGTACATAAATCTAATGTAAATATGACAGCACATGAATTTCATGACGAATATGTAGTTATCTATATGTATATATTATATGAATTTCTGTATAAAGAATATCCGTAAGTATGTAAAATATACGTAATTGTGTGACATACGGTTTATATAACTTATTAAAGAATACTTCAATTTACATATGTTGCATGTATATTTTATATGTGTGTTTGCTGGGTTCTCTTTTTTGCACAACTTTTTTTTTCTAAAAATACGTATAATAAAAAAAAATTCATGAATTTTGGGTTTATATGTTATAAATTATTGAATTCATTTGTTTTCCCTTAGTAGATAAATAGTGTTGGCAATACTGTTTACTGTCATCTCTAGAAAGGAAAATGTAACTTTCTTCACTCATTTTATTAAAGAAAATGCTATTTTCCACGGCAGTTTTAGAAAAAAACAAGTAATTCCATTAAATTTTTCAAATTTAAATGGAACTCAACACGTTTCGAAATTTAAATTAAAAAATTTGTGGAATTACTGCTTTTTATCATTACAATTTACTTATGGTTATGAAGTTTCACAAAATAGGTTGAAAGAAAATTTAAGCCCTGTATATTTTGGGGTTTTTGGAAAGAGAACGTGAAATTTCCGAAATTTTGATGGCATCACTTGAACAATATTTATCTTTAAATATTATTTGCAATATTGAATTTTGTACATTAAAATATTTTGGCTGACGTCTATGGCTAACAAAAGACGGCAGCATGATTAAAACGACAATTGCTTTAGTTGCCCTGAAATTTGTATTAGCTCCAAATAATTTTAATTTAAAATAACCATGTATAAAATTAAATGTTGCAAATAATATTTAACATAAATATAACAAGTGAAAATTAAAATTTAGGAAATTTTACACTCTTTTCAAAAACCCCAAACTATGTAGTAGTTTAAGGTCGTACACAAAAAGCAAACACCCTGTATAAAAACTCTCTATCGCGATGAATTCTACGTAGAAAAGTACTGTAAGAAAGATTTTGCTACAATCAATTATCTTTTATATGAGAAAGAAATCGACCAAATTGTAGGAACGCCCCCTAGCGGTCAAATGATTAGAGATAGCTAAATTCTGTTTGCACCAGTGATTTTCTCATTAAAATTGAACTCTAGACACCTAGGTACATTTTTTTCCATCTTTTAAAATAAAGGGTTTTTCCATAACAAAGTGTCCAATTTGGACCCCCCCGGTACAACCAGAGAAAAAAATTATGCTTAGTTTAACTCGAACTTAAAGTTTTCTTCTCGTGTTTTCCCACAAAATGTTTTCAATTGGTGTTGGCAATACTGCTTAACTTTCATCTCTGGAGAGGAAAATGTAACTAAAAAAACAAGTAATTCCACTAAATTTTCTAAATTTAGATTCGTTATATTCGTAAAAAAATATTCGAATATAAAGCTATTCGAATTCGAATAACAGTCAGATAACAATTCGTTTTATTCGTTTCATTCTTTTTTGATGTAATTCGAATAGTGGCATTTTTAAGTACGAATATTCGAAAGTAATTGTCACCAAAAGTTTCGACATTTAAATTAAAAAATTTAGTGGAATTACTTGTTATCTTTACAAATTACTTATTGAGTTTCACAAAGTAGGTTGAATGAAAATTAATTACAAAATTTTTAATATCAAATGTCCCAAAAAATAACGACATCAATAGACAGATGATCGGTAGACCATTTGATTTTGCAGATTTTGCACTACAGCCTAGTGGTAGCAAATTTAATTCTTTTCTTATTCGAATATTCGTTAAAAATATTCGAATATAGAACTATTGGAATTCGAATAACAGTCAGAAAACAAATCGTTTTATTCGTCTTATTCGTTTTATTCATCGTATTCGTTTTATTCGTTTTTAATATAATTCGAATAGTGACATTTTTTGGTACAAATATTCGAAAGAAATTGCCACCACTAGTTTCGACATTTAAATTAAAAAATTTAGTGGAATTACTTGTTATCTTAACAAATTACTTATTGAGTTTCACAAAGTAGGTTGAATGAAAATTAATTACAAAATTTTTAATATCAAATATCCCAAAAAATAACGATATCAATAGACAGATGATCGGTAGACCATTTGATTTTGCAGATTTTGCACTTCAGCTTAGTGGTGGCAAATTTAATTTTTTTCTTATTAGAATATTCGTTAAAAAATATTCGAATATAGAACTATTCGAATTCGAATAACAGTCAGAACACAATTCGTTTTAATCGTCTTATTCGTTTTATTCATCGTATTCGTTTTATTCGTTTTTAATATAATTCGAATATTGACATTTTTAGGTACGAATATTCGAAAGAAATTGCCACCACTAGTTTCGGCATTTAAATTAAAACATTTAGTGGAATTACTTGTTATCTTTACAAATTACTTATTGAGTTTCACAAAGTAGGTTGAAAGAAAATTAATTACATTTTTTTTAAAATCAAATGTCCCAAAAAATAACGCTATTAATAGACAGATGATCGGTAGACCATTTGATTTTGCAGATTTTGCACTTCAACGTAGTAGCGCCAAATTGAATTTTTTTCTTATTCGAATTTTCGTTAAAAAATATTCGAATATAGAACTATTGGAATTCGAATAACAGTCAGAAAACAATTCGTTTTATTCGTCTTATTCGTTTTATTCATCGTATTCGTTTTATTCGTTTTTAATATAATTCGAATAGTGACATTTTGAGGTACGAAAGAAATTGCCACCACTAGTTTCGACATTTCAATTAAAAAATTTAGTGGAATTACTTGTTATCTTTACAAATTACTTATTGAGTTTCACAAAGTAGGTTGAAAGAAAATTAATTACAAAATTTTTAATATCAAATGTCCCTAAAAATAACGTTATCAATAGACAAATGATCGGTAGATCATTTGATTTTGCAGATTTTGCACTTCAGCCTAGTGGTAGCAAATTTAATTTTTTTCTTATTCGAATATTCGTTAAAAAATATTCGAATATAGAACTATTGGAATTCGAATAACAGTCAGAAAACAATTCGTTATATTCGTCTTATTCGTTTTATTCATCGTATTCGTTTTATTCGTTTTTAATAGGTATAATTCGAATAGTGACATTTTTTGGTACGAATATTCGAAAGAAATTGCCACCACTAGTTTCGACATTTAAATTAAAAAATTTAGTGGAATTACTTGTTATCTTAACAAATTACTTATTGAGTTTCACAAAGTAGAGGTTGAAAGAAAATTAATTACAAAATTTTTTATATCAAATGCTCCAAAAAATAACGTTATCAATAGACTGATGATCGGTAGACCATTTGATTTTGCAGATTTTGCACTTCAGCCTAGTGGTAGCAAATTTAATTTTTTTCTTATTCGAATATTCGTTAAAAAATATTCGGATATAGAACTATTGGAATTCGAATAAATCAGAAAACAAATCGTTTTATTCGTCTTATTCGTTTTATTCATCGTATTCGTTTTATTCGTTTTTAATATAATTCGAATAGTGACATTTTTTGGTACGAATATTCGAAAGAAATTGCCACCACTAGTTTCGACATTTAAATTAAAAAATTTAGTGGAATTACTTGTTATCTTAACAAATTACTTATTGAGTTTCACAAAGTAGGTTGAAAGAAAATTAATTACAACATTTTTTATATCAAATGCTCCAAAAAATAACGATATCAATAGACAGATGATCGGTAGACCATTTGATTTTGCAGATTTTGCACTTCAGCCTAGTTGTAACAAATTTAATTTTTTTCTTATTCGAATTTTCCTTAAAAAATATTCGAATATAGAACTATTGGAATTCGAATAAGTCAGAAAACAAATCGTTATATTCGTCTTATTCGTTTTATTCATCGTATTCGTTTTATTTGTTTTTAATATAATTCGAATAGTGACATTTTTTGGTACGAATATTCGAAAGAAATTGCCACCACTAGTTTCGACATTTAAATTAAAAAATTTAGTAGAATTACTTGTTATCTTTACAAATTACTTATTGAGTTTCAGAAAGTAGGTTGAAAGAAAATTAATTACAAAGTTTTTAATAATATCAAATGTCCCAAAAAATAACGATATCAATAGACAGATGATCGGTAGACCATTTGATTTTGCAGATTTTGCACTTCAGCCTAGTTGTGGCAAATTTAATTTTTTTCTTATTCGAATATTCGTTAAAAAAATATTCGAATATAGAAATATTTGAATTCGATTAACAGTCAGAACACAATTCGTTTTATTCGTCTTATTCGTTTTATTCATCCTATTCGTTTTATTCGTTTTATTCCTTTTTAATGTAATTCGAATAGTAACATTTTTTGGTACGAATATTCGAAAGAAATTGCCACCACTAGTTTCGACATTTAAATTAAAAAATTTAGTGGAATTACTTGTTATCTTTACAAATTACTTATTGAGTTTCACAAAGTAGGTTGAAAGAAAATTAATTACAACATTTTTAATAACAAATGTCCCAAAAAATAATGATATCAATAGACAAATGATCGGTAGACCATTTGATTTTGCAGATTTTGCACTTCAACGTAGTAGTGCCAAATTTAATTTTTTTCTTATTTGAATTTTCGTTAAAAAATATTCGAATATAGAACTATTGGAATTCGAATAACAGTCAGAAAACAATTCGTTTTATTCGTCTTATTCGTTTTATTCATCGTATTCGTTTTATTCGTTTTTAATATAATTCGAATAGTGACATTTTGAGGTACGAAAGAAATTGCCACCACTAGTTTCGACATTTCAATTAAAAAATTTAGTGGAATTACTTGTTATCTTTACAAATTACTTGAGTTTCACAAAGTAGGTTGAAAGAAAATTAATTACAAAATTTTTAATAATATCAAATGTCCCAAAAAATAACGATATCAATAGACAGATGATCGGTATACCATTTGATTTTGCAGATTTTGCACTTCAGCCTAGTGGTGGCAAATTTAATTTTTTTCTTATTCGAATATTCGTTAAAAAATATTCGAATATAGAACTATTGGAATTCGAATAACAGTCAGAAAACAATTCGTTTTATTGGTCTTATTCGTTTTATTCATCGTATTCGTTTTATTCGTTTTTAATATTATGTAATTCGAATAGTGACATTTTTTGGTACAAATATTCGAAAGAAATTGCCACCACTGGTTTCGACATTTAAATTAAAAAATTTAGTGGAATTACTTGTTATCTTTACAAATTACTTATTGAGTTTCACAAAGTAGGTTGAAAGAAAATTAATTACAAAATTTTTAATAATATCAAATGTCCCAAAAAATAACGATATCAATAGACAGATGATCGGTAGACCATTTGATTTTGCAGATTTTGCACTTCAGCCTAGTGGTAGCAAATTTAATTTTTTTCTTATTCCAATATTCCTTAAAAAATATTCGAATATAGAACCACAGATAAGTAATACTTATCTGTGATAGAACTATTCGAATTCGAATAACAGTCAGAAAACAATTCGTTTTATTCGTTTTATTCATCGTATTCGTATTATTCGTTTTATTCGTTTTAAATATTATTCGAATAGTGACATGTTTAGGTACGAATATTCGAAAGAAATTGCCACCACTAGTTTCGACATTTAAATTAAAAAATTTAGTGGAATTACTTGTTATCTTTACAAATTACTTATTGAGTTTCACAAAGTAGGTTGAAAGAAAATTAATTACAACATTTTTAATAACAAATGTCCCAAAAAATAATGATATCAATAGACAAATGATCGGTAGACCATTTGATTTTGCAGATTTTGCACTTCAACGTAGTAGTGCCAAATTTAATTTTTTTCTTATTTGAATTTTCGTTAAAAAATATTCGAATATAGAACTATTCGTATTCGAATAACAGTAAAAAAAAAATTTCGTTTTATTCCTTTTATTAATTTTATTCGTTTTATTCCTTTAATTTGTTTTATTCGTTTTATTACTTTTATTCGTTTAATTTGTTTTATTCGTTTTATTCATTTTATTCGTTTTATTCGATTCCATATTAGGGGCGTTACTTAGGGAGCAAATATTCAAATTTTAACCCAACTAATTTGCCTTGGTGAAAAGTTAGTAGATATGGATATAAGTAAAACGCCGTTTTTCGTTTGTTTCTAAATTCAAAATGGTGGTGAATACAGCAATTCTTCAAGTTTTTCCTTTTTAGGGTCTAGCTCAAGGACCGTTTCACTTAATTAAAATTTGAAAATTGGAAATTATAGCCAAGGGACGGCTAGAACTATTACTTATAATTGCTAAAGAACAAAAATAAAACGTAGCCAATTTATTGGTGCCCAAAATTGGTCAAAGTGTTATACATATAGTTCATGAAAAACTACTGGCACTACATTTATTTCTTCATTTCCTATCGGGGAACGGGGATGAATGTTTGAAGTTGACAAATTTTAAATATTCATAACTTTTCTGCTAGCAAAAATGAAGACCTAAAATTGTACAGTGAAGGAGAGGACGTACGACTCTTTTAATCGAGTATAATAAGTGTATAAGTTTACTTGGCCTAGCCGGAAATTAACAAAATATTAAAAATATTTATGACATACCCTGTATATTCTCCCAAAACTTGAATTTGGATCTTCATCTTCTAAAACCAAAGCGGTTCAGAAAGTTTTGAATGACCTGCACACTAATTTACAAAAATAGCTGATTCTAGAAGATTGTTCAATGAAAATTAATACATAAAAACCTTAATTCGTCTTTACTCTAAAATAATTTGGTCACCTAATGCTGTCATATCAAAAATTTTGCATTGTCCAAAGAAATCTATCTTAAAATTTTTAGAAATTAAAAACAAAAACAGAGTCATCTGGGGAATGATATTACATTTCGATGAAGGTAGCGTGCGATCCCTCCTCCTATTTGAAAAATTTTGCATTTCTTATCAGAAATAAGGCCCCTCACAAGCTGTTGCTTTGTTTAGTTCCAGACTAGCTCTGAATTTAAAGTTACTCCCAATCGTGGTGTTATTTTTGAAATTCTGTCTTTTTGGGGGTTGATACCGTGTTTTGAACTTTGATTTTATCTAACAACAATCTGATTTGATCAATTCTTCTACTTTAGCTTCACCCGATTGCCCAAATGCCCACATTCTAGTGTTGGTTGATAAGTGAAGTATCATCTGCAAACATAATATTATGGTGAGCGCTTGTATCACAGTTGGGGGGATCATTTACGTAAATTTAAAATAGTACCGATCCAAACACTGAGCCCTGAGGTACTCCTTGCTTGACTAATGATATGTTCGATGTAATGTTTTTATATGCGATTGTTTAGATACGACTTTATTAATTTTATTGTGCGCTATTTTCATCATAGTGTCGAATTTTATTCACTGCAATTTCGTTGGACACTCGTTCGCATCATCGTTGTTCTTTAATTTTGTAACTGTAAGTCTGTAACTTTCTCATCTTTCCCAATAAACATTTGTACCGCATTTCTTAACCTTAAAATCTTAATTTTTATGACTTCTTTGAGGCTTCGCGCTTTTTACGTTCTCCTAAAGCCAATTTCTGTAACGTCAAATTTTCATGTACTTAAGAACATCAATGCAAGCAACTGTCAAGGACCGCCCTTACGAAAGCTTCCAGTTTTGCGAAAATGTTAAGATACAGCTGTCCTAGCCCAGCAAACACATTTATATATAAAATACATATAAAGTAAGAGCTTTTCAGATTTATATAAAACTGCAAGAAAAATAAGATATTTAATGTCAGGATGTTAGCAATTTTCAAAATAATATATATGTCTATTAGAGGTAAATTCTTCTACATACATACATGAATTGATATACGTTTTATGTATATTTTATGTAATATTTACATAAAAAATATTACTAGTAAAAGCGTTGCGATGACCAAAATGGCAGCTATTCGAGCAAAATGTAATTATTATCATTGTAAAAAATTATTTAAGCAGTTCCATACAAAAAATGGAAAAACTACATTTTACGTGCAACTGTACTTTTAAATAAGTATATTTAACTTAATTGTTGCACGAACCCGTTCTTACCTGAACTGAAAGCCGACAGTTTATTATGATATACTTGCTTGAAAAATGTCCCTTAACCGGATTCGAACGTTTGCGGGTGGGGGTTGCAAATTCAGAAATCCGACATTCTACCACTGCGCTAATCTGTAACATCCCTTCTTTTTATTTCGTACTTCGTAACTTTGCGCTGTTTCGCATTATTAGTTCAAATTTTGTTTGATTAGACCGTTGAGTGAAGTCTTATTCAATAATTATCCTATCTTTAACTTTTTGTTAAAAATGACCAGGATTTAATTTATTTTATATTATTTATTTTTTATATAAATTAGACGCATTTTAGTCGATACGGATCTAATATTAAAGGTACGTGAACTACAATTTTTGGCGTTACAGAAAACACGCGCGTGCGATTACTTATGTGGCGCAAATAGAAACGGACTTTATTTTCGACCATACGATGTACGTAATGTAATGATAATTTCTAATTATATTTACAGAAGGCATACATAAAAAATAAGTAATATTACATATAATATTTTACATATAACGTACATAAATCAAATCATGTAAATATGACAGCACATGAATTTCATGAGTGATATGTAATTATCTATATGTATAATATATTATATGAATTTCTGTATACAGAATATCCGTAAGTTTCTATACTATTATGTAAAATATACGTAATTGTGTGACATACGGTTTATATTATAACTTTATTAAAGAATACTTATACTTACATACTTGATATATAAAAAAGCATATGTAGGGGTATTTACTTCAATTTATATATGTTGTATGTATATTTTATATGCTTTTACATTGATAATAATTACATTATGCTCGAGTAGCTGCCATTTTGGTCATCGCAACGCTTTTACAACTAATATTTTTTATGTAAATATTACATAAATTATACATAAAACGTATATAAATTCATGTAGAAGAATTTACATCTGACATATATATTATTTTGAAAATTGCTGATATTCTGACATTAAATATCTCTTATTTTTCTTCCAGTTTTATATAAATCTAAAAAGCTCTTACATAATTTATATGTATTTTATATATAAATGTGTTTGCTGGGAGGTAGTCGTCATCGTTTAAATTTAATACGATTTTTATTTCATTTTACTTACGAAAACCTTTCAATTTACTCAATTTATAAATCCTTTAATAATGGTTTAAATTAGCCTTCTGGGTAATTTTAATTGTTGAATGTTGAGTTATTTACTTTTCCAAGCTGAACGAGCAGCTTTTCAAACGTATTCCAATTAGTCGTAATGTTTACATTTTATGTTGCTTTCCACAAATAGGAGGTCTTTACGAATATTTTTCAATTTTCCCCATTCAAATAAAGGTTTAAATTTGCTTTTTCCAACTGGACAGGACATGCAATGGAAATGTATCCTAATCATTCGTCCTTATTTTACACTATAATGTGATCTTCGCTTGTACGAAAGTTTTCCAATTTTAAAATTCTGCAATGTGTGTTTAAATTCGCCTTATATATCTATTTAATACACCAATTAGGCCGTTTGGGCCTGGAGCGAAAATAATCCAATATATTGTGTTACAATACAAATTTTCTTATTCTATTCTGTTGTTTTGGAGTGTAAAGTGCGTAAAGTGCGTCAGCAGCTATGGTTATTGGCCTCTATTTCCGTCCACATCATATTTTTCCAAGGAAACCAAACCCCTCCAGCTCCAGCTCCTCAATTTCTACGCGCCATGCGCGTCGTACCTTAACAGATCTTTCAGTTCAACATCCTTTATGCAATACTTACTCCTTGTTTGTTCGAGTTGTGGACATATGTCTGACCGTTAGCCCTTCCTGAAACCTGTCAGACAATGGGGTAGCAATGCCTTTTAGAAGGTATGACGAAGGGATGTTCGTGTGTCCTAATCTCAACCTGGTGATCATCACCTGTTCTTTACGCGTCAACTTCTGCGTTTTGCAACCCCTTACTGAATCCGTTATCCTTATCAGGTGCCCACCACTTATCCAGAAATTTGCCGGTCAGAATGGTTTTCATAATGCTGCTTGTTAACTGCAAGTGAATTGCACTGGACTACGTAGTCTGTCGTCCAAAGCGGATCGTCTGGGACGTACGTCATTTCGCGGGTTGGCAAACCAAAGTCTAACTCATCAGCTACTGAGAGGGGCGAATAAATAAGGGGAGTGCATCTGCCGTGTATTGGCTGGTCAATGTTCGTCGTCAGCATCGATCTCACCAGGTTGTTGTTTGTACAAACCTTAGCTACGTAAAGGATGGCTAACATGGTTCGACGTTTTGACAGGGGTGCTACCCCCGATTCTCGTCACGACTGCTGGCATCCGGAGATCTTACGGATCTTCTTCCATACCAACGATATAGGCGTATCTGGATGTATCTCGAACACGTACTTCTCCCAAGACGTCCTCTTCCTCTGAAATATCGTTCGGCAGGGCTTTGCTCCGGCGTGTTTGAACGCTATCTGTGTTCCAGCATTCTGTAGCGCTTGAAAGCTTTCTTTTTTTCCGACATCGCAGCTTTGACCTTTTCATTCCACCACGGGATTTGTTTTCTTCCCGCGGGGTTACCACCGGACATCGGCACAGTGGTAGACGCCGCCTTCAAGATGTGGTCGGTTAAGATAGTTGTCTCTTCGTCTATGGATCTATTGATGGAGTCGGCCCGAGTAGGTAGGTTCAACCCTTAATTTCATTGCTTTTTTTAAAATTTTAGTATTGTTTGGTGGACGCTGTTCATAACACGTTTTCACAGCATCAGTATCAAACGTCGGTTTGATGACTTTTGAGAACATCAAATTAACTTTATGAGGTTACATTAGATCGTTAATTATTTCGCATGTTAAATAGATGTAACTGTTGGGACGTCACAAGGTAACGTTTGTGAAGGCGGACATTAGCGGTCGCTGCAACGTTTATAGCATGTCCTTGGTACTTACCCAGCAAACCCATTTATATATAAAATATATATAAATTATGTAAGAGCTTTTTAATTTGTATAAAACTGGAAGAAAAATAAGAGACATTTAATGTCAGGATGTCAGCCATTTTCAAAATAATATATGTCTATTAGATGTAAATTCTTCTACATGAATTTATATACGCTTTATGTATATTTTATGTAATACTTACATAAAAAAATATTAGTTGTAAAAGCGTTGCTATGACCAAAATGGGAGCTACTCGGGCATAATGTAATTATTATCAATGTAATAAATTATTCAAGCACTTCCATACAAAAAATGGAAAAACCACATTTTACGTGCAACTGTACTTTTAATTATATTTAACTTACTTCTTGCACGAACCGGTTTTCACCTGAACTGAAAGCCGACAGTTTATTATGATATATATGCTTGAAAAGTGTCCCTTAACCGGATTCGAACGTTTGCGGGTGGGCGTTGCAAATTCAGAAATCCGACATTCTACCACTGCGCTAATCTGTAACATCCCTTCTTTTTATTTCGTACTTCGTAACTTCGCGCTGTTTGGCATTAATAGTTTAAATTTTGTTTGATTATACCGTTGAGTGAAGTCTTATTCAATAATTATACCTATCTTTAACTTTATGTTAAAAATGACCAGGATTTAATTTATTTTATATTATTTATTTTCTATATAAATTAGACGCATTTTAGTCGATACGGATCAAATATTAAAGGTACGTGTACTACAATTTTTGGCGTTATGGAAAACACGCGCGTGCGATTACTTATGTGGCGCAAATAGAAACGGACTTTATTTTCGACCATACAATATATGTAATGTAATGATAATTTCTAATTATATTTACAGAAGGCATACATAAAAAATAAGTAATATTACATATAATATTTTACATATAACGTACATAAATCTAATCATGTAAATATGACAGCACATGAATTTCATGAGTGATATGTAATTATCTATATGTATATATTATATGAATTTCTGTATACAGAATATCCGTAAGTTTCTATACTATTATATAAAATATACGTAATTGTGTGACATATGGTTTATATAACTTTATTAAAGAATACTTACATACTTTATATATAAAAAAGCATATGTTGGGGTATTTACTTCAATTTATATATGTTGTATGTATATTTTATATGTGTGTTTGCTGGGTATTTGCTAACGTTAAAGGTTACCATAAAACGTTTATTTAACGCGTATGTTACACAATTTTGTCATTTGGATTACGTTACTATTCAGTGCAATTTGTATTCATACGACAGTATATTCAAGTTTTGGCATAAATGTTCGCCTATTGTGTGTTAATCATTAAACTCTCAACACTTTTTCAGTCTTAAACACGTAGGTGGTGGTTTGTCGCTCTGTATTAACGTTTTATGATGGAACTGCGCTATTACAGAAACTTTTCAATTTTTCCAAAGTCCAATTTTTTATGTCCTGCCCTGGCAATACATGTTTAGATTCGCCTTTTATGTGTTTGTAATGTCTGTAACACGTTTTCAACATTCTGAATGGTTAAGTCCTGCGATAGAAGTTGAAATTCACCTTACAAGTGTCGTTTACTACCGAATTTCCATTTCTTTACTTTCCAAGCAGTAAATACGACCGCACTTATGGAAGCTTTCTACTTTCTACTTTTAAATCCTTCGTTGAAAGTTAAAATTCGTATTTTACATGTTCTTTTATCTGTTAAATACCTCTTTATTTACTTTTTTCAGCTTAACACACAACCTTTCGGACGTATCCTAATTAGTCACCCTTGCCTTAGGTAGGTACGTGATCTTTGCCATTACAAAAGCTTTTCAGCTTTTGCACCGCCCAAAATAAAATTCACCTTTTATGCGTTGTTAACTGTTGACGAATTTTTATTTCAATCCTTTCGCAGTTTTACACGAAACTTCTAAAATGAATCATGATTTGTGAACCTTCTTTTATATTATGTAAACCGTTGTTTTCCAAATTTTTAATTTATTAACTATTGAATTTCCAGTTATGTCTTTTCCATACTTAACACGCAGCTTTCAGATGGTGAATTGATTTAAAATTTTAATGTGATTTCCATATAAATACGATCGTATTTACGGAAGCTTTCCTCAATTCTTCAATAAAGTTCAGGGTTTTATTATGTTCTTAATTCAATATTTCCACCATCTGCTCTTCTCTTAAATTTTTGTGATATCCGGTGTTACCAATTTCAATAAAACTTTCCGGATTAAAATTCTTCTATTAAATGTTCTGGTTCGCATCAGTTATTTATTTTTCTAAGCTTCTAATATGATCTCCGCTGTGACGAGAGCTTTTGAACTTTTTCCAATTTTTAAATTCGATTTATCCTATTAATTTTTCTATTTTATCGACTTTTGCTGTTTAATTTCTATTTTCTTCCTTTTTCAAGCTTGAGGTGAAGCTTTTAATTGGAAAACTAATTACTCATCCTTTTACATTTAAATGCAATTTCCGATTTCCATTCCATCAACTTGAAAATGTTGAACGGTTATATTTTATGGGTTTTATTTTAATTTCGTTCGCTTTTGTTGAGTGTTCGCTGGATTCTGGGTTACGATACATAGGCCTAAAATTCGGAACCTCGCAACGTCATTCAAGCCATCCCGCACGTCAGATGAACCTGAGGATGCTGGAAAGGGAGCGGCTCTAATCTGTCCAGGATGCTCCAAACATGTATCGTCTCAGTTGGACAAGTGGTGAGGTGTGTCGTCTCTTCGTCTATGTACCATCATATTGACTCTACCAAGCCCATGCTGTGCATGTCTTTGTATTTAGTTTATAGTGGCCAGAAAGTCTGAAGGCCTCTCTCGCATTACGGAAGTCTAACATCAAGTTCCACTTACCTTTGTGCTGGGCTTGGGTGTCTTGAGTCATTAATCTGTTTGCAGGTGATACTTTAAGTGGGAGAGCCGGCTCTGGACAATAAAAGTCGGGCTAACTCATCGGATTTCTCGTTGCCCTTCGTTCCAGCATGCCCCTTCCTTAACCTATACGAGCTCGAGGGTGTTGCTGCTTCCTACTTGCTCTGGTGTTATTCGAAAACGAACCTAGAGATAATTTTACAGTGCCTAAGTGGCTGCAGGGCAGTCGTGCTGTCACTGGAGATTCTAACAGTTGTGTTCTTTATGTTATCCATACGAACTTTTTTTGTACTAATCCTACCAATTCTGACTGGAATACAGTCTAGTGGTTGGGTTCATTGGAGTAAAAACAATCGAAGTACATAATAATAATAATATTGCCTTTATTTAAATATACTAAAACAATAGTTGCGAAGAGTCTAGTTCTAGCCCACCAGACAATTACTCCATAACAGAGCATAGATCTAATCACAGTAGTGTACAGCGCTTGGAGATGGGCCTCAAAGTTATACAATTGCCCGGCGACATTGCCATAAAGCTTGAGATTGAGCTGGACATGTTTACACCAATTCAGTTTGTTGTCAGGTGTGATGCCTAGATAGTTCACCGATTCTGAAAGAGCAGAGGAGTTCGAGCTACCCTTCTTTTTCTTGTGAAGAGAACTATTTGGAGCGCAAATTTTCATATGATTCGTGATTATTTATCCATCTTGTACCGTTTACTCAATTTTCTAAATTCTGCTCAATTCTCAACTTTTTTATGTGACCTACCGTAATTGGCGTTAGCTTGGCGGAATATTGGCTCAATATAGAGAGATTGGGGCAATATTGTCGAACTGCAGCCAATATTGGGGGAATATATTTTTGTAATATTATACAAATATTGGAAATACAATATTTAGTGAATATAAGAACAAAGTTTGCAATATTTATTAAATATTGTGATTTAATGTAAATTCAAATATTGTACGCACAATAATGTACCAATATTACGTGTAGAATATTACTAAATATTGAAAATTTATATTTAAACAATATAAATATTACTATTTAATGTAAATTCAAATGTTGTACACACAATAATGTACCAATATTGCGGGTATAATATTACTAAAAATGGAAGATCGATATTTAAGCAATATAACATACATATTTACAATATTATTTAATAAACATTACTATACAATATAAAGTCAACATTTATTTATCAATAACATTATATTGTGTTTTCAATGTTACTGGATATTTAGGCAACATGGAAAAAATATTCACAAATAATAACCCAGCAAACACACATATAAAATATACATACGTCATAATATATAAATTGAAGTAAATACCCCTACATATGCTTTTTATATATCAAATATGTAAGTATTCTTTAATAAAGTTATATAAACCGTATGTCACACAATTACGTATATTTTACATAATAGTATAGAAACTTACGGATATTCTGTATACAGAAATTTATATATGAAGTTGGGAGTCTTCCGGGTTCGGTCTCGCGTAGATTCTCCCCCACGGTTCTTAAAAGAACCGATGTTGAACTGACGACGTTTCGGCAGAATCTCATCTGCCATTTTCAAGTCTCCGTGCTCTGCTTCTTGTAATTCGAACTGAAATAAGGTCTGCGCTGGTGGTCGGCGGTATTTGTATGCTGACTTTCTTGGTCGCTGCTCTCGTTATTGGTCGTTGTGCTGGTACTTTCACTTTCACTTCTACTTTCTTCTTTTCTTCTCCTTTCTCATTTTCCTCTCCTTTCTCTGGCTGATTTCTCCTTTCTCTTTCGTTGATGACTGGATGTTTCTTGAGAATAGGCTTCCAGGTTGAAGGCAATCTCTGGGTGCCATCTCGTGAATTCATGTTATGTGGCCGTTTTTCGATCTCGATAGCTTCTCTGATAATCCGGTGTGATAGATACTGTATGTTTGCTATCATCCTGGTGTTGTCGAAATCTATCGTGTGTGAGGTCTCCTTTACATGTTGGGCCAGTCAGGATGTTTTTTGGTCTTTTTGGACCACGTTACGGTGTTCCTCTCTTCTCACATTGATGCGTCTATTTGTTTGGCCTATGTATGCTCGTGAACAATCCCGGCATGGAATCTCCTTGTTCCTCGAGTTCTATTTTGGTTTTCGGGTTCTGCAGCATGTTGGCCAACTTTTTGTTGGTTGTGAAGATGATTTTGATGTTATGTCTTCGAAGGATTCTTCCGATTCTGTCTGTCGTGCCTCGTACATATGGTAGACAGGATTTGGCTATTGGTATGCTTGTGTCGTCATCTTTTCGTTGTGTTGGTTTTTCTGCTCTTGATATGTTCGTTTTGGAAAACCCGTTTTGTAGTAACGCCGTTCTGATGTTAACTGTTTCCTGATGCATGTTGTTCTCGTCTGTTAGTCGTTTCGATCTTGTTATCAGTGTTTTTACCACTGATTGTAGTTGTGCTGGATGATGATGCGATTTGGAATTCAAGTATCTGTTGGTATGTGTGCTCTTCCGGTATACAGTGTGTCCCAATGTTCCATTGATCTTTTTATACACCAGTACATCTAGGAAAGATAGCTTCTTGTCCTTTTCCACTTCCATGGTGAACGCGGTCTTGTGATGGATAGTGTTGAGATGTTCCAGGAATGCGGTAAGTTTTTCTTTTCCGTGTGTCCAAATTACAAATGTGTCATCCACGTATCGTAGCCAGAGTTTTGGTTTGTAAGGCGATGACTGTAGTGCTTTTGTCTCAAAATCCTGCATGAATATATTCGCAATCACAGGTGATAGAGGTGATCCCATCGGTGCTCCTTCTGTTTGTCGGTATCTCTGATCTTCGTAGGTGAAGTATGTGTTCTTCAAACAATGTTCTATCAGATTAAGAACGTCTGCTGAAGGTTGGCAGGTCTGCCTGATTTATATAATATATACATACATATATATAATTACATCTCACTCATGAAATTCATGTGCTGTCATATTTACATGATTAGATTTATGTACGTTATATGTAAAATATTATATGTAATATTACTTATTTTTTATGTATGCCTTCTGTAAATATAATTAGAAATTATCATTACATATATTGTATGGTCGAAAATAAAGCCCGTTTCTATTTACGCCGCATAATTGATCGCACGCGCGGGTTTCCTATAACGCCAAAAATTGTAGTTCACGTACCTTTAATATTAGATCCGTATCGACTAAAATGCGTCTAATTTATACAGGGTGATTCATTAAGAATGTCCAATCTCTGAATTGTAGATTCCAGACCTCAAAATATGATGATTCTGCCCAACATGCCTTATACAAATATTGCTAGTTTCCGAGATACCGGGTGTTTAAAGTTTAAAGTTTAAATATGAATTTTGATTTTCGCAATAACAATTAATTAATGTGATTAAAAATAATAGACAAGGGTTATTTGATATGAAGAGATCTTTGCGAAAACGGATCATAAATAATAGTTTATTGTTGTTACACATTTAGAGAATAAATTTTTTTTTTAAATTAAAATTTATTGAACTGTTTAGAAGCAAATAACTCGATAACTGATCGAGTTACACGAATCAAACAAGAGTAACTTTTTTTTGTAGAATCTAACGCTTTTCCATATTTTATTATTAGTTTGCTAATAGTTCAGCCGAAAAAAATTTTTGCTTAGATTTACTAAACACAACCAAGTATAACTAGCGCCCTCTATTAGCAATGCTAAATTAGAGTCCAAATTGGCAATCCTCATGCAAAAAAAGGTAAAACTGCCAATTTTCAAAAAGAAATTGTGAAAAAATAGAAAGTTATTGCGAAAATCAAAATTCATATTTAAACTTTAAACACCCGGTATCTCGGAAACTATCAATATTTGTATAAGGCATGTTGGGCAGAATCATCATATTTCGAGGTCTGGAATCTACAGTTCAGAGATTGGACATTCTTAATGAATCACCCTGTATAGAAAATAAATAATATAGAATAAATTAAATCCTGGTCATTTTTAACATAAAGTTTAGCGCAGTGGTACAAGGTCGGATTTCAGAATTTGCAACGCCCACCCGCAAACGTTAGAATCCAGTTAAGGGAAACTTTTCAAGCAAGTATATCATAATAAACTGTCGGCTTTCAGTTCAGGTAAAAATGGGTTCGTGCAAGAATTAAGTACAGTTGCACGTAAAATATAGTTTTTCCATTTTTTGTATGGAGCTGCTTAAATAATTTTTTAAATTGATAATAATTACATTATGCTCGAGTAGCTGCCATTTTGGTCATCGCAACGCTTTTACAACGAATATTTTTTATGTAAATATTACATAAAATATACATAAAGCGTATATAAATTCAAGTAGAAGAATTTACATCTAATAGACATATTTATTATTTTGAAAATTGCTGACATCCTGACATTAAATATCTCTTATTTTTCTTCCAGTTTTATATAAATCTAAAAAGCTCTTACATAATTTATATGTATTTTATATATAAATGTGTTTGATGAGAACGTTATGATACTTTCTCAATAGAGATATCAAAATAACCCTCTTACGAATTTTATAGTGTTTAACTTTAAATCCCAACCCTCGAAACAGTTAGGGCTCTGGGGTGGCCCAGGTTACTCCCATTCTTACTATTTTGGAGCACATCACAAAACAGTAATGGGCCAATATTGTATAAATATTTTCCCCAATATTGAAATAATATCGCTTAATAATATTTGGCCAATATGTAAAATTGTTCTCATTTCTATCTTGGGACAATTTATATTCTGCCAATATTTACAATGAAAAGCCAATATTATACCAATATTAAATGCTACATGGGTAAAAGTTGTAAATGTCGCTCCTAATTCAAATTCTCGTTGTCTATCAAATTAATTCCGCGGTTTTGACCACAAATACAAATATTCGAATATTTCGTTTCTCTGTTGATTGCCTTTATGGCTGTTATTTGTCCAAAATGAAAAATGTTACAATTGCGTCGTTTTCAGCGATTTTTTTTCCCATTCACCCTCCGTTACTAAGCAATTAGATTATCATTTTTACCAGTTACGTCGTTCGTTGAGGTAACTGATGTACTTAGTTAATAGTATCTAAAACCCACACGTTTCGAGTTTCTTATTTTAAATGATAAATGCAGAAGACATAATTTTGTGATTTAATTAAATTCAACAACAGCTTTGGTTTGCGCTTAATGATCCCTTTTGTATTAACTTTTCAATTGACTTTGAGAATAGATCAAAGTTATTATGTAGTAGAAGCGTATGTCTATTTCGAGCAAAGTTTGAGGCGCTTTCCAATTAATTTTACTGTCAAACTCCAAGGATTATTATTAATCTCTCAGTCGGAGTTGATTAAAGACGTTTAGTGTAATACCCAAATGATATTAAGTTGTGATTATTTTTAGAGTTCGTAAATGCTTTGGGCGAACCCGGCCGGGACGACAGCGGTGATGAAGAGGATGACGACATTGTGACTTATTAATCGATTTTTTTTAAATAATCAAGACATAATTCAAATATATTGGTACAGTATGTTCAAGGGCACCATTATAATATTATATGTTCCACCTCACTGTATAAGTAAAATATTAATATTTGTGTAATAATCGTAATTCAGTCGTCGATTTTTTCTTATATTAGTAGGTAAGTTATTATTGTAGTCCACAATATCGCTTCTTATTCTTTCATTTCTAATATTTGCGAATATTGCACTCATCATGCAATATTTGCATCATTACTTTCACGATTTTTAATATCCATTAATGATATTTCGTATTGCAAGCAATAAACAAAGCAGGGTTTCTAGAAAAACGAATAACGTTGTAATTATTGTAAATTGTTATAAATGTCATATTTCATGTTAATATTGCGTTACCGGTTCAATATTTACAATATTACTGTTTAGATTATAATATGTCTTAAATGTCATATTCCGCTACACTGGCGCCGAGTACCAGTACAGTACCTTATTAATAGTTAGTCAGGGGAGAGAAGGACGCAAATCATATACATATACACTAACACAAATTAATATCGACACATAAAAATACATAGTTATCGTTTTTATCGAATTTGATATACGAGGACTGTTTGATGGAAGAAGAATATTTGCAATATTTATTAAATATTGTCATTCAATGTAAATTCAAATATTGTACATATAATAATGTACGTGTACAATATAACTAAACACTGAAAATCCATATTTAAGCAATATAAAATACATATATGTAATATTTAGGAAATATTGCTATTTAATGTAAATCCAAATATTGCACACACAATAATGTACCAATATTGCTTGTACAATATTACTAAATATTGAAAATCGATATTTAAGCAATATAGCATATTTGCAATATTTGTGAAAATATTACTATACAATATAAAGTCAATATTTCTTTATCAATAACATAACAATATTGCGTTTTCAATATTACTGGATATTTAGGCAACATGAAAAAAATATTCACAAATAATAACGTTATGATACATTCTCAAAATCCATCGGATGATAATTTTCGCCAATTTAGAGATATCAAAATTATTCAGGCCCTGCTACATATTTTATTGTGTTCAAGTTTAAATTCCAAAATTGTATAAATTTCCATAGCTCAGTGGTATCATGGCTGACTACTAACCGGACGATCGAGGATTCGATTTCCCTCAGCATCCCAGATCTCTTCCGAGTCTACACGAAGTAAATGGGTTCCCTGGAGAAGGAGCCACTGAGAAATAGTCCCTCGAAACAGTTGGGGACTTTGGGGTGGCCCAGGTCACCAGCTTTCTTACTATTTTGGGACACGATAATGGGCCAACATTGTATAAATATTTCCGCAATATTGAAATATTCTCGCTTAGTAATATTTAGTCAGTATCTAAAATTGTTTACATTTCAATGTTGGTACAATATTATATATTTATATTCTACCAATATATTTACAATGAAAAGCCAATATTGCACCAATATTGAATGCTACATGGGATGCGATGGAGCAGATTCGCCGTAATATTTCCGTAGCTTTTCCTCAGTTTCTTTCACAATTTTTCCGCGTAAAAAATAATGTTTAATTGAAACACGAAAGTCACGTTTTTTTTGCCGATATTAGCGCCATCTAACGAAAAGTCACGCTACCGTCAAACAGCCCTGGCATTGAACTTAATGAATTTTGCACGAAATTATTCACAATGACAATATATTTCTTAAATTTTTTAACTTCCAACGTAGGGGGCCCCCTGGAGATTGCTAAACTTAATATCTTTCGTGTGGATTTTCTACATTTTTCGATTTTGCACTGGATTATAAAGCCCAGTAATACAATATGTGCAATTCGTTGTTCACGATGTTTTGTAATCAACTATCTCGTAATGTATGTAATATTAATATTTGGTGTCTCGTTATATGAATGCATGCAAATTTGTGTTGTTGCTCAACAAACATTACAATGGACAGTCCAAACAGTGCAGTCTACTTAATTTGTCAGTAGCAGATATATCACTGCGGATTATTTGCCAAGAGAAATGTTAATCAAGTTGCATATCATTACCAATTAAGTATTGCCAATATTAATATTATGTGTGAATTCTTATGTATCTTCTTATATATCATTTTTTTTTTGACATTCTTCTGTGTAAAATACACGTAGGTAACACTACGAATGTTTATGGTGCTAATCTAAATGTCACGTTTTTACGTTCAAGCAGTCCAGTAATAATTTGTCATGCAACTGTACGCAATATTAATATTCGAATATTCGACTGGAAACATTTCACACATATATTATCACACTTAAATATTTAACAAACAAAACAAATATATTGCCCATTTATTCGTGCAATTCGTATCTATCATTTAAATTAAATTTTATTTTATTTGTTACGTTGCACTACAATGCAATATTAATTTCTCGTCCTTCCTTTTCAATATTTCCTGTCTGTGTTATTTTTGTGAATTACCCCTACGTTAAGTGATATATTATGTATAGCAAATGGTATAAATAATAGAGAATTCCTCCGACAATATTTCGAACTTCGAACCACTGCTCGTTTTCACAATATTAATATTGTTATCCTCGTGCAAATCAAACCGCTTAGTATAGACTTTTACTGGATTTCTTGGATTGTGTACTTATATAATATTGATATTGTTTGTGTCTTTTGTATGTGTTGTTTACATTTTTCAAAATCTTATCACTGGATTATGACACCAATAATGTAGTATTCAGTAGTTGTATTGTTAATTGTTTCTGTCCATCAATATACTGTAATCTCCGTCATTGTAATGTCTATAACATATAATATTAATATTCGGTGTGTCAGTGTATTAATACATGTTACATTTGTATTGTAGCTCAACTAGCGCAAATATTTTGTATTCTACTTGATTTTCTAATAACAGATATCCGTCATAGTGCAGAACAATGTGATTGCTTGCGGAGAAATATTAACCAAGTCGCATATCAATACTAATACTACTTATATTATAAATTAAGTATTGCCAATATTAATATTACCTGTTAATTCGTATAATAGCTGTTAAAATGTCATCGATTACTTTGTGTGGCAATAGATGTAATATTCTGGGCTAATATTTACAAATTAAGTATAACAATATTGTATGTGACAGTGCTATGTAACCCTTAATTGGACATACTGTACCAATATCCCAACCTAAATTAATGTTGGACAATACCCTTTTTCCTGATATTATACTGCATATCCAACAAATAAGTTATATTCGTGTTTAAATTACATGACGCTTGTGTGCCAAAATTGTCTATACAATATCTATTTTGATAATAGCAGTATCTTCTTAATCTAATAACGTTTATACATTTTATTCTGAAATCTTAAAAAAATGTTCTATGTGATGTTTACATATCTGTTGTTACCTTCAAGCAATGTTTATCTGACGTATCAAATAAAAATAATATGACGTACTTTTTATTTCAATTAAGGTGCCCATTAGGATCCTGTAGTACTGATTAGTTTTCTGCTACTCTACGCAAGAGGGCTGTGACGAAATATTGAGGAGCACAGTAATGGGAGGATGCTCCCAAGGTGGGATCCTGTCGCCAGTTTTGTGAAACCTAACCGTAAACTACCGCTTCTGTTGATTTAATTACATCTGCATCTATAGATACACGACACAACGAGGATAGCTTTCTTCACAAGAAAAAAGCGAAAAAATCCCAATACCTATACATTTTCATTTCATTTCCACGAAACTCTGAACTCTAAAAACTATGGGTGGAAATGCCAATTTATTGGCTATTGACAATGAAATCTTTCTCGCTTTTGATCATTATTCTTTTGGAGAGAAATTTAATAAATCAGTCCAGTGCATGACTTGCTCAGATCAATTGAGCGTAGAGTGAAGTACATCACCCACCACCATGCTTGACCGTCGGAAAGGTCTTCACGTCACCTTGATTTAGAGAGACAACTGCCATCTATGAAGAGTGGAGGATACTAAACCGTAGGTACCACTGGAACCCTACTGAACAGCTACCCTATTTACGGGTATACTTTTTCTACCAGGAGAAACGGGTTGGGATAACTTCGCTTCACCATTGCTGGCAATAGTGGCACCAAATCGAGGGTGGTTGCTTCATTAATGAATAATAGGAAATTTCTCGAAAGATGGCGTAGTAATAGAAGTGGATCAATGCCTCCTTGGCAGTGGAATAGTGCATGCGCGCCATCACGCGATGGATCAATAGAAGAACATGATAGTCGTTACAGTGGTAGCTTAATTATTTTCGGTTTGTTCGCTGTACAGTTTTCTTTAGTTTTACTCCCTTGATTAATGTGTTATGGAAACCAATGACAGAATTAAACGTACAGTTTGTGAACAGAAATTTAACGGATAGAAACATTCAGTGCGCTGAACCTTTCCTGTCTACGCGTTATGTGTTCGTCATGGCGTCATGTAATGCGAGGTTTGAAATATTTTATTATATATTATTGTCATTGTCAAGACATTATGGCGACTATTTTTAAATCAAGGGGTGATTAAATTTAAAATAGATTGTTTTAGAAAAGTTCGCCTTCTGTAATTTCTTGTTGATATTCTCATTCAGTGACACTCATCGAGTTCCAGAGGAGGAAAGATGTCAACATTATGTTGGTGAAACCGGGAATTTATCGTAGTTTAACACTTTAACCACTAGACTTGTACCTCCTTCAAGTGAGCAAAATTAGATGTATCAGGTAATTTTATTCTTTTTAATTTATTTTTTACTTTTCCCATAATATGTGCATATATTGAATCATGCCAGTGGTACTGAGTATGCGCACGTTTCGCGATGGGTCGATATTGAAACTTGAATTTTGCATTCGTGAACAGTTACTTTATTACTTTCATTCCTTTGGGTATTACATAATAGGAAACAAGCGACAGTATTCATAGGCCAATTTAATGCACATTTAAGCAGAAAGTTTCAAAATGAATCTTTCTTAACTATGCCTACTGTTGGTCATAAATAATTACATACGACCCAGCAACCACACATAAAATATGTATACATACAACATATATAAAATTGAATAAATACCCCTACATAATGATTTTTGATATATCAAGTATGTAAGTATTCTTTTTTTAAAATCGGCCAGAAAGTAGTACTTTCCGGATTATTTTCAGGCCAGAAAATGTCATTTTGTCGGACCGAGCCGGAAAGTTATTGTGATAGTCCGGTAAAAGTTTTACCGGACTCATTTTTACTTTACCGGACACATTTTTACTTTCCGGCCTAGAATGGTCAATTGTTCTGCCCGTTTCTGGCCGATTTAAAAAAAAAATATTGTACGTAATACGCCCCAAAAGTGCTTTTACTGGACTCGCAGGCTTGTAATTTGCCTACTTGTCCAGTAAAAGATCACTTTAGGGACTTGTTACGTAAACTACTATTAATAAAGTTCTATAAACTGTACACATTACGTATATTTTACATAATAGTATAGAAACTTGCGGATATTCTATATATAGAAAATCATATAATATATACATACAGATAATTACATATTACTATTGAAATTCATGTGCTGTCATATTTACATGATTTGATGTATGTACATTATATGTAAAATCTTATATGTAAGAAGTATTACATATTTTTTATGTATGCCTTCTGTAAATATAATTAGAAATTATCATTACATATGGTCGAAAATAAAGTCCGTTTCTATTTGTGCCGCATAAGTAATCGCACGCGTGTGTTTTCTATTACGCCAAAAATTGTAGTTCACATACCTTTAATATTAGATCCGTATCGACCAACGTGCGTCTAATTTATATAGAAAATAAATAATATAAAATAAATTAAATCCTGGTCATTTTTAACATAAAAGTAGGTATAATCATTGAATAAGACTTTACTCAACGATATAATCAAACAAAATTTAAACTAATAACGCAAACAGTGCAAAGCTACGAAGTACGAAATAAAAAGAAGGGATGTTTCAGATTAGCGCAGTGGTATAATGTCGGATTCCGGAATTTGCAACGCCCACACCCAAAGGTTCGAATCCGGTTAAGGGAAACTTTTCAAGCAAGTATATAATATCATAATAAACTGTCGGCTTTCAGTTCAGGTAAAAACGGGTTCGTGCAAGAATTAAGTTAAAAATAATTAAAAGTACAGTTGCACATAAAAATGTAGTTTTTCCATTTTTTTGTATGGAACTGCTTAAATAGTTTTTTTACTTTGATAATAATTACATTATGCTTGAGTAGCTGCCATTTGGTCATCGCAAGGCTTTTACAACTAATATTTTTTATGTAAATATCTATACATAAAACGTATATAAATTCATGTGCTACAGATATAAAAGAATTTACATCTAATAAACATATGAATGATATGCCAAATTGCTAACATCCTGACAATCATTATCTCTTATTTATCTTCCAGTTTTATGTAATTCTAACAAGCTCTTATATAATTTGTATGTATTTTATATGTAAATGTGTTTGCTGGGGAGTACAATGCGACACTTGCAAAGTGAGCTCATGTTTTAATTTATCATTATCAAGGTGTGCTATATACATTTTCATAATACCCAGCAATCACATTTATTACATATAAAATACATATAAATTATATAAGAGCTTTTTAAATTTATATAAAACTGGAAGAAAAATAAGAGATATTTAATGTCAGGATGTCAGCAATTTTCAAAATAATATACACTGTGTCCAAGATAAGGAGGGCCACTATGGGGATTTCGGAAACGGTAAGAGATAGAGTTTCGGTTAAATGGGAGAAAAGTTGGGCAATTTTGAGTTTAGTAAAATGAAATTTTTAAACTGACGAAATTCCGAACCGTTCCGAAGTTATGCGACAAAAGGCGAATTTTCAGGATTTCGTTTTTGACCAATTGTTGCTTTGTCGTTGATGTTAACTAAAAAGTAAAAGAACCTTATACAGGTACTTTTTAACGTTCTTTAACATGGCGTACAGCAAATTGGAATCCGACGTTTCGTTTTCGAGTAACCATCATCAACTTTATTTTTTTAAATACGGTCCTGATTTTTTTATGCATAATATTAGAAGAGCTTTTTATTGTGCATTCAAGCATGTATCACACTTTATGGTTTAATTGCGATTTCATACTTATTTTACTATTGTACTTAAATTTACTAGATTCTACTTTGGAAGATGCTCTGGATATTTTACCCTAAGCCGTAGTACGCAATTGTTGGTTTCAGCAGGATGGTGCACTTGCGCACAATTCACAGGTGGTTAAGGATTACCTTTCAAATACGTTTGCCGAAAGAGTTTTTAAGCACCAATTCTGAAACACCCTGGCCAGCTTGTTCTTCCGAAATAACCCCGCTGGATTTTTTTCCTTTGGGGTACATAAGAAATTATGTTTACAAAGATATCTTTGGAATAGAAGAAGAACTCCGAAGGTTTGTACTTAACGCATTCCAAACTGTAACAACTGCAATGTTAAAGAATGTTTTGGATTCTACAGTTAGAAGATGCTATTTACGATTGGAGAACCAAGGGGGGCTTTTCGAGCATTTATTATAATTTTTTTTTAATTATTGGTATGTGTCATGTTTAAATTTTCGTTTCATCAAATGTTTTCTGTTGATTTATGACGTGTTGTTGATTGTTTGTAATTATGTACTTGGTTATAAAATTTGTGTTCAAAATTGAAAATTCTGTATCATTTCATTAATTTGATGAGTAAAACACAGTTAGCAAAAGTCCATTTATACATAAAATTCAGTTTGCATGGTACTGAGAAGGGATACAGGTTCGTACTTAGGATTTTTTCCGCTAATCGTAAAGTAAGTATAAAATCGAAATTAAACCATAAAGTGTGATACATGCTTGAATGCACTATAAAAAGCTCTTCTAATATTATACATAAAAAATCAGGACCGTATTTAAAAAAATAAAGTTGATGATGGTTACTCGAAAACGAAACGTCGGATTCCAATTTGCTGTACGCCATGTTAAAGAACGTTAAAAAGTACCTGTAGAAGGTTCTTTTACTTTTTAGTTAACATCAACGACAAAGCAACAATTGGTCAAAAACGAAATCCTGAAAATTCGCCTTTTGTCGCATAACTTCGGAACGGTTCGGAATTTCGTCAGTTTAAAAATTTCATTTTACTAAACTCAAAATTGCCCAACTTTTCTCCCATTTAACCGAAACTCTATCTCTTACTGTTTCCGAAATCCCCATAGTGGCCCTCCTTATCTTGGACACAGTGTATATGTCTATTAGATGTAAATTCTTTATATCTGTAGTACATGAATTTATATACGTTTTATGTAATATTCACATAAAAAATATTAGTTATAAAAGCGTTGCGATGACCAAATGGTAGCTACTCGAGCATAATGTAATGATTAACAATGTAAAAAATTATTTAAACAGTTTCATACAAAAAAATGGAAAAACTACATTTTTACGTGCAACTGTACTTTTAATTAACTTATTTCTTGCACGAACCCGTTTTTACCTGAACTGAAAGCCGACAGTTTATTATGATATTTTATACTTGCTTGAAAAGTTTCCCTTAACCGGATTCGAACCGTTGCGGGTGGGCGTGCCAAATTCCGAAATCCGACATGTGTTTTCTTTGTATCCGACATTGTACCACTGCGCTAATCTGAAACATTCCTTTTTTTTATTTCGTTCTTCCTAACTTTGCGCTGTTTAGCGAGTTTAAATTATGTTTGATTATATCGTTGAGTGAAGTCTTATTCAATGATTATACCTAGCTTTATGTTAAAAATGACCAGGATTTAATTTATTTTATATTATTTATTTTCTATATAAATTAGACGCATTTTAGTCGATACGGATCTAATATTAAAGGTACGTGAACTACAATTTTTGGCGTTATAGAAAACACGCGCGTGCGATTACTTATGCGGCGTAAATGGAAACGAACTTTATTGTCGACCATACAATATATGTAATGATAATTTCTAATTATATTTACAGAAGGCATACATAAAAAATATGTAATACTTCTTACATATAAGATTTTACATATAACGTACATAAATCTAATCATATAAATATGACAACACATAAATTTCATGGGCAAAATGTAATTATCTATACATATATATTATATAAATTTTATTGAGTTTTTGGTTTTCGCGGCTGCTGTATGAATTGCTGGTTTCTCGAGTGTTGATCCGCGTGGCACTTCTGGTCTTCAAAAGACCGTTTGTTATACGACGTTTCCGCAAAGTCTCATTTGCCATTATCACGTTAGTAACTGTCTGCTGCTGCTTCGAGTTACTCGAACTGAACTGAATGAATATGAATTTCTGTATACAGAATATCCGTAAGTTTCTATACTTTTGTGTAAAATATACGTAATCCATTTCATACAGTTTACATAACTTTATTAAAGAACACTTACATACTTGATATATAAAAAAGCATACAATGTAGGTGTATTTACTTTAAATCTTATAATATAAATGTATATTTTATATGTGTATTTGCTGGGTAGATATATGTATATTCATAAATGTAGTGATGATGTTTTTGAACAAAATATATCGATTAATTCGCTGTTTTGAGAATTTTCCAAAAATGAAGTACTTAATACAAAATTTTCTTCTAGAAGAAGTAACCAAGATTCGTCTTACTAAAATCCTGGATTTTGTTAAAGATACAGGGATTCTTGAAGGTTGGACAATAGCGGGGAGCGTAATAGACCAAAAGGTTGGAGTACAGGAACCAATTACGTTACCCATTACGTTGAGGCTGAATGGATATCGAGCAGGGCCGTAGCCAAGTAGAACTGTACCCCACCTACAGCACGGTCTGGCTCCATCTGGACAATATGGTTTAATGGTTAATATAAATTTAGCAAAAAATCAACATCTTCAAAAGCATTTTGCTATCTATCCAAACAAAATTGCAGAATTGCACACAGACAGACAGAGGCAGGACTAGGACGAGGAGCCTCTAAGACTATCCTTTGAAAAATAAAGAACACAAAAAGTTAATTTGCAGAGAGTACCCTGTAAACTTGAAAAATCGAAAATTACAATTATTATTTTGAATAAAAATTTATACTTTTTTTTTAAGCCCCACTTAGAAAAACTGTTCGCCACCTCTGCTACTTCATCCTGGATACGGGCCTGATTTCGAAGAAGCAAAAGTGCCAACAACAAGATTCTGGCTTCTACCACCTCAAATGTAAAATAGAAGTAGAAATTTTATTATAATGCTAAACTTTTGGAAACAACGCACCCTAGAAGGCCACTTAGAGACAGAAGTTGAAAAATACATACAGCGAGTAAGTGTGTATATATTTTTTAATGTTCATATAATACATAATATATTGTACAAATTTTTAAGATGGATTGAGGATGGATTAAGTTAGACCATAACCAAGTCATCAGTGCTATAATACAGTGAGTGCAAAGATTCGTATATCATCAGTCACTTTAAAATTACTTTTGTCACAAGACGTCATCATGGTGGAAAAATTTGCATTCATTATCAGATCTGTGAAATGTGCACTTTGAATACACCAGCGAATTACTTACAGAAAGAAGTACTGTAATTTCCATCGTCCATTATGGTTGTAGAGGGGGAAAAATGCCTAAAGTTACCCCCACGGGACTGGGAGTCCAACTCAAGCGCCCGGTGTCGTAGTTTTCTAATGCGAAATAGGAAGTTCACTATAATGGTAAGGTTTAGGTCATTTTCATGAACTTGAACCTGTACAAATCAAAACTATATAGTGAAATTCAACATCAGACCTGACTGAGTGAACTTTGAAAAGAGAAACTGGTTTGGCGGAACCGGGGATCGAATTGCTCTCTAACTTTGCCTCTTCGAATACAAGATAAAGGTGTATATAATAGCAAAATTTTCGAAAAACACGTTACGCCCATTCACAAGGAGAAGATCATCTATAGCATGTAAGGTGTTTTTTTTTGGTTTCAAATTTAATGTCTATACTATAATGTCTTTAAGGAATCTTGAAGATAGAAATCATTTGAAAAAAAAAAATAGACAGCATCCAGCAGATGACAGAGCTTTGGAACGCAAAAGTGCGCAGCATCGACGATTTCAATGTTACTTTTGTCACCAGAGCAGAAAAACGTAAAAAAGAGCGGACTATTCAAAAATTTGCATTTTTTTCAGTTTTTCCCTTTTTTTATTTGGAAATAAGTAAATCCATGAAATTCTGTAATTCTCTCCTGAAGTACACTTTCCTCTGTTATAGTGATATTCAACGTCGGACCTGATTGAGCGCGCTCCGAGGAAGAGAGACGCCAGAGTATGCCGTGACCGGGAATCGAACCAAGGCCATCGGCGTCGTAGTCGTAGACACATCCACAAGCAGAAGATTAGCTACAGCAGGTAGTTTTTATTTTTAGTTTTAGGTACATATTGTCTCTGTTAGTGAGAAAAATTGTGTATTTTCGAAATGCAGGACTGAGTGAATGATTTGTTTTGTATTTTAAAAACTGAAGGGAGGGAGGTGGCCAGTTATAATTTTGGCAAAAGCATACCAAACCAAACGAAGTTGGAGAGGGTCAAATTTGCGTAGTAGAACGAATTATATTCTTCCATACACTATAATGACAGTGTGTGACCTAGTAAGGGATGATATTTCGATTATTTTTTAAACAAATTACATTAAAAGTAGGATTGGGGCCAAAGTATCCAATTTGCATAACACCCCTGCGTTTTATGATGCAATTGATTGGCTCCACCGTTATGCACTTGGTATATAAATAAAAATTGGAAGCAATACCAGAAGTTTCCTACAAGACTTTAAGGACGGTATTGCAGTTAACCTAAATTGGAGAGTTTTACATTATTGTATCGCAATTGAAAAATGAGCCTTTTTGTTCAATCTTTTTAAAATCACTGATACGGCAACAACAGTGTCTCGATCAACAATGGAAGGACCATGGAAGACAGTAGATATCCTCAAAAACATTGATGCTGTGCACCAAAGTATCAAGCAAGTTCTACATACATGTCGCATACCGTGAGATCGAGGTATCTTTAGGCATTTCAAAGACTTCAACCCAAAAGATTCTCTTAATTAAAGAGCAAAAGGCGGTCCTTGTTAATTGATGCCGAAAAATTTCCAAAACAGATGCTTAAAAATGTTTATACCATGGTAAGTGGTGACGAAAAAGTAATTGCTGAACTTCGAAGAACAAATCCAAAATCAAAAATTACCCTACATCGCACAGTGCTCGAAAGACAATTGATAAGCAAGCCTTCGTGATATTAAATCATCCTCCGTACAGTACCGACCTAAGTCCTAATAATTTGCATACTTCTCTAAAGTGGAAGAACTCGAACTGTTGTGGTCGAAGTTTTCAAAATTACCACTTTGACTTCCAACTTCAAACTGGAATAGCTGTCTTGGTACTAAAGTGCCGTAATGAAATTAAGGCGTAATTGTTTTTCAAAAGGGAAGGCCAAGAAGCAGCAATCCCTCGAGTAACAACTCCTGGAACAGCAGGATAACTTCAATCACTCAGCAGTACATCCAGAGCAGCACCTCGACCAGAACCACCTGGAGCAACAGAATCTCTTGCATCAAAAGATCATTTAACAGCACCTCTTACACCAGCACAGCAGCACCTGCACAAGCAACAATGCGGCCAGCAACTCTGTAACGGCACCTCTGACATTAGGACATCAAAGAGTAGCGCATCGGACAGCAGTACGTTTTACATCAGGAGCATATTGACCAACATCTTCTGGAATACCAGTACCTGTTATATCAAGACACCATACTGGAGCACTTCGACTAGCAGCACTCGTTACATCAGGACACCTGTCTTGGAGGAAGACAGCATCTCGATCAACAACTTCTACAAGAGCAGCACCTTGTGCATCGAAACATCATACAGCAGCTCTTCGAACAGCATCACCTCTCACATCACGGCAACACTCCGAAGATCACCTCGATCAACAGCTCCTGAAACAGCGACATCTATGACATCAGTTCATTGTACCAAGAGCGTCACCTAAACCAGCATCACTTTGGACGACAACATCTCGATCGCCAGTTTTTTGGTCTGTACTTTCTATTCTTTCTTTCGTCTAATAAATTCGGATGTTGCAAAAAGGTTGGATTCCATTATGCTATTTTTTAATTTATCGACTAAAAGGAATATTTTGACTTACCTACATAAATTGTTTAATGATGCCGTAACTTTTAAAACATTTGGAAGACACTCTTCCCATACTAATAGCAAATGCAACCAGCCTTTTCATTTCATCCGCATTACTTGGTCTTGGTTAATTTCTCGTATTTATCAATTAAAAGGTGTATCCAGATTCTGACTAATGATTTTTTTTTGTAAATTCGCCCTTAAATCACTTTGGCAACCATGTTGTTTCAATTTCCTATTTATTTGTACCGCTTTTACAATTTTCCACAAAATGACTTGGATGCTCCTCTTCCTCCTGTTATCCCATAAAGCGATTTTTTTTATTGCTCCCTTGTTATCCTCCCAGCCACCCTGACAGCATGTAATAAACACATGAGAATAAACCGTGTCGAGTGGTTTCGCAGTAACTTCTCGTTCTCCCCATTGCATTAATTTGTCGACTTCCAAACGTCTGGGAATTTGCATGACCGTGTAGTGCCTATTTTGGGTGTGGAAATGTTTGCTCTAGTGGTTATCTGCACATGCTGCATTCATACCTATATCCCCATTACTTTTATAACACACTGTGTCCTACTATATTACTATGACCATCTGTCGCTAGTCACCAGATAACTATTCTTAAACTATTTTAATTTAACCTTTTGAAGCCTAGTCTATGACTATTCAACTTTGACCTTTCAACACGCTAACCTGCATGGTTACAATTTTACTTTACTACATAGGTATGTATGTTTTTGCATTACATACCCTTAATTTCTTTATACCTAATTCTTACGCCACTACGAGCACCTCTTGAACCAAGATATGATAGAGCAGCGCCTCGATCAATTACTTCTGGAACTGCATCCTACCTCGTTCATAAGGACACCGTACAGTATCATCTTCAGCACGAACAAGTCCTGTATGGATAAGGACATCATACAACAGAACATAGTCCAGCAGCACGTCGACCAACAACTCCTGGAACAGCGCATATCTTTCATCAGGGCAAGAAACAGCAGCACTTCGACCAATAATTCCTGGAATTCTTCTTAAAAACTACTGGAACAACCGCACCTCGATTAACAACCCCTCGATCTACGGAAAATTTTACAACTGGACAATGGACATCGTAATCAGAAGTGCTTCAACCGACAACCCCTGGATCAGGATCACATGTTGAGTAGCCCTTCAACCTCTTACATCAGGATACTTTCAAGAGCAAAACCTCAACAAACAACTTCTAGGACAGCGATACTTCCTATATCAGGAAAATCAACAACACCTGCACCAGCGGTACGTAATTCCAGAGTTGTGGACAGACGTACATTTTCAGGTCATGGTAAGTTTCTATTTCTATTTCCTTTTTATTTTTGTACTAAGATAACGTTGCACGTATACCTTTATTAAATGCAAAAGTTTCGACAAGTAAACTGGATATCTAATTGGTTTCTTTCGTTTTCACAGGAGGCTGTCACTTATATGAATGTTGGAGTAACTACTTAAGGGTGTGAGCGTTAGAATCAGAAGAAACCAAAAATGATTTATAGCAACATGTCAATAAAGTAACATTTTTTAATCAATCAATGATGAAAGCATAATTATATATTCATATTGTAGTAGTAGTAATTACACACACTGATTAAAATTCATGTTGATGTGCTGTGGTTTAGTGTTTTTTTTTAAATTGAAGGTCTGACTGAGCGAGATTCATCTTCCACCAATTCCCTCTCATCCATCAATGATTAGTACCAGGCGAGTGTCTGGACATTACACTAGGGGGTCTCACAAGGTTCCATACTTAAACCTTTACTATTTCCCATTATACGTGAGATCCGTATAGTATTTTCACACTTTATGCGGACCCACCCGACGAAAGTTATAGGGAATGTATATACCTACACAAGTGAAGCATTAAATTGAACATAAAACTTGATTGGTAATTGAAAGTTGAAGCTACAACGAACATGCGTGACATTTCTGTACAACCGTAGCACTAACATGCAACTTTACTTGAAATTTAAGCTCACAAACAACAAACAACGATGGCTTCTTGGATAGTCGAAGCACAAACGGTGAATATAAAGTTCCATTCAATATTACAAAGGGGTGGAGGGGGCTTGCTAGTCTCATCACATCAAAAACTCACAAAAACTCGCATTTTTTGTTGTGCTCATATTGAACAAACCTCTAATTTTTAAATAGATGGCTGTGTCACTATTTTAAGGAATTGTCAATTTCATTTCCAGTAATTTGACGTAATTATTTGCAAATTTAAAGAAGATATAACAACAAATTCTTTTTTTGGTTAAAATATCAAAACAATCAAATGAAGTAGCACCACAAGGGGAACAACAAACATTCTCTACATCTGTTTTGGAGGTTTTTCTTTCGGTTCTTCTAAGTGTAAAACACCTAATCAGCCCTTCGCGCTTGTCAGCCATTTAGATAACCAGTTGGATAGGGTAGTACTACAATAATGTTGTAGGTACGTTGCAATACGTATTCAGACTTCATTCCAAGGAATAGGTAGGATCACTGGACCAGTATAATTGTGATCAGATTTCAAGAAGACATGCGCTACTGGTAAGCGGCTGGTGGAACCTTCAGCATAGAAGCAGAAGTAATAGTATCACAGATGATAAAAAAGCGAGATCAATGGAAAAATTAGGAAATTCTTTGAAAAGATTGTGAAATGAATAAGGAACGCAATGAGGAAGAAAAAATTCACCAGACAAATGCAATACGTGATCTCCGATCCTTAAATATACGTTTTCTGGAGGGGCCCAACCCTCCTCATCAATCCTTACTCAAATAAAATCAAATCAAATAGGTTGATTGTATTTTTTTACATAATAATCAAATAAATACATGATTCTATTCCCCATCGTAAAACTACTCCCGCCTGTCCTTGCCCCTATTTTCCACCTTTTCCCTCCTTTCTAGCACTTCCTTCATCCATCCCAACCCTTCCCCCTTCGATCCTAGTATCTCCTTTCTTACCCTTCTCTCTTCTCTCATCTCCTCGCATTCCCTTAACATATGTGCCATGTTCTCCCTCCCCTCCCTACACATTCTGCAAACTCTCCCCTCCTCCTCCCGCCAATATCTATTCTCTCTCTCCTCGTTTCCACACCTAAACCTCGCTACAATTCTTTTCTCCTTCAGACCCATCTCCCCTGTCAGGTACTTGGCCCTCTGCCATGATCTCTCCATATCCCTCATTATACCTCCCTCCGGCTATCTTCTCTCTCCTTTCCTGCCCTTGCACATCCTTATCCCTCATGGCCACCTCCTCCACCATCTCTCTTCCTTCCTCCCTCCTTCTTTCTACGTCCTCCCTCGCATACCCCACCCTCTCGTAATATAGTCTCCTGTCCTCTTGCCCATACTTTATCCGCTTCCCCCTCATCTCCTTCATACATTCATTCACCATTATTATTTCTGCCTTCTTCCTGATCTCCTCCTCGTACTTCACTGCCCTCCTTCCCGCCTGCACTCTCAATTTTTCCACTTTCGCCTCTTCCCCCACAATTTACCCCGGTGTCTCCCTGTCCAAACCCAGCGTCCATCTCCAATACTTCTCTTGCACCTTTTCCAAACTCTCCCATTCCTTCCACCCCCATATCTCCGGCCCGTATCCCATCACGCTCCTCACCAACTTATCAAATAACCATCTCCTCTTTTCCATGTCCTTCCTGAACACTCTTTCCCCTATCCCCCATACACTCCCCACTACCCTATTTCCTCTCTTGGCGAGTTCCCTTATGTGTCCCACGTCCTTATTATCATATGTAACTACATATCCCAAATACTTCCACTCCTTTACTCTTTCTATCTCCTCCTCCCCCCACCTCATCAATCCTTACTCACTCATCCCACAATTTATATTAGGGAAAAACTACCACAATATCTTCTTTGATGACGAAGTGGCATCCCAAGCTGACATATTCATCTTCACGGATGGATCTAAAACAATGGAAGGAACTGAACAATATCGCCCAACCACTAAGCAAATTTCCTACTGTATTCCATTCAGTGCTACCCTGTACTTGTTCATTGCAATATTACCCCCAGGTGGGTTTCCGAATGTCACCACTCACTAAAGCAAGTACCAAGCAGCAACACCCTCGAGCTCGTATGGGTTAAAGCGCATGCTGGAACGAAAGGCAATAAGAAGGTCGATGAGTTAGCTCGACAAGCCTCAAAACAGGTGTTTTATGGTCCAGGACAGGCTCTTCCACTTACAGTATCAACTGTAAGACACCCAAAGTCCGGCACAAAGCTAGGTGGAACTTTTAATGTTAGACTGTCGTCTCCTAGTCTGGAATCATTTTATACAGGGCTATCAAGATAGCACCTCCCTCTACTTGTGGGTATACTTTTTGGGTGTTGTATACTAAATACAAGCACGCACACCACATGTCATGGTCTTGTCATCTTGCAGAGGATGTTACATAGACGACGAGACGGCACACCACATATTCTGTGAGTGCCCCCCACTTGTCTAACTGAGACGATCCATGTTGGGGATATCCTGAACAGACATGGCTTCCATCATCCTCGGGTTCATCTCACGTGTGGGATGGCTTGAGTGACGTTGTGGGGTCAGACGGCTCTAGTCAGGGAGGTAGTACAAAGGCCCTGAATGTGAGGCCTACGTACACGTACACGTGGACTATGCCCACTCTCCTATCGTAATGCCGAACCCGCATCATTAGAAAATTATTTATTGTCGTATTTCTTCCAAAACTAACTTTTTGTACTTTTTTATTTCCTTTTTTCCAAAAATTATGTGTCCGATGGTTCCGTGACGATTGTGTGTTATAAATTATTAACAAATCTTGAATTGTTGTATCTGAACCTACTACCATTTAACGGAATTGGAACCATCTTCGCTTTAGGTAAGGGAATTAACGCTTTTCTTACATTTTCCCATCAAATTGTGGCCCGGCCACTTTTCGTAACTTGACCATTGGATTTTCGTCACCTTTTTTTCATCTGCTTCGTTTAACATCCTGATGTAAACTCATGATTCCGACCTAAAAAAAAATACAGTTAGGCCCACACCAGAGGTTACCATAAAAGTTATCATTGGCACTTGGTCAGATTTTCGACAAAGGTCACTCTTTGGCACGAAATAGTATTTTGCCTGAGTAGTACTGTCAGTACTTTTCTGGATAGTCCAGATTACCAGTGAACGGGTTTACCAAAGATGGTTACATGCCATCGGGCATTAACCTAGCGAAAATATAGGCGGAAAAAAAACGTCAAAATTAGTTAATATGGTGTTTAGATGCGGTTAATTTATACCAAAACAAGTTAAAAATTGATAAAAATTCAACATTGTAGACGTACTGTAACGTTCAAAAGATAACTAATAATCGTAAGCAAAGAAAGAAAAGTGGAGAGGGTTTGGAGACATTAGTTTTATGTTAAAAATATCCAACAAAAGATTCAGTTTCACTTTCGAACGATAAGGGAAAGATAACTCGTGAGAATAGCACAATGTCCATAAAATTTTATCTTTTAACAGCGTAAACGTAATTACAGTATAAATACGTCGTGTTGATTAACTATGTTTCATAAAAATAATACTAGGATTAGAAGTGTGCTAAGGATAAAACGTGGTTAAACCGTTGATAATTGGGCCTTTTTGAAAGACAGTCTTACTAGGTGAGTCCTAGTTTTATGATTAACTGGTCCAAGTTAGACTGCCACTTCACTGATTTTAACGATCTCAAGCACCACTTAAGTACCTAATATTAATAGTGATACTAACCTTTTATTTAAATTAACGAGCACTTACTTTGAGTGACAAGATACCCACTAACCTCAAATTGTTATAGGTTTCAGATGATAACACTGGAGTGTAGTAGTTGGCCTAATTTTTTCTAGGTATGGACGTTAGTGAGGACAAGCACATAACCATCGTGAGTATGGATATTGATGTAAGACGACCTACCTCCAGTGTAATGAGACAGGTAAGTTACTTAAGGTATTATTTCCCAAGTGACGTGACCTTTTTTAGGTTATAGTCTCACTGGTAAGCAGTGCGCTTTCCATTGTCTGTGGAAGTTCTTTGTCCTATTCGGGAATAGTGGTACCGCAAATTTTAGATAGAGAAAATGGCACAAGTTTTAACGTAACATCAAAAGAGTTATTGTGGATAAGTGAGTGTGTAAGTTACTAGGTTACTCTTTGGTACGAACGTCCATTTTTAGGCAGTTCGACGTCGCTGGCGATACCTATTGGTGTTGCCTTAGCGGGATTTACAATGGATGCATGGGGAAGGTTGGCCACTTTAAAATTATCTGTGATTCCTAATGTGATTGGTTGGACTCTGATAGCAGCAGCGCAGAATGGTTTAATGGTTATATTTGGTAGAATGTTTACTGGAATTTCTTATGGTAGTTTTGATGTAACGCTACTACTTCACGTACCTAATTTTCTATCTGTAGGACTCTCTTCTGGACCCGCCTTTGTATACATTTCGGAGGTGAGCGATTCCAAAATTCGTGGTGCTCTTCTTTGCATTCCAGGAATATTTTTTAGTATTGGTAAGTTTACATTTACATTATCACACAACTATCTGCTTCTTTGCTGCTTGTCACTATAAATATTTCTCTGGATTCTCTTTCAAAAACTGAGTAGTCTCAAGATAGTCTTGGAGCATGGCTGCTTTTATTTTTCATTACCATCGCACACTCAAGAGGTACGATTCTATAACAAACGGTTTTGGTTATCCTCACAGTTAAAATGCTAAAGAAATTTCGTGGAAGATAACCCAGTAAACACATTTATATATAATATACATACAAATTATGTAAAACTGGAAGAAAAATAAGAGATATTTAATGTCAGGATGTCAGCAATGTTCAAAATGATATATATGTATATTAGATGTAAATTCTTCTATCTCTGTAGTAGATGAATTTATATACGTTTTATGTATATGTATTTACATAAAAAATGCAGATGAAAAATTACATCAATATTACATATTGATATTTACTTAAATAAGATATAATTATAGACAAAACATATATTTTATGTAAAAAGGATTATTTATTTTTCATATTTTGTTTACAGTCAAACTAAATTAATAAAAAAAACTACATTTATTGAACAACTTGGTTTGGGTTGATTGGTTTTGGTTTAATTCTCAGTTTTGCTAAGCGAAACCATTCACTGCAAATCACTTCAAACAGCTTTTCCGTAATAGTGTATGTGCCTTGCATAACATCTGTAAACAAGTATAGGTATTAGTTGAATCTCACCATTTTAAAACTATCAATGTTACCTTTAACAGCAGTAATTGACGCCAACTTGCATATACGAAAATTTCCCCTTTGGCCCACCCATGAACATTTTGTAGCTATATCGTTTGTGAAAAGGGTCTTTAAACATCTGTGAATGTTGTTTTTTACCTCTTTTTTTAAAGTTACACACTTTTTCACACACATCTCCACGGCTTTGCTATTCCATGTATTATTGTGTTCAATGGGAAAGATGAAGTTAATGGCGTCGTTTAGACGCGCGTGTAAAGATGTTACACCAAAACGGACATAAATATTCAACCATAAAGTGTATGTAAAGATAACCTCTAATTACTTACAGACGGTATACATAAAAAATACGTAATACTTCTTACATATAAGATTTTACAAATATCGTACATAAATTTAATTATGTAAATATAATAGCGCATGAATTTCATAACTAATATGTAATAATCTGAATGTATATATTATATGAATTTCTCTATATAGAATATACGTAAGTTTCCATACTATTATGTAAAATATACGTAATATGTGTGACATACGGTTTATATAACTTTATTAAAGAGTACTTACATGCTTCATATATAAAAAGCATATTATGTAGGGGTATTTACCTCAATTTTATATATGTTGTATGTATATTTTATATGTGTGTTTGCTGGGAAGCTACCATCTCGACAATCTCTGCTGACCATCGACTTTGACTCTGTAAGCCTGTCCTGTTGTAGACGATAGATGTTGCCTTTTTCAAAATTTTTGGTCGCAGGTACCTCACACCTATCTTCCCCGCCGTTTTTGCAAACGGTTTGTTGCCATTCCCAAGGCTTTCGTTATTTTTAAAGTTCAGTATAATTTTCTCGTCGTATGTTGTCATTCTTCTTCTTCTGGATTTTGCTTCAGTATTCTGCTCTGCCATACAAAAATAAAATTTTTTTATAATAGGCAAAATGCTTAGAATCCGATCTTCTCCGCCTGTAATCTGCATCTTCTAATCTAGATTCTGTTTATTATCATTACTCAATAATATTCATAACAACCTTTTTGGTGTTTTCTGTGTAAGTACTTCTCTTGGTATCTAGTTAATATTCTAATCGATACGTTTGCTTTCTGGTTCGGTTTCTGCGCTTTGTTATACTGCCTAACTCGTCATAAAGGTGCTTGTTCATTTCTTTGTCTTCTCACCATGGTATGTACATTATTGATGAACGTAATTGAGCATCTAAATCTCAATTTCTTAAGTGGCTTCAATTTCGTCCACTGCTGTTCAAAAGAAGAATTTCTATGCCGTTTTTGCTAAAAACTTCCTTTTCCTACTTCTTTTCGAAGACGCAATTTTTATTATTCCAACGCCATAATTACCCAGCAAACACACATATAAAATATACATACAACATAAATAAATTGAAGTAAATGCCTTTACATATGCTTTTTTATATATCAAGTATGTAAGTATTCTTTAATAAAGTTATATAAACCGTATGTCACACAATTACGTATATTTTACATAATAGTACAGAAACTTACGGATATTCTGTATACAGAAATTCATATAATATATACATACAGATAATTACATATCACTCATGAAATTCATGTGCTGTCATATTTACATGATTAGATTTATGTACGTTATATGTAAAATATTATACTTATGTAATATTACTTATTTTTTATGTATGGCTTCTTTAAATATAATTAGAAATTATCATTACATTACATAATATATTGTATGTTTATGTAAATATTACATAAAATATACATAAAACGTATATAAATTCATGTAGAAGAATTTACATATAATAGACATGTATATTATTTTGAAAATTGCTGACATCCTGACATTAAAATCATATTTTTCTTCAAGTTTTATATAAATATAAAAAGCTCTTACATAATTTATATGTATTTTATATATAAATGTGTTTGCTGGGTTACAGTTTACTCATGCTTTCGGCATCCTCTTCCTCCTCTACCCTTGTCCCTATTAATTGCAGTTCTTTTAATTGTTGATATGTGTTATCATTCGATCCTACGTTGCGATATGAACCATTAATTCATTTTGTAGTGAAAGTTTTGATCGAACGGTTGTGGTTTCAACATGACGGAGTGCCACCACATGACAATATTTCCTTATTATCCAAGTGATTTTACAACCCACACAGGAAAAATATTATAGTTTGAACGATACAATTTTGCAATTGGTAAATCGGAAACGCAAAACCATAAGATAAGGGCGCGTTTCCGTCGAAACTGTATAGAGCCCATTTGGCAGATTGTTTGTTTGTTATTTTACGTTGTTTCTTAGCGAATTTTCAAGCCCCTCTACACTCATCCACTGCTTTGGGTATTAGCAAAGATAATATAATTAGTCTTTGGTATTAGCACTACCCTTACTAGAATTTTGCCTGACTAAAGGAATTTCACCCTCATCCAGGGATCTTTATCGTCTCGAACATCGCAGCGACACGGGACCTACGAATTTACTTCCTACTCGAGAAGATGGTGTGTTTCAGTTTATTCCCGCTTTAGATAAACGGCTACTATTGAAGATTGTGAGCTTTACTACTTCTGTTCTGAGGTAGAATAGCGCCCCCTCGTATTGAGTATTGTCCAAGCTGGGTTTGAAAAATTCAATGATTGCCGTGCACCTGTATTGATATTACCTTTTCTCGGGGTAAATATCAAGGGACAGGACTCTTTTTTCTATTATTGCTCAATTACTGAATTGGAACACAAACGTACCACACAGTAATATAGATTGAAATATTATAATACTAGGGTAGCAATTTGGTGAGAACGAAATTAGGGGGGCAATGGGTGTGATGAAGGGGTACTTGGGGAAAAAAGACTTAGGGGTAAACGGGGCCAAGACGAAGATAATGGTATTCCAGAAGAGTAGAGGGAGGGGAAGGAAGTTAAAGTGGTGGTGGGGGGAGGAGGAGCTAGAAAGTGTAAAGGAGTGGAAGTATTTGGGATATGTAGTCAGATATGATAATAAGGACGAGGGACACATAAGGGAACTGGCCAAGAGAGGAAATAGGGTATGGGGAGTGTGTGGGGGATAAGGGAAAAGTGTTCGGGAAGGACATGGAGGGCAGTGAAGTACGAGGAGGAGGTCAGGAAGAAGGCAGAAATAATAATGGTGAATGAATGTATGAAGGAGATGAGGGGGAAGTGGATAAAGTATGGGCAAGAGCACAGGAGACTATATTACGAGAGGGTGGGGTATGCGAGGGAGGAGGTGGAAAGAAAGAGAGATGGTAGAGGAGGCGGTCATGAGAGATAAGGATGCGCAAGGGCAGGAAAGGAGAGAGAAGATAGCCGGAGGGAGGTATAATGAGGGATATTGAGAGATCATGGCAGAGGGCAAGGCCAAGTACCTGACAGGGGAGATGGGTCTGAAGGAAAAAAGAATTGTAGCGAGGTTTAGGTGTGGAAACGAGGAGAGGGAGAATAGGTATTGGCGGGAGGAAGAGGAGGAGAGAGTTTGCAGAATGTGTAGGGAGGGGAGGGAGAGTATGGCACATATGTTAAGGGAATGCGAGGAGATGAGAGAAGGGTAAGAAAGTAGATACTAGGAGCGAAGGGGGAAGGGTTGGGATGGATGAAGGAAGTGCTAGAAAGGAGGGAAAAGGTGGAAAGTAGAGGGAAGGACAGGCGGGAGTAGTTTTACGATGGGGAATAGAATCATGTATTTATTTGATTTATATGTAAAAAAAATACAATAAACCTATTTGATTTGGGTAGCAATTTGGTTGTAGCCTTACGAGTAGCACAAGGAACCGATGTTTATGGGTATTATTTTTTCAGGTATCCTCCTAACCTACTTTAAAGGATGGTTACTCCACTGGCGTTGGGTATCTTGGATATTTTTGATATACTCAGTGATCTCTGTAATAATCACTTTATTCCTTCCCGAAAGTCCATCATGGCTTATCTCCAAAGGTCGTAATATTGAAGCGAAGAAATCGTTACAATGGTTCCGTACAGTAAAGGATTTAGGCACGAAGAAATCAGAGGTAACGTACCTTTACTCTTCCTCATTACACTGCAATGAAACCGAAAAGTTTTAGGATGATGAGCTGAATGAATTAGTTGAGCAGCATGTCCAAAATGTACGCCATTCCACTAAGACAGATCTACGAGTGTTCCTTAAACCGACATGTTACAAACCTTTTATGATTATTTCGGTATTATTTGCTTTTCAACAATTTAGTGGACTATACGTAATTACCCTCAACAGCGTCATCTTCTTTAAGGTAACTTTTTTTAAACCCTCTCAATTTTATTTTTTATTATTTAGGATATAAGAGCTGCTATAGATCCGTACCAAGCATCCGTTTACATGGGTGTTCTAAGATTGGTTGTGTGTCTGTTCGGTATGTGGGTGACGAATAAGGTTGGTAGACGAAGCCTCATGATGGTAAGCGCTGGAGGAATGGCATGCTGTATGATCGTCTCGGGTCTCTTCACACAATGGATATACGAAGGGACAACAACTCAAACTTGGGTTCCAATATTCACCACCTTCATATATTTTATATTTTCATCAATCGGTTTGCAAATTTTACCATTTGCGATTGCATCCGAGATCTTTCCACAATCTGTTCGTGGAGTAATGCAAGGTTTAGCTTTAACGATTTGCTATTTATTAATGTTTGCTTCTTTGCATTCTTACGGCATGTTGAAGGAGGCTTTCGGTGGTGCACCGGGATTGCAATACTTTTTTGCTACAATGTCCCTCATTGCTGTTGTATTTATCTTCCTGTTTGTACCGGAAACATTTCGAAAAACATTAAGTGAGATTGAGGCGTACTTTTGGCATAAAGTGTTTTATATTAAGTAGATAATAGTAGAATAAAATGTTAGTTACAATGAAACCAAAAGGTACAAATTGTCTTCATTCAAGTTTTATTTTGTAAAATTATTTCCACATCCTATTAGAAGAACAAGTGCAAATATAACCAAGCAAACTAGAGCGATAAAAGTACAGGAAACAGTCAAAAACCATGCAGGAAGACGAGAAGATAGTAATACCCAAAATCTGCAAGGCAACATAAGTCTTCGACAGAAATGAAAGAGGTTATGGTTGAAGAATTCCTTAACTGGGTGCCGTGGATTCACAGGTTACAATCTAAACGGTGGATATCCAAGAAACTTCAGGAATGGCACAGCTTGAAAGCCAATTGGAGACGCACAGAGCGGCTTTTGCAAGGAAGAAAGCACACAATACAAGATATTTAGTTAGGGACCCAAATAAGACAGTAACAAGGATGGAAAGGGATGTCTACAAAGTATGGATTAGAAGAAAGCAAAAGCACAGACCGTAATTGGAGGGAAAACTAGGAAGGACATAAGAAACATAAATATGACAATTTGGCATATATACGAAGAAGTCGTATGTACGAAAGTGAATAAAGAGCTAATGGTGAAGCAAGCGAATGAAATGAAGGAAGGCGCAAAATGAAGAAAGGGTAGATTAAGAGATAAAAGAGTAAGAGGAGTAAAGTGAAAACAAGGAGAAGATTTACACAATATACAGGGTGTCCCGCAAGGTAAGGTACAAAATTTCATGACGTGTTCCTCGGGTCTAACGGCCGCGGGCAGGGGAGCCATCGCTCCCACTCATACTGTTTCGGGCTTCCTCCACCATTACGTTTTCCGTGGCAGGCTGTGGTATTATTTATTGTGACAGTTGGACAGTTGAGCTGTGTCAGTTTGATTGAACTCCGCATTTCATCATATGATTAATTTCAAATCTACTATCATGTTTGTTTTTACAAACGAAGAATACGCAGACATGCTGTTAGTCTATGGATACTGTAACTGCAGTGGAGGGAATACCGCCGCCGGTATCCGAATCGAAGAATACCTGATTCGGGAGAGCTTTGAAACATATATCGATAAGGAAGCATTTGCGGATCATGTTCATATAGACATTTTCGACTCGAATTTACTTGAAATTTTGTACCTAACCTCGCGGGACACCCTGTATATATAAAACTCCACTTCAAACTTAAACTTAGATCGAATTGTGGGAAAGTCCCAAGATTAACTAACTAGATAATTTTTCATTAACTAAGTTGCTTGGTTGTGGCAAATTAAGTGTGAATTTACACATTCTTCGCCGAATGTTGCGGAATGATTCTGGTGTCCAACAGTCATTCGTTGTATTGGAAAATCTGTGTTTGCTCTCGTTTTGACTATTCTCGGAAAGTTCCAGTCACCAGAAACAGCTATTCTGTTCTGCCGTGCCTCTTCTCCAAGGAAAAGGTAGTTCAGTAAATTCGTTATGTATTTTTTCTTGACTATAGAGTAGGTATACTCTGTATGTTTCCTTAGTTTGTTACAATATTTACAATTTTAACGAAAGATTTCTTACTACCTTTACTAAATTAAAAAAAAAATAAAAAGATATTTCCACTTCCCCAATTACACTTTTAGATCCACCCCCTTTCTCCTCCCTAAATATTACTATAATAAGCAATATTATTTCAATATTGGGAAAAATATTTATACAATATTGGTCCATCATTGTTTTGTGATGGGTCACAAAATAGTAAGAAAGCGGGTGATTTGGGCCATCCCAGAACCCTAACTGTTTCGAGGGACTATTTCCCAGTGTCCGGTGGCTCTTTCCCCAGGAAACCCCATTCACTTCGAAAAAACCTTTTGCTTCAAGTAGAACTGGAACCTTGGAATTTTGGAATTTAAAGTTGAACACTAGAAAATATGTAGGAGGGCCTGCATAATTTTGATTATTTTGATATTTCTAAATCGGCAAAAATTATCATCCGGATTCGGATTTTGAGAAAGAATCATAACGTTATTATTTGTGAATATTTTTTTCATGTTTTCTAAATATCCAGTAATATTGAAAACACAATATTGTTATGTTATTGATAAATAAATATTGTTTTTATATGGTATAGGTAGTAATAGTTACTAAATATTGTAAATATGTGTGTTATATTGCTTAAATATCGATTTTCAATATTTGGAAATATTGTACACGCAATATTGGTAGATTATTGTGTGTACAATATTTGAATTTACATTAAATAGCAATATTTACTAAATATTGCAAATATGAAGTTCGACAATATTGCCCCAATCTCCCTATATTGAGCCAATATTCCGCCAAGCTGATGCCAATAAACGGTGGTACATTGGCTTCTTTCTCCTACCTCCCCCAACAATTTTTCTCCATCCCTTGTCCTACTTCCTCTCTTTTGCCATAACTTCACATTTCTTGAGAATCTGTTCCATGTTCTCCCAATCCATTACCACTCAGCTTGTATTTTCTCCTCTCGCCCTCCCACCAGTACTTGACAATCTGGTTCTCCACCCGTCATAATCTCCTCGTACGTTATCTCATTCTTTCTTTATTACATCTGTGTGTCTTTGTCTCTTCTTACAATCTCCTCCCCTATGTTTCCACCCCATCATTTTGTCTTCTCTTTTGAATCTCCTCCCTTGCATATCTTACTCTTTCACAACTTGGAAGTATCCCCCGCTATAACCATTCCTTCCTCGTATTTTATCGTCAAATTTCCAGTGTGTTCCTTTCCAAAACTTTTGATTCCCTCCACCCCCATATTTCCAGCCCGTATATCATCACACTTTTCACTAACTTATCAAAAAGCCAACTCTTCCTCTCACATCCTTCTCAAATATTCCCTTACTTTACCTTTTCTCTCCGGACTGTGGGTTAGTTTGGAGGTGACGCCAACGTGATATAAAGAACGTTAGTGAACAAGGGTAGTTAAACCATTTCCGTTTACAAACGACCCGTGACGATACTTATATTGAACATCCGCGTTTTCCATGGCAGAGGCAAAATTCGATCTAACGTACCCCAAGAGGGAGGATACGAAATTTACCCATTCTGTCACGATACTTCCTTGGTAAATAGCAGGTGAGGTAAGCGACATGATCACTTAACCCTATTCTGAGAAGACGTATACCATTCTTAAAACCACGATTATTCCTAGAACCGCCATCAAAGATTCATCAAGATAATGATGCAACTCTCTGATCAATAGGTAACTAAAATCCCGAAAAGGGTTTCATTTACTCAGGGTACATGAAGCAGCTGATAGAGTTCAGGCAACGGTAAAGCTCTCAATGAATTGTGCTTTCAGCAGCTTCCAACATCGATCAAAGCAATACTACAGTCTATACCATCTTAAATGCCCTCTGTCGGATTGAACGACCCCTAAAGGTAAGACAAAGTAAAACGTTTTATTGTACTTTTGGCGGTTGAATCGGATCACCAGCTATTTGGTGATCGTGCCAAATAAACAATAACGTTTTGGAAATTGTGAAAACAACTAACATTTCTATTTAAAAATATGTACAAACTTTAACCGCGTGGAATGCGGTTAATAATGGAGGCACAGGTTGGTCGGTCGCCGGAGGGTAGACTGGTTTTGGAATGCAGGCTGACAGGTCGGTGTTGGCTGTTTTGGTTGGCGGCTATGACTTCTGTGGGCAACAGCGTTCGATGATAAAGGATTCTGTCCGGTGTCGACGTGTTGTTATTGGTCGGCCAATGGGAATCAATTGTTGCTCAGTATGTAAGCGACTGTGCAGCAGGATCATGTGGTCGCCACAGTACTTAAACTTTTCTTCCTTATTAGACATTAATTCATCCCACTTTACGACGTCAGCTTCACGACGGAGCACGGCCAAATATGTTTGTGAATGTATAAAATAAAGACAGAATCGCGTAAACACCTTTACGCGATTCTGTTTTTATCTTAGTAATTATAGGACTTCTGCTGTTTCCTTCCATTTCTTCTTTTGGCAACAGACTTAAACTCATACGTACGTGCTGGAGCCATAGTGAGAGATGATACTATATTTTGCACGGGGTAGGTTTTAGACTCTCCTGAACAGTGAAAATGTGGTTAAGTATATTTATTTACCGTCCTCATCCCCCTCTTTTTCAGGTAGAGTTGATGTTCTCGTGAAAGTTTCTCAAAGATTCTATCCAGTTGATGATAAAATCGTCGGGTTCCCTTGATCCACCGAATGTTACTCAAACCAGTGCGTAACATTGAAATGACCTTTGTAATATTGTTTTAATAAGATAGTGAAATGTTTATTGCTTCTACTGCATAACTTCGTTTATCATTTAAAAAATCACTTTAAACGATAAGTGTTGTTTACGCAACCAAATTACTAAAAACGCATTATCAACTAAATGAAAATTACTATTTGATTACTATACAGAGCTGGCATAGTGTGTGCAGAAAAAGATTGTGGCAGAAGGCAATACGGAGCTACAACACAGGATGTTGGTGCTATTAACGGTATGCTTTATGGCGTATCTTCTTTGGCAAGCGACTGAAAGGTCGACAAGTTATTGGAAAGATCGAGGTGTACCACACCTAAGACCATGGCCTTTAGTGGGAAATAAACTGTGGTGGTTGTTGAAGAGGTGCACAATTGCTGATTATTTTCAAGATTTGTATAACGCATTTCCCGATGAAAGGTACGTTTACTCGATTAATTAGGGTTCGAAGTATTCTTAGTTCGGTAGGACAGCTTTTCCTCATGACCTTCCTAGGTCGTTCCTTGTTTCGTTGACGAATCCACCAGTGGATGTTACCTCTCCTATGTGTTAAAAGTTAGTTTTAGCCTATCGTCCAGTGAGTGCCAAAATACCTAGATCGCCTTGGTGGTTTCGATTCCAACATAATTATAACGAGTGAGTGTTTATCAGGTTTGCGCTGCTACCAACCCTATTTGGTTCATATTTGATAGATACGCTACTCAACCTGTGGATGATTACCATATGTGAAGATTGGGCTTATATAGGTTTTAGAGATCCCGGCTATTATATGGATAGGACTCACATTGGACCCTAGTAGTGGGCGCTGGTATCCCTGGTTCATTTTATGTTTGTCAGAAGTTCAGTTCTTTGGCCCACTGAATGTGTTGAATGTATGTGATAAACACCTTCATGAAATCTGGTCTCTTTCACTTTTCGTCCATTCCATAGGTAGTTTTGTTGCCTACTTACAGCTTGTTGGCTTTCTTATAAATTAGTTGGTCGTCTACTTTGGCTGTGAACTTCCCATCTGTTAAATTATTTCTTTATAGCTGCACCCACTGGGAGCATTTTGAGTTTGGTGTATTTTGACTTACAGGCAGTGTATCCAAATTGAAGCATTTCTCAATGCCGAAAGCGGCGACAGCGGTTCTTTTTACTTTGCTAAACTACTCAATTATCCCGCCCAACACTTTGATAACCTACAGTGTGATGTAATTTTTCTGTACCCTTTTGAGCAATAATAGATGGAACACTTTTAAGATGAAAGATAATGGCCAGAAATTGCCGGAGAATGGGCTTGTCTGGTTTGGTCCTACTTCTACCTTGGCCGACTGGGTGTAGAGGATGTTGATTTTGCGTGTTGCACTGCTGGAGTTCCGCTGCGCCTCTTGTTCCATGCGTTGATCGAGGTATATTAATTTCATTTTCCTTGCCCAATACATTTGAGGCTTCCGTATCCCAGAATTGGATTTGCGGAGAGCCCAGCAAACATATTCATATATAAAATACATATAAAATATAGAAGAGCTTTTTAGATTTATATAAAACTGGAAAAAAAATAAGAGATATTTAATGTCAGGGTGTCAGCAATTTTCAAAATAATATATATGTCTATTAGATGTAAATTCTTTATATCTGTAGTAGTAGTACATGATTTTATATACCTTTTATGTACATTTTATGTAATATTCACATAAAAAATATTAGTTGTAAAAGCGTTGCGATGACCAAATGGCAGCTACTCGAGTATAATGTAATTATTACCAATGTAAAAAATTATTTAAGCAGTTTCATACAAAAAAATGGAAAAACTACATTTTTACGTGCAACTGTACTTTTAATTAACTTAATTCTTGCACGAACCCGTTTTTACCTGAACTGAAAGCCGACAGTTTATTATGATATTATATACTTGCTTGAAAAGTTTCCCTTAACGGGATTCGAACCGTTGCGGGTGGACGTTGCAAATTCCGAAATCCGACATGTGTTTTCTTTGTATCCGACATTGTACCACTGCGCTAACTGAAACATTCCTTTTTTTATTTCGTTCTTCCTAACTTTGCGCTGTTTCGCGAGTTTAAATTATGTTTGATTATATCGTTGAGTGAAGTCTTATTCAATGATTATACCTACCTTTATGTTAAAAATAACCAGGATTTAATTTATTTTATATTATTTATTTTCTATATAAATTAGACGCATGATGGTCGATACGGATCTAATATTAAGTGTACGTGAATTGCAATTTTTGGCGTTATAGAGAACCCGCGCGTGCGATTAATTATGCGGCGCAAATAGAAACGAACTTTTATTTTCGACAATATAATATATGTAATGATAATTTATAATTATATTTACAGAAGGCATACATAAAAAATATGTAATACTTCTCACATATAAGATTTTACATATAACGTACATAAATCTAATCATATAAATATGACAGCACATAAATTTCATGGGTAATATGTAATTATCTATATGTATATGAATTTCTTTATACAGAATATCCGTAAGTTTATATACTATTATGTAAAATATACGTAATCTGTTACATACGGTTTATATAAATTTATTAAAGAACACTTACATACTTGATATATAAAAAAGCATATGTAGGGGTATTTACTTCAATCTTATATTATGTTGTATGTATATTTTATATGTATGTTTGCTGGGAGTCGTCGTTTGTTGGTATGCCGTTCCCTGTACCTTAACATCATCGTCTCGAATTAGCTGCCAGGTTTTTCCCTGTCATCAGCTTCATAGCGTCATCCCTGGAGTTGCTCATTGTATCTCTTCCAGCCGGTGGGAGCTCCTCCGGTTAGACGCTCTGGAAACTATTATACATTCTTATAGTGATTGTATCGCCCACAATATAGTAAGTTATATTGGTGATGTGGTAATGTCCAGTTCGAAATTGAGTTTTCCCAGAATGTGTGCCACGATCAGTTTTATTCCCATAAAGTGTGTGTAAAGTGGACATCGTAATCTTCATGCTGTTCCTATACGTTCCTTTGTAGATGACTGGGTACTGATTCTGGCACCGATGGTATCATTAGTGCTTAGATGCCTTTTGGTTATTTTAGCATCTTAGGCAGGCCATCTCTGGCACTTATCACCGGTGCAACTAACCTACGTCCGGTTGGCATAACTTCCATTTAATTTTTTTTTATTTGCACTAATTGAAATTTTTCATTCCAGATACATTGGGGTGTACGATTTTCGCAAACCCAAATTGATGATTAAAGACCTAAATTTACTAAAATTGACTTTAATAAAAGATTTCGACCACTTCGTCGATAGGCCGCTTAATATAGTTTCCGACGAGCCACTATTTGCCAACAACCTATTAGTGATGCAAGGTGACAAATGGCGTGAAATGAGAGCGGCTCTAACGCCCACTTTTACCAGTAACAAGATGAAAATTATTTTTAATTTAATTTCCGAGTGCGCCACTAACCTTGTAGATGATTTGGAAAATAAGAACGAAGAAGGGGTGGATGTCGACGTTAAAGAAGTTTTGACGCGTGTCATAAATGACACAATCGCTTCTTCGATCTTTGGGATTCAGTTAAATTCATTCGCAGATAGAAGAAATGATTTTTTTCTAATCGGGAAGGACCTGACGGAGGTTAACTGGCTACGGTTTTTGAAAATGTTAGGTTTCAGCATTTTTCCCAAAGTTATGAAGGTCGGTAATAACGCACTTTTGACCATTAACGGCCGTATTTTCAGATCCTTCGCATTACCAGATTTCCAAACAGTTATTCGCGGTTCTTCGCTAATATAATTAAAGAGAATATTCGTGAACGCCAGGAGAAAGGGATAAGACGGCCCGATATGATCCAAGTCCTTATAGACCGACGAGAAAGAGAAATGAAGGATGGACAAGTCGAAAAAGGGTCCGCTGAACTGGCCCAGAAAGGTGCTGGTAAGCAGAGGGAGTTGTCGGATGAAGACATAGTGGCTCAGGCACTACTCTTTTTCTTTGCCGGATTTGAAACTACTTGCGCATTTCTGTGCTTTCTTTGCCATGAACTGGCCACAAATCGAGATGTGCAAAAAAGGCTACAAATGGAAATTGATGAATTTAACCAGAGATGCAATGGACAAATAACTTACGAAGCTCTACTGAACATGAAATTCTTGGACATGGTAATTTCGGGTGAGATTTCTCTTATATTTGTTGTAATTTAGGCTCACGAACTCCATTGCAGAAACGTTAAGATTGTGGCCAATTTTCATTCACGTTCATAGGACTTGTGTCAAGGACTATATTATTCCTGCAAAAGATGGTGGAAACCCATTGGTTTTGAAGAAAGGTGTAGACATTATAATTCCAATACATGCTATTCATACGGATCCCCGATACTTTCAAAATCCTAACAAATTTGATCCCGATCGCTTTGCTGACGAAAATCAGCACACAATCGCACCCTTTTCGTATATACCGTTCGGTACCGGTCCTCGGAGTTGCATTGGTTTGTATACCAAAGTTTCTAAAAATTAGTACCGCTTTTTTTGCAGCATCTCGTTATGCACTCCTCAAGTCGAAGATAATCATTTTCCGTTTGTTGTCAAAATTTGATTTAGTTCCAACAGAAAAAACCGTCATTCCATTGGTTCTAACAAAAAGTAAGATAACTATGGCTATTGAAGGAAATGTTCGGATTGGTTTTCGTTCCAGAAATCCCAATGTATAAATACCAACTTATTACCAAAATTATTAATTACAATATTATTAGACAGATTTATGTTCATTTACCTAAATTTTTCCTGATACTCCTGTCCCTGTCATGTACTTTTTTTCCTTCATTAACTGTGGTAGCAATCTTGTTTGTCCTGTAAAACTTTTAGTACTGATTTTCCTTAAGAAATAGGTATAAGGCAACATCATAAACCATCTTAATGAATTCGTTGTCCTTAAAAACATATATTTAGACACCAAAATGATGAGTATGGCTGCCAGGGGAGCAGAAATGTAAGCACAAGGAAATCGGTGTCGGCCATTGTGGAAAATGGCGTCCGAGTAACTTCGAATTTTGCCCTACAATAGAAAAAGGCAAAGTCGAGCAAAAAGGAAGATGGAAGGCTCCAGAGGGAAAAAGCTAACACCGTAAACACAAACGGTGGGAAGAACGAGAGGATCGGAAACCGTTAATACGGGAACGCAGATCGACCCTACTGGAGGCCTTGCCCTACTACGGTCGTAAAGCCAAGACTAATGAAAAGACGTTAAAGTACACGTATGATAGAGAGAGTCCACAAGGGGGATAAAAGGAATATGTTGCAGAAAGGGTAGGTGACTAGAACTGGAATGGCCGAAAGATATTCTAAACAAAATCAAAGGTCTCCAATGACGATGCCCTGTCATGGAGTATTGAGTGGGATACTTCTCTTTATGTGGGAAGTGATGTAAAAATGGAAGGCGACCTGGCAAGAGAGATTTCCAGACTAGTACATGATACCTACTAAAGACTCCTAAAAGTAAGTAGGGGGAATACTGTTGATGAAACTCCCAACAGGCAATGGGAGGAGGAGTACTAAGGCAAACCAATAAACACGAGCTAAAGGGAGGTAAGTATGAGCAGTGAGTGTTACTGCTGGGAAGAAGAAAATAATCATGACACATTTCGACGAGGACGAGGAAGAGATTCTACGTAAAGCACCTATCTGTGAGGCGCACCGACTGGAGGTGGAAATCTCGGAGCCACGACGTCTAGGGCAAGCAGAAGCGACGAAGGAACTGGAATCTGGTAGTGCTGGGTTCAGCATCACACAGAGAACAGAGAAGAAGAAGAAGAAGAAGAAGAAGAAGAAGAAGAAGGGGAAGAAGAAGGGGAAGAAGAAGGGGAAGAAGAAGAAGAAGAAGAAGAAGAAGAAGAAGAAGAAGAAGAAGAAGAAGAAGAAGAAGAAGAAGAAGAAGAAGAAGAAGAAGAAGAAGGAAGAGTAGTTGGTGAAAAGCTACAGGAGAAGGCTAGTTTTCCTCTGATTTGAAAGAGGTTAGAAAGATTTAAGTAAATGAAACGCGATGAGTATCATGGTATTACGAAGACAAAAAATGGCCATGTTTTCTACCAATCCATTAGAGGGATGCGCAAAGCATACTGAAATACTGGAAGTCATGATTGTGTATTAGAAAGTAAGAGTGGATTGAACTACACGCAGGATAATGGAAGCGACCGGTCCGGAGCTGGGAACCGGGGTAAGTTTTAATTGTGGGAGTCTGGATCACATTGTGGGAGAATGCACGAATCCAAGGAGCTGTGCATGTTCTTGGGGGTTGATTTTCGGTGAGTGTGGTTCGATATGAACCCCATTCCCCGTTGTTTTTTGCTTTATTAAAAAGTCTTCTAGTCTATGGCCGCAATCAAGAGAGTCCTTCACACCACCAGGGCACTTTACGTGAGGATCTCTTTTCTTTCCTGGGACAGCTCGCCTCACAGGCATCTTTGATGGGCACGCGAAGCGTTGCTTCCATGAAATCCAGTTTCGCATAGTTATTACCTCGACTGGACACTCTTGAGCTTGACCTCGAGGTTTTCTCTATAAAGATCCCAGTTGGTTCACCTCTGATATCTGTATACGGCTATAACCGCTACGTTTGTCCCGATGTCAAAGAGAGTGTATCTATAGAAGAGACAGACTTCTTCTGTTGAACTGTCCCAGAAGGACTTGCCACCCCTTCCGCTACCAGTGTTTCACGAAAAACGAGCCCAGGTGGTCAATATACCATTTTGTCCTTAAACCGTTCTTCTTCAATCTTTAAACGATAATAGTAATCGACTTTGGTGTTTTTCTCCACGATGGAGACCTTCTGAAGAAGTTTTCAAGTGGGACAGTTAATGAAACTTCAAGCACTTCATTCAACTTGTCGACGTTTCGACTGGGGGGTCCAGTCTTTCTCAGGACTCTGAAGAATTAGAAGATTCAGAAACGGACAAATATCTACTCATTCGATCAAGTACTGGTAAATAATTATTTAATATATTAAGCACCATGTGATAGTCACATAAGGCAAGCAATTAGTGAGCAGACAATTAAAATTTAAATATACTTATAATATAAAACAGACTGGGTGGTGCCACGAACAAACAGGGAAAAACACCAAAATCGATAACGAGGAGCTTCAACTACGGATAATAGTAATATTTCATAGGCAAAGGAAGAAGAGAATAAAAGGAAAAACGGAAGAATGAAGATGGTGAAAGGAAGAGATAGAGGTGGCAAAGGAAAACACATATTTAGGATATAAATTCACACAGGGAAACAAGTTAGAAGCACACATTAGATAATTAAAGGGTTGGAATGGCGTACAGGACAGATATTGGGAGTGGATAATGGGTAAAGAATACTGAAGGGAAGTAAAAGAGGGAAGCAAGACATGCTGGCAGAAGGATACAGAAGTGTCGAAAAGAATGCCAGAGACGAAGTGACAGACAGAGAGAGGCATATAGAAGAACAAGAAAGAAGGGCGAAGATAATGGAATCCAAATATAATAGCGAATATAAAACGGGCGCTATCGGAATACCTGAAAGGCAGGAAAAGTAAAGTGAAGAAAAGAATGATAGCGCGATTTAGGTGTGGTAATGAGGAGAGAGGAAACATATATTGGAGGAGGGGATGAGGATAGAAAAGTTGATTGTGCGGGGAAGGATAAGAGGACAGAGGAAGAAGGGAAGTATTAGCAGAAAGTGGAGAAGGATAGATGGAATAGATCTGGAAGAGAAGTGATCCGAGAACGGAAAGGGAGGAGAAGTGAAACAGAATCCAGAAATTAAGTTTAGTGTAAAGGCACGACAAAATATGGGAAAAATATGGATTAAAAAAAATTGTTGTTATCATTTCAACTCTGAAGATGACTTTAGGTCGAAACATGTTACGAGTTTGAAACTCTGATGTGGCTGCGATTTTATTAACAATTCTATTTGTTAGCATTGGAATTCCGGCATTAAATGAATAATGGTGGTACGCGTAAATTTAACATACTGTATGTACCTAAGTGAAATTCCTAAACACAAAAATTGGGCGGTGACAATCGTATAGTCAGAATCGGACAATTATAAGTTTTATTGCTTCGAGCATAATGATGTAAATGTAGAGTTTAATTTTGGAATATACAAAACGTCTGTCCCTACTTCCACGGTTTAAAAATACATCACTTCAGGCAAGAATGTCGGTCAGACACTTTCTTACAGTAGGTATTATAACACGTTGTTTTTCTAAACGAACGTCGCAAAATAATGTCCGAGTACTACGATCCCGAGGGTTTACATCAATCACCACCGAATACTTGCAATCGCCTGATTTGCTACGGATGGAAGACGATCACATTTCTAATTTCGCATATAACATTAATAACTGTTGTTGTCGCATATTGTCTTGGTGGTGCTAAAATGTTTGAATCCTTGGAGAGGGATCACGAGATCGAGGTGAGTTACAAAATCTATTTACACCTTCACTTATATATTATTATGTACATGGTTAGGTTAAAAACAACATTAGCAACATTCGTCAAAACATTACGAACCATATATGGAATTTAACAAAATATGACGTCCCGTACCTCGAAAAGGAGCAATTTACCAATAGGACGAAAGCGTATCTGCGAGATTTTGAAGCGGCAATTTTTACTGCGATGACTAAGGACGGATGGGATGGTAATGAAAAATTGAACGAAACACAGTGGACCTTTGAGGGTGCCCTATTTTATTCCATTATTGTTATTACGACAATTGGTAAGTACTACTCTCTTTCTATTTTGGAAATAAAAACAATTGGGATCAAGCAAAAGCAAATTCGAAATTTTTGTCATCCTTTGGTCATTTAACATCTCTTAATCACGACGAGTTCAGCCCCTAAATGACAGAACTGCGTGAAAAGTTTCGATAAATTATAAATTATCATCATCAGGCTAATTACTATCAGGCTACTATTGTCAATTTATACATGGGGAAGGTTTAGTGGAACTTACTAATAACAGAACGATTAGTTTTACCCCCATTTTGAGCCTTCTCACACCCGTTTAACAAGATTATAGACCTTATCAATTTAGGTCTATTGGTATATATAAATGGTCAAGGCGTCACCATTGGAAAACTGTATGTGAACCTGAAGATTGGGGCAGGTTTTGGAGACTGGTCAATGATTTTTTGTAAAAAAGCGCTCATCGCCACCCTGTAACCGTAGCAAGTTTAGATATAAGAACCAAATTATCGTGTTATATTACTGTGTCTACCTTTTTCAAGGAAACACTTAGTTCCATTTGGAAGCTAGCAATTTTTGCACTTTGTTCCCCGGTATTCCATTTTGGTGATGGTACGTGATGTTCTTTCATATTTTAAAAATTACATCGTCACGTACAATTTTTAATCATGGTTCAGAAAATCTTAATTAAACTTACGATACCTCGGGCAATGTATGATACAAAAGAAAAAAGTGTATAATAGTGCTCTAGAAATCGTTTCGAACGGTAAATCGTGCGAAAAACTCACGAATAGTGTATTTGGGGTTAACCTACACCGGTGGATAGGAATCTGTCGGTCTCAAAAACAAAATGTTGGTCTTACCTCCCCTGCCTACCCATATAGGACCGTTTATTGGCGTTAGCTTGGTGGAATATTGGCTCAATATAGAGCGATTGGGGCAATATTGTCGAAACGCAGCCAACATTGAATGAATATATTTTTATAATATTATACAAATATTGGAAATACAATATTTAGTGAATATAAGAACAATATTTGCGATAATTAGTAAATATTGCTATTTAATATAAATTCAAATATTGTACACACAATAATGCAAGTTAGCGCCCAGCAAACACACATATAAAATATACATACAACATTATATAAGATTGAAGTAAATACCCCTACATATGCTTTTTTATATATCAAGTACGTAAGTGTTCTTTAATAAAGTTATATAAACCGTATGTCACAGATTACGTATATTTTACATAATAGTATATAAACTTACGGATATTCTGTATACAGAAATTCATATAATATATACATATAGATAATTACATATTACCCATGAAATTTATGTGCTGTCATATTTATATCATTAGATTTATGTACGTTATATGTAAAATCTTATATGTAAGAAGTATTACATTTTTTTACTTATGCCGTGTAAATATAATTATAAATTATCATTACTTATATTATATTGTCGAAAATAAAAGTCCGTTTCTATTTGCGCCGCATAATTAATCGCACGCGTGGGTTTTCTATAACGCCAAAAATTGTAGTTTACGTACCTTTAATATTAGATCCGTATCGACTAAAATGCGTCTAATTTATATAGAAAATAAATAATACAAATTAAATTAAATCCTTGTCATTTTTAACATAAAGGTAGGTATAATCATTGAATAAGACTTCACTCAACGATATAATCAAACATAATTTGAACTCGCGAAACAGCGCAAAGTTAGGAAGAACGAAATCAAAAAAAGGAATGTTTCAGATTAGCGCAGTGGTACAATGTCGGGTACAAAGAAAACACATGTCGGATTTCGGAATTTGCAACGGTCACCCGCAAGGGTTCGAATCAGGTTAAGGGAAACTTTTCAAGCAAGTATATAATATCATAATAAACTCTCGGCTTTCAGTTCAGGTAAAAAAGGGTTCGTGCAAGAATTAAGTTAATTAAAAGTACAGTTGCACGTAAAAATGTAATTTTTCCATTTTTTTTGTATGAAACTGCTTAAATAATTTTTTTCATTGGTAATAATGACATTATGCTCGAGTAGCTGCCATTTGGTCATCGCGACGCTTTTACAACTAATATTTTTTATGTGAATATTACATAAAATATACATAAAACGTATATAAATTTATGTACTGCAGATAAAAGAATTTACATCTAATAGACATATATATTATTTTGAAAATTGCTGACATCCTGACATTAAATATCTCTTATTTTCTTCCAGTTTTATATAAATCTAAAAAGCTCTTATATAATTTATAAGTATTTTATATATAAATGTGTTTGGCCCCAAAGATAACAAGAAAATTCGTATCATTCCTCACCGACCTCAGCTCCCCATCAGGAAAGGCGATGAGTTGAACAAGTTTCGGAAGTAATTATCACCCAGAAAGAGTTCTTCCGAACATAAAGGGCGCGCTGTTGCTCAAGAAAATCGAGAAGAAGACCCTGGTAATATTTCGGAAGGTGTTTTGATTGCTAAACATGGGGTTGTGGGTGTCTATTGAAAATCCAAACATTCACAAATTTGTGCGCAGAAGGGCAAGAAAAAGAAATCAAGAAAATATTATGGATGTACAACGTGCCCAAGATAACGATGAAGAGCATGGGGATTTTGAAAACGGTAAGAGATACAAAAGCGATAAAATTAGAGAAAAGTTGTATAATTTAGGGCTTGTTCACAAATAATGTAGTTAGCAAATGTTCATTATTGTTTATCGTTTCCGAGATTTAAAACAAAATGCGATTTTCAGTTTTTTTCGTAATTCTTTCCTCTATTTCATAAGATTTTTAAAAACCAAGATATTTCTTCATTGTCACTTTTTGAATTCTATTAGATGGCGTTTTAAAATTTTTTATTCGACGTTTCGTCTCTGAGAAACAATCAAGAATTTTATTTTTTTATATCGCCGCAATCAACGAAACACCCTGTATTCTATAGTATTTTTTATTAGATACCAATTTAACGATGTATTTAGAAATTATGGTTTGGAAGCTAATTTTTTTAAAATATTCATATTAATTTTAGTAGGTATTTGATAATATTTTTCTATGTACAAATTTAACAATCTTTTTTTAATTAATTAATGATAAATAGTAATAGGAGGAAAAAAGGTATGGGCTCTGGATTACGCTGATGATGTGGTAGAAAGTGTCGATGATGGATACAGAATAACTTATAATAAAAGGGACATTGCGCAGATAAGGGAGCTGGTAAAGAAAGGAAATGGAAAGGTGGGTGGGAGGAGATGTGCGGAAAAGGAAGTGGGTCCTCGACAGGCTGGTAAAAAGTGTGGTGTTGTACGGGGCGGAAGTGTGGGGATCGGTGGAAAGGGAACAGATTCAAATAATACAAGTGAAATACTGGAAATGTGTGCCAGGACTTGAAAGGGAAACTCCGGGGTATGTAGCGGGAAAAAATTAGAATTGTGGCGGGGAAGAGAAGGATGGAGCTGTTGGAAAGAGGTGAAGATAAGAAGACAACATATGGACAGGAAGAAAAAGGTGTTTTTACGAGAGAGGCGGATACGCGAGAGAGGAGGTAGAGAGGAGGAGAGATGAGGGGGTGGGGATAGCTAGGGATGTAATAAGAAGAGATGTGGATGTGAAAATGCAGGTGAAAAGGGTGAAAATTAATGCAGGGAGTTATAACGAGAAATACAGGGAGTTGGTGACAAGCGATATACCGAGGTACCTCAGCGACGAGGTCAATCTAAGAAGGAAGAGGATAGTGGCACAGTTCAGAGTCGATAACCAAGAAAGGGATAATAAGTATTGGTGGGAGGAGGGAAGGTTGTGTGGGGAGGGAATGGAGACGATATAACATATGGTGGAGGAATGTAGTGAGCTAAGGGAACAGGAGGAAGGGTGGAGCGGTGTGTTAAGTGAAGGTGGAGAAGGGATAGAGTGGATGGAAGAAGTAATGGAAAGTAGGAAAAGGAAAGGTTGGTAGACTATTGGGGAGGAGAAGTGGAATAGGCAGGAACAGTGTAATTTGGTAGAAGGGTAAACTTTGGTAGTAGGGTTTGCTAGAAGTTTAGTTGATCTGGTGGGGTGTAGAATAAGGCTTTAGTTTTATGTTTGTTGTTCAGGTTTTCTAGAGGTAAAGAATAAGAACACTTGTAAATTTCTAAATATGCAATAAATACTGATTGATTGATTGATAATTAAAGTTAAATAATTACAAATAATTGTTCAAATAGGTTATTGTTATTTTCTGGACACAGGATTACTGTGTTTACTGAATTTTTTCCTAAAAATTAGCTTCAAGACCATACCCAGCAAACACATTTATATATAAAATACATGTAAATTATGCAAGAGCTTTTTAGATTTATATAAAACTGGAAGAAAAATAAGAGATATATTTTAATGTCAGGATGTCATCAATTTTCAAAATAATATATGTCTATTAGATGTAAATTCTTCTACATAAATTTATATACGTTTTATGTATATTTTATGTAATATTTACATAAAAAAAATATTTGTTGTAAAAGCGTTGCGATGACCAAAATGGCAGCTACTCGAGCATAATGTAATTATTATCAATGTAAAAAATTATTTAAGCAGTTCCATACAAAAAATGGAAAAACTACATTTTACGTGCAACTGTACTTCTAATTGTATTTAACTTAATTCTTGCACGAACCCGTTTTCACCTGAACTGAAAGCCGACAGTTTATTATTATATACTTGCTTGAAAAGTGTCCCTTAACCGGATTCGAACGTTTGCGGGTGGGCGTTGCAAGTTCTGAAATCCGACAATGTACCACTGCGCCAATCTGTAACATCCCTTTTTTTTATTTCGTACTTCGTCACTTTGCACTGTTTCGAGTTATTAGTTTAAATTTTGTTTTGATTATACCGTTGAGTGAAGTCTTACTCTTATTCAATAATTATACCTATCTTTAACTTTATGTTAAAAATGACCAGGATTTAATTTATTTTATATTATTTATTTTCTATATAAATTAGACGCATTTTAGTCGATACGTATCTAATATTAAAGGTACGTGAACTACAATTTTTGGCGTTATTGAAAACACGTGCGTACGATTACTTATGTGGCGCAAATAGAAACGGACTTTATTTTCGACCATACAATATATGTAATGTAATGATAATTTCTAATTATATTTACAGAAGGCATACATAAAAATAAGTAATATTACATATAATATTTTACATATAACGTACATAAATCTAATCATGTAAATATGACAGCACATGAATTTCATGAGTGATATGTAATTATCTATATGTATATAATTATATGAATTTCTGTATACAGAATATCCGTAAGTTTCTATACTATTACGTAAAATATACGTAATTGTGTGACATACGGTTTATATAAATTTATTAAAGAATACTTACATACTTGATATACAGGGTGATTCAAAATTCACTCCCCAGCCCTCGGATATGTATTCTAAAATAAGATAACTAAAAATAAGATAAAAATAAATAATAGTAAAATCCCGAAAGCCTAACCGTTTTCTAAACGTTCGGCAGCACGGGCGTTATCATTAGAAGCGCCTAAAACTTATCATATCGACGTACTCTCTGTTAGTATACCTTTCCATTATTAATTTCAAAGCTTTTCCAGCTTTCAATACTTTATAAATGATATTAAGTCAAATAAACGTCAAAGTTAAACAAAATAACGACAAGTAAATGCATTGTAATTTGATTTAAAATTTTGAATTGTTTTATTCTTTATTTCAATTTTACCAGAAAACGGTTAGGCTTTCGGGATTTTACTATTCTTTATTTTTATCTTATTTTTAGTTGTAGAATACATATCCGAGGGCTGGGGAGTGAATATTGAATCACCCTGTATAAAAAAACATATCTAGGGGTATTTACTTCAATTTATGTTGAATGTATATTTTATATGTGTGTTTGCTGGGTAATGTGTAATAACATCGTTAAATTCCTAATAAAAAATACTATCGAATACAGGGTGTTTCGTTGGTTGCGGCAATATAAAAAAATAAAATTGATGATGGTTTGTCGAAGACGAGACGTCGAATAAAAAATTTGAAAACGCCATCTAATAGAATTCAAAAAGTGTCAATGAAGAAGCATACTTTGATTTTTTAAAATCTTTTAAAATAAAGGAAAGAATTACGAAAAAAGAAAAACCCAAAAATCGCATTTTGCTTTAAATCTCGGAAACGATAAACAATAATGAGCTTTTGCAAAACATTTTCAAGACCCCCATGCTGTTCATCTTATCTTGGGCACGTTGTAGATAAAAAAAACTACAAAATGTCCTAATTCAGACTCGAGAATTAAATTATGTCTAACGTTTTCTATCATCCTCTTGATCATTGGTTAATTACGATGAGTTACTGAAGAAAAAACCAAAATTGTCTGTTATGGAGAAAATTTCTATATCTAACCCGCACAGCCGGGCAGACAGGACAAAGAATTGGAACAATTTTGAAAAGTTCTGAATATCAAGCCACATTTCCGTCCTGGACGTGCAACTAAAACTTTTTAGAGCAACACCGAATGTATTATTGTAAGAGTTCTACACCTGCACATTCCCAACATTATTCAACTTTCAAAGACAAAAATATCGATTAGATAATGTCATTTTGGCAATTTAATTTAGTGCACATAATTAAAGCATAATTAAATGACGACATGTATTTGTATGTTACATAACTTTAATAAATGTATATCAAGAGTAATATAAGGGATTAAAACTTGGAGCATAGAGAGAATAGGAATTAACAATGAAACTTGTGATATTGCTCCCGTGGGAATACACTTTGATATTGCCTTCTTACTTGATATTTCAACGGCAAAAAAGACATAATGTATTTCGATTTCGACCATTCAACTGTTTTGTCGCCTAATCTAAGAAAAAAAAATCTACAGAATTCGTTGGAATGAAAGTCACGGTAGACGAATTTACGCTCATAAAAGCTCACGAAAATCTCTCATTTAATTAATAACGCGCCAATGTCAGTGTAGGGTTTATTAAGGAACTGCCGAAATAAAGTACAATAACCACATTTAGACACACTCACGTGTTACTCAAGTTGTAAAACCGAGAGAGTTTTGAAACTTTCTTGGCTAACTCATCCTCTTCAAAGAATAATGAAACATTACAAGGATTAAATGTTAATTCTAACACAACGAAGGTAGAGACAAAAGGGAAGAATAATAATAGTGAGAGAGATACTAAAAGATACGATTTCACTTAAGGAAGTGGTTCGGCGTTAATTTCGTTATTTAAAATGGAATTGTCTGTGTTCATTACAGATCTATCTATAAATAAACAATATTCTAGAATAAATTTTTGGAAAAGGAGCTTGTAACAGAATTCAAGTATAAGCTCTCGAAATTTGTTCAAGTGGAAACCTTACAAAATTAAGCTTCTGCTGCTTCGAATTAGTTCATTTTGGTGCTATTGAAATTAGATTCCTTTTATGTGTTTACAACGCTATATTTACAATGCTTGGCGTCCTAGTTTATGGTACATTAAAAATCTTTTCGGGGTTACATCAATAAAATACTAACAAAGGCAATTTTTACATGGTATAAAATAAACGCAACCATATTTTATAGACGCGGTGCGAAAAACAAAAGAAATCATCCCCGTACAACTTATTCTATAGCAGAAATGACTTGATTGTTACAGGGATATACAGGGTAGCCCATTGGTGCGAGGAAGTTCAATATTTCATTCAATAAAATACGGATTAAAAAATGTTTCAATTAAAAGCTTTGTTATTTTAAACGGAACACCAGTAAAAACTACTAGTTTTAGACGACACATAGTACAGTCATGAATTGGAGAGATTGAAAAGCTTTATCGACCTACACAATAATATATAGGGTGTTCCATTTAAAATAACAAAGTTTTCCCTATTCGAAATTTACAAAACTTTACGAATTATTGCAAAACATTCAGTATAGGTAATTAAATTGACAAACATTTTTGTATATTCACTAAGGAACGACCTTTACTAATTATTTGTGTACTCAAAATTTTAAAGCTGAACGATCCTAAGCATTTTTAATCGGACCATGTTTTTTAGAGAAAAATCATGAAAAAAATTCATAACATGGGAACGCTGCATTTAAAACAAAAAACAAAAATATGGACATAGAAAATTTTAAGAGAATAATCGGAATACGATATCAAATATAGGGTGTTCTGTTAAAAAAAAAACAGGTCGGCCAGAGGCACGATTATTCGAAGCACCCCGTACGTTTCTAAATATTTTACAAATATGCAATGGCTCGTATCCTACAACTTTTACTTGAAACATTTTTTTAACCGTATGATATTGTATGTACAGTATACTGTGGTGATCACACGACAAGTTATGGTGTGTAGCAGTGTTGAAAATGAATGATTTTTTATACAGTGAGTATTACTCGAGGTCCAAATCTCATAACAGTTGTCCTAATGTTAGACATTTACGAGGGGAGAAGGAGTGAGGGTGTTTTATATATTTCACCGAATTTTCCAGTACAATTTCTTAATTTTTCTTAGTAATGAAAATTAGAAAAAATAAACCATGTATATTAAAATGCACATACGCCATTTTCGCGATTATTTAATTATTGCAAGTTACAGAATTAAATGAAATCCATATATTAATTGTTATTATATAAAATAAAACTATGAAATACAAATTTCATTAATCCTTTAATAAGAACCCAAATAATAATAATTTACTTAAACAAAATAGTGCCTGAACCATATTACAACTCAAACTTTTTATAAGAGTAGGTAACTAAATAGAAGAAAATTAAATATATTTTTTGTAAAATCGTGATAAAATTAGATCATTTATGCAGTAATTTGCCACCGTAAATAGTGCCTCTTGCGCTCAAAGGACTAAGAAATTATCAATTGTAATAATTATTACAGCAACCAACAACTTGAGTTCTGAGAACGAATCTTGCTATTTATTATTTTAAAGCTTTAAAGTGCATTTAAACGATTTTACAAATAAATCTTGTTTGTATTACGGGCGTGAACGACGATCTTTTCCCTTTTGCGTATTACAATTCCTCGTCCCTTCGAGCCTCGGACTTGTACTTCCACCACTGACCGGAATCGCCTCTTTCACGTCCTTAACACTAAAAAAGCGATTTTGAAAAGTGTATTAAAGTTAGATCATTTATACAGTATCTTGCGAGCGAAAATAGTGCCTTTTCTGCCGTAAAGCCTAAGAAACCAGCAATTGTTATAATGATAGCAACCAACACCTTGATTTCTGAGAACAAATCGTGCCATTCATTTTCAAAGCTTTAAATTGCATTTAAACGATTTTACAAATAAATCTTGTTTGCATTACGGATTTGAACGACGATTTTATCCCTTTTGCGTATTACAATTCCTCGGCCCTTCGAGCCTCAGTCTTGTGCTTCCACCGCGGGCCAGATTCGCCTCCTTCACGTCCTTAACACTAAAAATGCTACTTTGTAAAAGTGTATTACAGTTAGATCATTATTAATATGCAGTAACTTGCGAGCGAAAATAGTGCCTTTTCTGCCGTAAAGCCTAAGAAACCAGCAATTGTTATAATGATAGCGACCACCACCTTAATTTCTGAGAACAAATCGTGCCATTTATTTTTCAAAGCTTTAAATTGCATTTAAACTATTTTACAAATAAATCTTGTTTGCATTACGGGTTTGAACGACGATTTTATCCCTTTTGCGTATTACAATTCCTCGGCCCTTCGAGCCTCGGTCTTGTGCTTCCACCGCGGGCCAGATTCGCCTCCTTCACGTCCTTAACACTAAAAATGCTACTTTGTAAAAGTGTATTATAGTTAGATCATTTAATATGCAGTAACTTGCGAGCGAAAATAGTGCCTTTTGTGCCGTAAAGCCTAAGAAACCATCAATTGTTATAATGATAGCGACCACCACCTTTATTTCTGAGAACAAATCGTGCCATTTATTTTTTCAAAGTTCAAATTTAAACGATTTTACAAATAAATCTTGTTTGCATTACGGGCGTGAACGACGATTTATTCCCTTTTGCGTATTACAATTCCTCGGCCCTTCGGACCTCGGACTTGTACTTCCACCGCGGGCCAGAAACGCCTCCTTCACACGTCCTTAACACTAAAAAAGCTATTTTGTAAAGGTGTATTATAGTTAGAACATTTATCCAGTAACTTGCGATCGAAAATAGTGTCTTTTTTGTCGTAATTTTTTTTTCAAAGCTTTAAAGTGCATGTAAACTATTTTAAAAATTAATCTTGTTTGCATTACGGGCGAAAACGACGATTTTCTCCCTTTTGCGTATTACAATTCCTCGGCCCTTCGGGCCTCGGACTTGTACATCCACCGCTGGCCAGAATCGCCTCCTTCACGTCCTTAGCACTAAAAGCTATTTTGTAAAGTGTATTAAAGTTAGATCATTTATGCAAAACTTGCGAGCGAAAATAGTGCCTTTTGTGCCGTAAAGCCCAAGAAACCAGCAATTGTTATAATGATAGCAACCAACACCTTGATTTCTGAGAACAAATCGTGCCATTTATTTTTTCATAGCAGTAAAGTGCATGTAAACGATTTTACAAATAAATCTTGTTTGCATTACGGGCGTGAACGACGATTTTTTCCCTTTTGCGTATTACAACTTGTACTTCCCACCGCTGGCCAGAATCGCCTCCTTCACGTTCTTAACATTAAAAAAGCTATTTTGTAAAAGTTTATTAAAGTTAGATCATTTATGCAGTAACTTGCGAGCGAAAATAGTGCCTTTTCTGCAGTAAAGCACAAGAAACCAGCACTTATTATATTGATAGCAACCAACGCCTTGACTTCTGAGAACGAATCGTGCCATTTATATTTTCAAAGCTTTAAAGTGCTTTTAAACGATTTTAAAAAGAAATCTTGTTTGCATTACGGGCGTGAACGACGATTTTTTCCCTTTTGCGTATATTACAATTCTTCGGCCCTTCGGGCCTCGGACTAGTGCTTCCACCGCGGGCCAGAATCGCCTCCTTCACGTCCTTAACACTAAAAAAGCTATTTTGTAAAAGTGTATTAAAGTTAGATCATTTATGCAGTAACTTGCGAGCGAAAATAGTGCCTTTTGTGCCGTAAAGCCTAAGAAATCAGCAATTGTTATAATGATAGCAACCAACATCTTTGTTTCTGAGAACGAATCGTGCCATTTATTTTTTCAAAGCTTTAAAGTGCATTTAAACGATTTTACAAATAAATCTTGTTTGCATTACGGGCGTGAACGACGATATTTTCCCTTTTGGGTATTACACTTCCTCGGCCCTTCGGGCCTCGGACTTGTACTTCCACCGCCGGCCAGAATCGCCTCCTTCACGTCGTTATCACTAAAAAAGCTATTTTGTAAAAGTGTATTAAAGATATATCATTTATGCAGTAACTTGCGAGCGAAAATAGTGCCTTTTGTGCCGTAAGGTCTAAGAAACTAGCAATTGTTATAATGATAGCAATCAACAGCTTGATATCTGAGAACAAATCTTGCCATTTATTTTTTCAAAACTTTAAAGTGCTTTTAAACGATTTTACAAAAATAAATCTTGTTTGCATTACGGGCGTGAACGACGATTTTTTCCCTTTTGCGTATATTATAATTCTTCGGCCCTTCGGGCCTCGGACTTGTACTTCCACCGCTGGCCAGAATCGCCTCCTTCATACGTCCTTAACACTAAAAAAGTTATTTTGTAAAGTGTATTAAAGTTAGATCATTTATGCAGTAACTTGCCAGCGAAAATAATCCCTATTAATTAACTTATGACATTATTTCCTCTCATCTTCACACATTGTTTCTATTGTATTTTCCGGGGTTGGGGTTTTACCCATTTCGTTTCTCTCACCATGCCACCTTGGATATTCATACAACGCGTGCCCTTTTAGGCCGCAGTCCACACAGTGCCCGTTCTCCTATCTCCCAATCTTGTTGAAATGTTGAGGTATCCGCCGTTCTCTGCGTGGCCTGTCATGAACTGTGCCATGGTATAATCGACATCTTCTGGTCAGCCACGTTCTCATGTCGGGTATCAATTTTTTCGTCTATGACTGTCTGTGGCCCCCTAACTCTTGCCACTCCATACACTGCTGTCGCTGGCGGCGCGATCGGGTCAATGGTAATAGACGAGTATCGATTTTGTTTCATATTCCGCCCTTTTCTGTAATACAAGTTGATTTTTGACAGTTTATTTAAACAACACGGTCTATTTTAGAAAGACCTACAAAATCAGGAGCGAGAAATGTAATTCGCTAAGTTTTGGCCGAGATGCAACAAACATTGGGGAAGAATTTTCATCTGAAAGAAATAGTCTGCCGCTGCGTTACACGTTTTAAACTTGGTCATTGGAGTCTCCAAGGTTACGAACGTCTCGGAACATAGAAAAGGGTAGCAACTCTAGAGATAATCGATCAAGTGGATGATGTGAGTGACCGAAAATAAAACGCAGTTGGATGAACCGCGATTTAACCTTCGGATGGCTAACCTATTTTTGATTACACGGATGTTCAAGGTGGGGTCCAAGCGGACCCCAAGGTTTTTTCGCCCAGTGCCTCTATTTTATCTAGTTGTTCATTGTAAATTGAAGTATTTGTTTATAATAAGCATCAAAATATATCAGACTAAAAAGAATAGCGAAAATTTGAATAAACCTTTACACAAACTTAGATTTCGTTACATGGATGGCCAAGGTGGGGTCCAAGCGCACCCCAAGCAACAATTAATTAATTTCTAAAAACGAAAAAAATTTGACGCAAAATCGTTATATGAGGGTATGTATAAATGATAAATATTCAGCTAGAAAGAACCTCAAACCGATTTTCTTGCTACTAAAATAGCTACGACACAAAAAATAGGTCTGGGGTCCGATTGGACCCCACCTTGGCCATCCGAAGGTTAAGTCGGTCCCAAACGATTTTGATGATCTTGATCATTACAAGGTTCGAGGAAAAGTTCATCGTGGAAGTATTTGAATGCAGCCAAATAACTTTTATTTCATTGAATTCGCCACACTTTTTTGATCTATCCCAAAAACGTGTCTCTATTGTTCCTCCGCTAATCTACATCAGCAGATTGTGCCCAAGGCGATTAACAAGTTCAATGAGCTTTTCCATGAAGGAGACCGTCTGGGTCGAGGAAAGAAGGCAGCCAGGAAGAGACAGATCATTCGCAGTAAAATCCGAATACATCCATGAGAAAAGTCTCTTCTGGGATTGGTATTACTTAGTCATCAGTTTGACAAATTTCTAAAAATGATCTCAAACCTTACAAACGCCAAAAACTTGTCCAGGACGAGAAGTTGTACCCCATAAGTGCAACTTTTCAAGTACCTACCTATTAAATTTTATCATAAACCTCTAACTAAAGGTCAAAGAAGGCAACCTGTTGTAACACAAAGTAAGTTTAACAATTATGAATGTTCATAATCTCTTGGTCAGCATCAGTATACTTTACGATCATAAAAATGGGTGACCTTATCATTCTTTAATATTTATGAATTAAAAAAAGCACTTAAGTTAACAATTATGTAAGTAATTTAATCTAATCTTTGAAGAAATTATACGTAATGACTACGATTTTCGGTAACTTAAGATAATTGTGTAGAAAAACCATTGACGACCTGCTTTACTAATTATCTTTGGTACTTTTAATTGCGCTGCGTCTTCCATAAGGACCACCATTATTAAATGGGCCAAAATCTGGTCCATCGTAAGGTCCTATGGAAACAGTTCAATTTATAAATAATTATAAAGAAGGTAACTTACTTGGTGGTTTCCCGACTATACCGTTGGGCCCACCTGGTCCAACTAAAACACCATTATTACCACCATGCGGTCTGGATGGGTAATCAAAAGGTCCTCCGGGACCGACGAGAACCCCATTTTCGGGAGAATGGATTGGTCGACTCGGTAACGGTCCTCCTAAGACACCATCTTTATTGCTGTTATAGCAACAATACTGTTTACCAACGTCACACTGTCCCTAAAGTTACTACACTTAGAAAATTAAAGCTTAATAACGCTATATTATGATCATTACGTAAGATATGCCGGGGCTGTTACAATTAAATCTTTCCGCACATTTACACTTGTCGTAATGTTTAAAGGGCGGTTCTCGTACCCACGAAGGTATCGGTCCTGTTAGAATTCCGGGCCCACTTCCGGGTCTATTAGGCGGGAAATAATCCCCGGGACTTGAATTTAAATTTTTTTTACACATACACACATTAACATTCAAAACGCATACTCACCGTTCGTTTGCAACAAATCCCGGACCCGGTCGATTTTGAAAGGGTCTATCGGGAAATCCGAGTCCTTGATGTATTCCTAAGGGTCTATTAGGACGGTCAAAATCAAGAGATCCGGGACCATCTTCTATAACTGCATATCGCGGACTGTAAAAGGGGGAAACTTAAATAGGGGGCCTTTTCGTTCTTAAACGTACCTTGAATTTTTATCATTCTTTTTCCATACCCATTTCTTGTCATCTTCACATTGAGATAGTTGCAAAACGCACAAAATCGTCGCTGTAAAAATGAATTAATACAATTTTGGGACGTGCCGAATTTTGTAAATTATTGAATAATAAGTTCTTTAATCTCCGCTAATGAAATATAGCAAAAAAAGGGTATTCGCGAATTTTGTCACGTTTCAGCCATCATCTGCTGTAACATACTTTTGAAGAATTTTAAGCAAGTTTTTATCGAGTGTTTAATAATCAAGATTTATTGACATAAGAACACTTACCGATTTTAATAAACATTTCGAGATGCTAAATAACAATAATAGACGTAACGTTATATAACATTTACAGAGCAGGTATTTGTTGGTATTTATATAAGCATAGAATTTTCATTGAAGAAAAGAGGTAGGTAGGAGGTTCCTTAGTATTTTTAATAAAGCGTATCGATTACGTCACCGACCTTCTCTAATTACCCATTAAATCTAACTGGAATGAGAGAGAGAAAACTAGATATTGTGCAAAAGTTGATTTTAATTAAAACTTCTTTAAAACTTTTATAACTTGTGAAAGTGACAGTAAATAGCCGTGCGGTACCAAAAATGTAGATCACACACAATTAGCAATTGTAATTTTCGCAAACGCGTGGGATCGATCTGTATAAAATTGTTAATTACTTATAATATGTACTTCTAAATACATAAATTAACAAACTGAATTAAAATTTACCAACTAATTTATTAATTATTAATGCACAAAATTCACTTCTAATAGTGAGAATTTAAGTTTTACTTGCAATAATGTTCGTTCAGGTTTGTTCTAATTTTCTTATACAAGGTGGTCTGACGAAAATTTGACATGAACGTTTTGAGGGCAAATGGGACACATCGACTCCCGAGCCGTGAGGGTATACAACCCCTACAATTTGAATGAATTCCCTCACCAGAGGTATGCAGAATTTTGAACCGGTTTAAAAATAGTATATGAAAGTATAAGTGGATAAACAGGTCTTTAAAACACGCGCGAGTTTTCAAGCACGACGGCGTAGCCGGAGTGCTTGAAATAGAGCAAGTGTTTTAAAGACCTGTTTATCCACTTATACTTTACGCTATTTTTTTTATTGGATCACTATGAAATCATAAATACTGGTATTAAAATTTAAATGGAAATAAGAACTAATAATGTGAAATGGTTGAATTCGTAATGTGAAATCACGTAAATCGTGGAAATAAGAAAAACCGAAATTAATTTGGAATCTGTCATCCAAGATTTATTGTTGTCAACCGAAATACTTAAAAATGGTGGTTTGAAAGGCTAAAATAGGACACCAACAAAAAAAAATTGAATGATATTTACAAACTACATAACAAAAGGAAGACCACAAGGCGAAAAAACAAAAACCTTCCAGTTGTCAATAAGTCTTTATTATGGCAACAAACAATGTTCTAAGGGAGCTGCCGAACCCCGAAGTTAGGTATGAAGAAAATGTTTTGAAATTGATTCGAAACTCCAACAACTGAAGCTGTTGTTAATGAAGCGGCCAATAAGACATGAAATTACAGAATTAGCCATTTTGAGCCTATATTGAGAACCATTAAATCATAACTTCTAAGACTCGAATGACCCCATGAAAATGACCTGCGCTCATCTGCATCTTTCTGCGAATGTTCGTCAGTATTTGGATCAACACTTTTCGAGTTACATGATTGGAAATGCTTTTTCCCCTTGGGCTTACTTGAAAAGTGTACTCCATGTGCTACACCGAAGGAACGAGCCACCAAGTCATCCCAGAGTTACTCCTTAACGTACTGGAACGATTTTATCAGAACGTTATAATAATAAGAAACCTGACGAGATGTAGAACAAGAGTGGAAGGCTAGGGTTTGAGACAAAGATCGAGTCTGTCCTCAGTGTACGTAGGTGAATTATAGGATTGTTCAAAGAATAGCCAGAGTGGGTGAGTGGTGTTGATTAGTGGTCAAGGTGTTAGTGTTACCATATCCCAACAACGTGGTAGTAATTACGAGGTCAGAGACGGGGATGAGGGAAGTGATACTACTAAGAGCGGTTTTATGGAAAGGAGGGATTTAAGTGTAAACGCGGAAAAGACAAAATGGTGGGATTTCAGAAAGGGAGGAGAGGAAGAAGGAAAGAGGAATGGAGATGGGACAAACGAGGAAACTGAAAGCGTGGGAGAGTTGAAGTATTCGGGATACAGACAATGATGAACCACAAGTTAAGGAGTTCGGCAGAATGGGGCCAAACGCAACTATGCGCTCATCTGCATCTTTCTGCGAATGTTCATCAGTATTTGAATCAACACTTTTCGAGTTACATGATTGGAAATGCTTTTTTCCCCTTGGACTTACTTGAAAAGTCTACTCCATGTACTGCACTGCAAGGAACGAGCCACCAAGTCATCCCAGAGTTGCTCCAAAACGTACTGTAACGATTTTATCAGAACGTAATAATAATAAGGAACCTGACGAGATGTAGAACAAGAGTGGAAGGCCAGGGTTTGAGACAAAGATCGAGTCTGTCATCAGTGTACGTAGGTGAATTATAGGATTGTTCAAAGAATAGCCAGAGTGGGTAAGTGGTGTTGATTGGTGGTCAAGGTGTTAGTGTTACCATATCCCAAAAACGTAGTAGTAATTACGAGGTCAGAGACGGGGATGAGGGAAGTGATACTACTAAGAGGGGTTTTATGGAAAGGAGGGATTTAAGTGTGAACGCGGAAAAGACAAAATGGTGGGATTTCAGAAAGGGAGAAGAGGAAGAAGAAAAGAGGAATGGAGATGGGATAAACGAGGAAACTGAAAGCGTGGGAGAGTTTAAGTATTCGGGATACAGACAATGATGAACCACAAGTTAAGGAGTTGGGCAGAATGCGGCCAAACGCAACTATGCGCTCATCTGCATCTTTCTGCGAATGTTCATCAGTAATTGGATCAACACTTTTCGAGGTACATGATTGGAAATGCTTTTTTTCCCTTGGGCTTACTTGAAAAGTCTACTCCATGTACTGCATTGCAAGGAACGAGCCACCAAGTCATCCCAGAGTTGCTCCTAAACGTACTGGAACGATTTTATCAGAACGTTATAATAATAAGGAACCTGACGAGATGTAGAACAAGAGTGGAGGGCTAGGGTTTGAGACAAAGATCGAGTCTGTCCTCAGTGTACGTAGGTGAATTATAGGATTGTTCAAAGAAAAGCCAGAGTGTGTGAGTGGTGTTGATTAGTGGTCAAGGTGTTAGTGTTACCATATCTCAACAACGTGGTAGTAATTACGAGGTCAGAGACGGGGATGAGGGAAGTGATACTACTAAGAGGGGTTTTATGGAAAGGAGGGATTTAAGTGTGAACGCGGAAAAGACAAAATGGTGGGATTTCAGAAAGGGAGAAGAGGAAGAAGAAAAGAGGAATGGAGATGGGATAAACGAGGAAACTGAAAGCGTGGGAGAGTTGAAGTATTCGGGATACAGACAATGATAAACCACAAGTTAAGGAGTTGGGCAGAATGGGGCCAAATGCAACTATGCGCACATCTGCATCTTTCTGCGAATGTTCATCAGTATTTGGATCAACACTTTTCGAGTTACATGATTGGAAATGCTTTTTTCCTCTTGGGCTTACTTGAAAAGTGTACTCCATGTGCTGCACTGAAGGAACGACCCACCAAGTCATCCCAGAGTTGCTCCTAAACGTACTGGAACGATTTTATCAGAACGTTATAATAATAAGGAACTTAATGAGATGTAGAACAAGACTGGAAGGCCAGGGTTTGAGACAAGGATCGAGTCTGTCGTCAGTGTACGTAGGTGAATTATGGGATTGTACAAAGAATAGCCAGAGTGGGTAAGTGGTGTTGATTGATGGTCAAGGTGTTAGTGTTACCATATCCCAAAAACGTGGTAGTAATTACGAGTTCAGAGACGGGGATGAGGGAAGTGATACTACTAAGAGGGGTTTTATGGAAAAGAGGGATTTAAGTGTGAACGCGGAAAAGACAAAATGGTGGGATTTCAGAAAGGGAGGAGAGGAAGAAGAAAAGAGGAATGGAGATGGTACAAACGAGGAAACTGAAAGCGTGGGAGGGTTGAAGTATTCGGGATACAGACAATGATGAACCACAAGTTAAGGAGTTGGGCAGAATGGGGCCAAATGCAACTATGCGCACATCTGCATCTTTCTGCGAATGTTCATCAGTATTTGGATCAACACTTTTCGAGTTACATGATTGGAAATGCTTTTTTCCCCTTGGGCTTACTTGAAAAGTGTACTCCATGTGCTGCACTGAAGGAACGAGCCACTAAGTCATCCCAGAGTTGCTCGTAAACGTACTGTAACGATTTTATCAGAACGTAAGAATAATAAGGAACCTGACGAGATGTAGAACAACAGTGGAAGGCTAGGGTTTGAGACAAAGATCGAGTCTGTCCTCAATGTACGTAGGTGAATTATAGGATTGTTCAAAGAATAGCCAGAGTGGGTGAGTGGTGTTGATTAGTGGTCAAGGTGTTAGCTTTACCATATCCCAACAACGTGGTAGTAATTACGAGGTCAGAGACGGGGATGAGGGAAGTGATACTACTAAGAGGGGTTTTATGGAAAGGAGGGATTTAAGTGTGAACGCGGAAAAGACAAAATGGTGGGATTTCAGAAAGGGAGGAGAGGAAGAAGAAAAGAGGAATGGAGATGGGACAAACGAGGAAACTGAAAGCGTGGGAGTGTTGAAGTATTCGGGATACAGACAATGATGAACCACAAGTTAAGGAGTTGGGCAGAATGCGGCCAAACGCAACTATGCGCTCATCTGCATCTTTCTGCGAATGTTCATCAGTATTTGGATCAACACTTTTCGAGGTACATGATTGGAAATGCTTTTTTTCCCTTGGGCTTACTTGAAAAGTCTACTCCATGTACTGCACTGCAAGGAACGAGCCACCAAGTCATCCCAGAGTTGATCCAAAACGTACTGGAACGATTTTATCATAACGTTATAATAAGGAACCTGACGAGATATAGAACAAGAGTGGAAGGCCATGGTTTGAGACAAAGATCGAGTCTGTCCTCAGTGTACGTAGGTGAATTATAGGATTGTTCAAAGAATAGCCAGAGTGGGTAAGTGGTGTTGATTGGTGGTCAAGGTGTTAGTGTTACCATATCCCAACAACGTGGTAGTAATTACGAGGTCAGAGACGGGGATGAGGGAAGTGATACTACTAAGAGGGGTTTTATGGAAAGGAGGGATTTAAGTGTAAACGCGGAAAAGACAAAATGGCGGGATTTCAGAAAAGAAGGAGAGGAAGAAGAAAAGAGGAATGGAGATGGGACAAACGAGGAAACTGAAAGCGTGGGAGAGGGGTGAAGTATTCGGGATACAGACAATGATGAACCACAAGTTAAGGAGTTGGGCAGAATGGGGCCAAAGGCATCTATGGGATTTTGGAGAAAGAGTATTTGAGAAGGAGGTGTGTAAAGGTGTTTGAAAAGCTAGTGAAGGGTGTGATGAAGTATGGGCTGGAAGGAAAGGGTACAGAAAGGTATTGGAAATGGGTGCTCACACTCTAGCATGAGATACATAGTAAGGCATGTCGTATTGCAGTACCACAATTGGGCGACAGAACCAAGTTTATCGAGGATACCATAAGGAACTAGAAACAAGAACACCAGGAAGATCAGTACACCCAAGTTTTTATGAAATAATGCCTATGCGAAATCCGATGGGAACTTCAATTTTTTTTTTGCGAATCGAGTTTCATTTACAAAGAAAGTAATACGTTGACTACACTTTAAAAATGTCAAACGGTTTCATATAAATTCAAAATTCTGCATATCACTGATTAGAAGGTTCATTGTGGAGGTACCCCGCTCCCTTCTCTATTGAAGTTCTATCGGTACTCAAAGATTAAGGGTTTTTTACTGTTCCATTTTTACACAAATCTTTTACTTATATCAAGTTTCCGTTTACCAAAAGTTTTATGGAACATTATTATCCGTTCCAATGTTGAAAAGGTTCCAATGTTCGATTTTTCCCACCTCCAGCCTGGAATCTACTGGATATACTTGAAGTTGAGTGTAAAGGATCAGAAGATTTATATTCGAATACGTGTTAGACCTTTGTGCATTTTCCAAAACTGTGTTCAGGATCCAACGAAATGGAAAGCTGAAGCACACCAAGAATCAAAGGTCTACAATTTGGGTTTGCCAGTCGCCTGAACGCTGTACAGACTTCCGATTCGAATACGTGTTAGACTTTTGTACATTT